>JASGCC010000005.1:1200000-1800000 GCA_030067915.1 Hydractinia echinata | reverse complement strand
GAAGGCACCCTTTACAACATCCGCACCGCTTTTGACGGTGAAGATATGGTGATGCAACATCATATTGATGGATATAGGATCGACCTGTACTTCCTGAGGTATAGGTTAGCTATCGAATGTGATGAATTTGGACATGCTGATAGGGATATAGGTTATGAGGTAAAGAGACAAAAACATATCGAGCAAGCCCTGGGATGCACCTTTATACGATATAACCCTGATGCCCCCAACTTCTCCATTTTTCACATCATTAACAAGATTTATCGCTATGTGTTTGCCGAAATTAACCTAGAGGACCAGGCCTTAGGTGGGCGCTAATTTTACTACCCTGTAGTAAAATTACAGGTGAAATCTTCTGGCTTATGTTGTTATATTAGAAAGATGTCGTCGCAGCTTACGTTTAACACAGAAGCCATTGAAACCTTGTCCAGCAAACAAAATCAGCCTATGTTCAAAAGGGCTGATCCTGGACGTTTCCTTGGTATTGAAAAGATTGCCGAGTCATATCGGGATATTCCTACCCTTGCGCGTCATGAGATGGGGTTGGTTACTAACCAACCCCAAAAGTGGGATCAAAATAGCCATGATGCCTTCGTGACATTGGACGATGCGTTGGAGATTGTGCGTCGTTCCAGAAGGCCCAAAGCTGTAGGGCTAATCAAGTGGCTCGCCAGGGCGGGCGTCCAGAAATTACAAGATATACTTGAGGAGAATCGTCAAGCCCTAAAGGATAGAGACGCGACCATGGCGGTGATGGCGGGTGATCTGGAGGATAGGGATGATGAAATTGTCTTTCTTGGGGATGAGATTGAGGATAGGGATCGACAACTTGCGGCACAGGCCCAGGAAAATGCAAGGCTTCGACAAAGGCATATACCCAATGCCCAGGCCTCTGGTAAGGACAACGTTATCATAATCCATAGAAAACATAGTGCAAAGGATGACGATGAATACCATCATCTTCCCTATTATTGCACGCGTGTCCAGAGGCGTAATATTAGCAAGAAGAGGTTGTGGTTCAGTGACAACTACCCGGGGGCGGAGGAGATTGTTGTTATCGACAACCCCAACGGCATACACGCCTTTAATCGTTTTGAGGAGGAGGGGCATGTAGAACGTTTCAGGAACCATTTCAGGTTGGTCGACCTTACTCGGGATGACCTGTACGATTTGGGTGTTCCGGCACTAGAGGACTAGGCAGACGCTAATTTTAATACCTTTGCGGTATTAAAATTATCATTTTTGACCCTTTCAGCTGTATGTTAAAAGGTACTGAAATATCAAAAAATATGGAAGCCTATCTACAAAGGAATCAATTTACAATCAACTACAATATTCAGGTACCTGTGCTACATTGCTGTATCAAGGCAGGGTCAGTGGCTGGATATTGCCCTACCTGCTTAGAAAATTTTAAATATCGAGATGGCGTATACTACGAGGGGTTTGAATATAAAACCGACGAAGAGCTTTTAAACAGGGTGGCGTCAGGCGAAAAAGCATGGGGTACATTTGTAAGAAGCGAGATTGACGAGGATTTAGAGGATGATGCTGAACGCCTATGGCTCTATATCGTTGCGGCTAAAGAGAACAACTATGGTGCACTCTGTTACCAGGTTATTAAGGATAGGGATTTGAAGCTATCTGATTTGGCTGATATATCAACAATAGGCAATATACTCAACTTTCCGATACCAGATAGACGTCTAGTCGATATTGATTTGGAAAATGAACCCAATGTCATCAAAGGTATCGTCTATGGATACCCGTTCTATACCCTACATCCTTTGGATTATCTGCGAGATCCGAATGATGATGATGATGATGATGATGACGAATGAAGAGCTATTACCACTCTTTGATAACATTCGGAGGTACCTGAACATCTTCAGGAATTAGCATGAGTTCTTCTGACACGAAGCTACGATCAGGGCCATCCTTCAAATAGTACAAAATACGACTACCTGCTACTATTTTATCCAACCTGTAAGTATGTTTGCTGTAAAAGGCGTCGGTGGCGCATCTTCTAAAGTCATTATGCTCCTCTCCTGGTTGTCGCAGATAGAGATAAAGACCATCCTCGGGTAGGGGTTTTTCTTCGGGATATTGCTGGCTTTTTGCAAGAGGTACCTCCCCAAGCTTGATCGCCTTGCTAGGTTTCATATCAATCATGGCAGTCTTTGTATTGTTGAGACTTTTGACGATAGTGTACAGGTGTTTCACCCATATGCTACTAGGCTCCCCGGAGACCAGCTCTTGTGCATCCTGGGGCTTAAAGAGTCTTTCCGCGAGTACCTTGTTGTACGACTCTACAAATGCGGTAAATGTATGGTGATATTTGGTGGTGGCCCGCTTAATTTCAACTCCCTTATCCTCTAGCAACTTGGTTACATCAGATTTAAACTCGCTACCGTTATCACATTGAAAGGTTTTGGGGTATTGAAGGGGTCCTGCCTTATAAATGTCCTTCAACATATCCGCGACCTCACTAGCCTTTTTGGTACGTAGGGGCCTAGCTACCTTGTACCTTGAAGCAACGTCAATGCCTGTCAGGATGTACTTGTAGGTGCTTCCATACAGCTTGTCATGGGGCATGTACAGTAGATCAAACTGGTGCATCTCATTGGGTGCTGTAATGGTGAAATGGGGATAATCAATACGTTTAGGGCCTCGAATATGTCTCAGCCACAACAGTTGACGAGAAAGCCAGTGGGTTACTAGCTTTTTTGAGAGACCGCTCTCCTTCGCGAGCAATTTGATAGCTTTCCGTCCGACCCACAGATGTTCCGGGGTGTAGTAAATTTGATGCTTTTGACATGTTTATTATACATTTTAAAAACGTTCTTACAAATACTTGTAAGCCACGAAACTTAGCAGAGATAGGGATCCCACTATGAATATGACTTCACTATCCTGTTGTTGTTTTGAAGGTGTATAGAAGTCTGATAGCTGTGGGGCCTTCTTGCTCGAAGCGATATAAAATTTGTACATATCATCATCGAGTTCGCGAAGGCTCTTCCCTGCCTGTAGTTGTAATTGCCTTTGCTTGCCGAACCAATCCAATTTAGCCTGTCGGTCTCTTATCCATTGAGCCTGAGCCTCATTCAATTTTTCAACGGCTTCATCATGCCTCTTGCGCTCCGCTTCCCCATGTCCCGAGAGCTTAGAAAAGAGATAGTTGCTGCCACTGAAGGCTAATGCATTGATCGCCGCACCTGCTACCAGTACAGCTATTGTTGCCCTTCTTGCACTCCTTGCAGCGATACCTCTGTCTCTCATGTTCGCATATCTGACTGCGCTTGCAGTCTTTGCAGGAAGCCCTCTGTCTCTCATGGGGACAAATCTGACTGCCCTTACATTCCTTACAATAGGCCCTCCTTTTTTCATGGGGGAAGATTTGACTCCCCTTGCAGTCTTTATACTGAGATCTCCGCCTTTCATGTTCGCAGATTTGACTGCCCTTACATTCCTTACATTCGCCCCTCGCCCTTTCATGGGGGCACCTTGTACGTTCTATTGACGCCTTCTTAATATCGAGGCTTTTGATGCATGTCTTTGTTAGTTGACCATTTTTCAACACCCTAAATGCATCTATGGCCAACACTTTTTTACAATTTTGACATCTCTTGTTTTCTTCCATATTGATTTGTATTTATCCTCATAGGACAAATACAAATTGTGGTCACTAATATTCCACAGAATGATATCGCCCACCTAGGATGTTTAATTGAGCCCAGTTCCGTCGGCTTTTTTGGTCATATGGAGAGTGATGCCGTCACTAAGCCTCTGTAGGGGTCTCCCGCTACCATGTAGGGTATGGTCGGGAGATGCTCTAAAATCAACGAATAATGCATACCGTTCATTGAAGAATTGGCCAATCGTCACATTCGAGTCATGGCTCCCGAATAGGTTGGCAATCTGTTCCAGATGATCCTTGGGAAGCATGGCATGGCTATACAGTTCGTTAGGTTCACCTTCCACCGTGATGGATATCTTTTCAATTTTTGGATTGTAAAAGACCTCGTTGATACCAGCGTAAGCCTTCACTTTCCCAGGGTCTATAAAGAGTAACAAGACACCTTTGAGACTCTTGGCAGGGGTATCGATCTGAAGGTTATATGAGGTATCGGCCTTTTTCATAGTCACCACCTTGCTTCGTAGGATCCTTTCGTAGGGTACGATTATACATTGACACTCATGGCACTTGCGAGACCTTCATGGGTGATCTTGTCAAACTCAAGTTTGATATTGGTTATCTTGTACGCTGCATCTGCTGCTTTTGCCGCCGTAGATCCTACGGCTGCTGTCCCTGTATCTTTGATGACATCGCTGTGCTGTGCGAAATGTAGGACAAATTGTAGCCTGTCGTGCAGCCCTGCCTGGTAAAATGGTAGGTCCCTGGTGAGTTCAAAGAGTTTTCCCAATGGAATGCAGAAGGTGTTGCCATACGCCGCAGCTATTGCTTTCTCCTCATCTGTCCCAACGTACTCAGTAGCCTTGACCTGCAGGGCTCTGATAGTACCATCGTTGGGGTTGATGCCTTCCAAAATGAGGTTGTTTTCCCTGTCAAATTTTGGCAACCAGAGGTCGCGGTACAGGGCCATAATATTGAAATCAGATATATTTTGTACCTCATTGCCATCCAAAGTAACTCGCATATTTCTAAACAGGCTTTTGCCTATGTTGCTGACCAGGGTACGCTTCGTATTGGTTCCCGTCAACGTCAGGTCAAATAAGAGCCTGAGACTACCGGGGAAAATGACATCGTTCTGCCCCATATTGGGTATATCAACATAGAGGTCTTCATTTTGATTAATCGTAGAGGGTATATGCGAGATTTGAACTCGCTGCTTTCGTCCTTTGATACCGAAGAGCTGTTTAGTCTCTGCATAGGGGTCTAAGGTTGTTCCAAAGCCACTCATGTTTATTATGTAGGGAATAAATCTTGTAATAAATGCCAACTAATCCAGTATTTGATCATAATCTTCCGGATGAGGGCGGGAGGGATGATAAACCTGATGATACTACGTCAAAACTCCCATCAACGCCAAAACTCCCATCAACGCCAGGACCTTCAACCCAAGGAGAACAACAGGGCGTCCCGGGGGCTGGCCTTTCAGAGCAGAGGCAAAAATTGTTAGAGGATAAGGTCAATGACCTCTACGAACGTTTTGAGGAAAGGCTGGGTAAGCCTATTGCGATACCCTACGATGAGTTTAGGCTAGATGGGAAACGTCTTTTTTTCAACGAGATTGACCTTACAGCATTAATTACAAAAGATAAAGGTGGGCCGCGAGCTGCCGGTGAAATGATCAAAAAATTGAAGGCAGATCTCGTGCGAGACCTGGGCTTTCCCGACTATGTTACTACACCCAACAGGGGTAAGGCAGCGGCCCAGGCACTTGGGCAAAAAATTGATGACATCCTGAGGAAGGATGCTGATAATATTTCGATGCAATCGATAGAATCAATAGAAGAATTTGTTGATACTACGGAAAATTTTATAGAGGAGACGACTTCATTTGGTGGTACTGATGACGTTATCACTGAACGTGAAAGAAGGGGCCTTAACCTCGAACTTCAAACTATAAGGGGTAACTTGAAAAGTCTAACAAGTAAGATCATTTCGTTTGATACCGAGATTGAAAATGCAAAGGGTGATATAAAAAAACTTGAGGAGAAGAAGGCCAGGGCAACCGAGGGGCAAAAGGCTAAACTTGAGAGGGATATAGAACATCTTAATGCTAAGATAGAGGACCTAACCGATAAAAAGGAAGCCACGCAAGGTGCACATGGGTTACTATCCAAGGAAATTTACAGCCAGCTTACTACTATCAAGGAGACGTTGATGAAAATTGCCGGAGATGACACGTCCCTGCTTGAAAAGCTTAAAATTTTGTTCAAGGAGCAGGGTATAACCATAGCCAGTATAGTCTCTGCTATTGGTCTATTAATAAGCACCATCGTACATGCAGCTACGGGAGGGGGTGCCGCGGCGGGTGCTGCAGGAGGAAGTGCCGCAGGGAAGGGTTTGTGGAGAAACAGCTGGAGCGACTGGGGAAATTTTTTAAAGTACCTGGCAGGTAAGGCAGGTGTTGCACTGCCGGGGATTATCGGTACGGTTGTCTCGTTCTTTTTGAGGGTAGCGGCAACAGTCGTGGAATACGTTGCAAAGCATCTATATATGGCCATCGCGGCCGCCGCTGGGTTTGTCGTGTTCTATGTTAGGGGGGTCTAATATTTTTTAAGCCATATATAGGCAATGATGATCCCCACCCCTGTCGTGATTAATGCGGCCTTCGTATCCTCATGCTGGTTTTGCGGGGGGGGGGGGGGGGGGGACTGGAGGGCATGATGGGATCCGTACCGGCTGGGTACGGATCTTCAGGTGTGTCAGGGCGGGTGGAATGTATAGGTGTTTTGGTATCATGTTTGGGATGTAGTTTGATATCTGCCACATGTCTGATGGTATGCTCGGTATGTCTAAGGGGTGTGGCATGTGTAGGTATTTTGATAGTATGCTTGAGGGGTGTGGCATGTCGCCCAGCGGGCTTATTATTTAGATCAAGTTGGATACCAATAATTGCACTTGCAGGTGCAATCAGAATATTGTTGTTATACCCTACAATTTTACCTATCCGCAGATTCATGTCGGAGGGCAACATGTACACGTGATGCATTACAGCAAAGTTCACTGGAGTCCTGGCATACTGGAGTACTTTTTGGAACTCCGTGATATCATGTCCTACATTCTCCTCCCTTTGGACCATAGCCTCGAATTTCTGCATTAAAATCTACCTCGCGGTGTAGTTGTCTGCACCCGAGCCCAGTAGGGATGCTTTGGCACCTGCTTGAGACCCAAGCAATAAGACCACGTAAACCCGGATACTCTCGCTTAGCTTTGTCAGGCCCTCCGATGTCAGGCCTTGACTTATTGGGATGATAAATTTGGCCCAGTCACCGTCAACTTGAGGCCACCATGAACCGTTGGTGAGTGAGGCACTTACTGATCCGAATTTGTACATGTTATTTGGATTGGCACCATACTCGCGGCATGCTTGCGCATACCCAGATGTGGAATAGGGGTTTTTGTACTGAGAAAAACCGTCGTCATACGGCATGGGGACTTTCATCCTTGCCAGGATGCGACGCATGTGATAGTAGACATGGAATTTAAATATGGCGTTGATAAGGGGCACGGAGCCCGTTAGGTGCTTAGTAGAGATGCCTAGGGCTGTGGTCGAGCAGTGGGTAGCGAAATTAACCTGGATGTTCCAGTAGTCCAACGCCTGACCTTTCCATCCGATAATAACAGGGTCATTCAGCAGATTAGTTGGAGGCTTGATTGGGTATTTGGTAAACTCAGGGAAGGCCACAGATATATGTGAGTCTGTAGACACGTACAGGTCCTGATGCTCCAAGTTGGCTACGATAAGTGGCCATTCTCCCCTGTTGGAATTGTACTTTGGGGTTGTATGAATATATGTTCATCTTTTGTTTTAAAACAAAAGATGAAGCAACTCTACATTACCGATATATACAAGCCCACGATATTTGAGGACTATCTGGGACAGGATAGCAGAATTGCCCTGAAATCCATTAGCATACGGGGTGAGTGGCTCAACATATATAATAACAATGACTTCACCATCCGGAAGGTTGGACCTGATCAAAGAGAGACTAGAATACGAATTATGGCTGGGTTGTACCGTATCGAAGATATAGTATCGATTGTCAATGCCCAGGCTGAAGATAAAGTGAGTTATGCACCCTTCGTGTCAATGATGGGTACACTGTTGTATTTAACAGGCAATTACATGAACTCCTTGGATTTGCATACGACCCCTCGAAAAAATACTATATGAAGGGTGACTATACTGCAACCTATAAGACTGACGTCTATGTTCGACTACGCCTCGCTTGCCCTCAGTTGGATGAGGACGACTGCCTGTTAAATGGTAAAAAATCTAAAATTCTCGCTATGTTGCCCATCAAGGAATTAAACGCTTGGGGGGATATGCTGACATGGAGTTTTGACACTCCGATCTACATGCCTTTGAAGGGCTCTACGGATCGCCTCGAGTTTATGCTGACGGACGAGTCTCATCATGACAAAAATGTGGCCTTCACCGGGCTAACGATGCATTTGCTGGTAGAATAAATGGCTGATATAACGAAGCTGTACCCAAACCTACCAAGTGCACCTGCACAAAGCGCGGATATGCAGGAGGAAAGCCAAAAGTATAGACTTGATGAGATTGGTGAAATTGAGAAGTATCTGCGAAGTGAGATAAAGGAGCGGGACAAACTCGCAAAAAAGTTTAAGATGCATGGGACCTGGGTACGCTACTGTGACCATGGTCTGTTGGGTATAAGCGTGATCACGTCCGGGATCGGTATTGGTACCCTGTTATCCGGAATGGGTGTACCGCTAGCCGTGGCAATGGGTGGTATTTCATTAGCCGTGGGGATGGGGCAGGCAGGCCTTAAGACCTCTGGAAAAAGGTTGGGGGTAAAATCAAAAAAGCATGAGAACATAAGGCTGATCGCCGAAGCAAAGCTGAACTCGATCGTTGATCTAATATCAAGGGCTGTTGAAAATGGGGAAATTAATAAATACAAGTTTAGCCATATATTGCAAGAGAAACAGAAGTACATGGTATTGAAGGAACAGATGAGGCAGAGGTTCAATCGCATTTTTGACTCTATCAATGAACAGGAGCGTGCCAAGCTGGTTGCCAGGGGGAGGCAAGAGGGTAGGGAAGAGTTTTTAAAAAACGTACAATCTGCGCAGTATGCAAGCGCTATGTAGACCCTCCACCTGAGTATAGGCCATAATTAATTTTATTTATATTTTATAGGTCTTGTAGGCCTATAAAATATATGGTTTTTTAATCCTCATTCAGCAGTGATTCCTTTTTAAAGTCTTTATATCGACATTCCGTAATATGTACCTGAGGGTAGTAGTTTTTGCCTTGCACATATATTGATGATAGTGCCAGGATGGCACTGGCTTGGCAGGGCTCATCATAGGTTACCGGCATATCGTGGAATTTAGTAGTGATCGCGTCCTTGTAATATTTGAGTTTAGCATTGATGTAGCGGTCCTTTTTGACCGGCTCTGTCGTCAATTGCTCGGAGATAAGCTCCTCGATCCTGGACCAGATCTGACGATACTTGGCAACCCAATCTGGGTACTCTTCAAAATCAAGATTCATCGCTGGTACTGCATTGGCGTTGTACCGGGTCACCCCATGCGCGGACCAGATTTTTGGTGTCTTTACTCTGATAGCTACCACAAGGTCTTGTGTATGGTATCCTACTATATATCGTTGATCCTTACCTCCATTGGCAGGTATTGGATCTGACACTGTCAGGCAGTTCACATTGATATTGTTGATGTCTGCAAAGGTAGTCGCAAATGAGTAGAATAATTTAGGATTTACAATTTCATTCTCAAATATCATATTGCTTTATTGTAATTTAAACAACCTCGGAGGATTTCATTCTGCTCGAACATACACAGCTACCCCCGTTATACGTGATGTATTCCTGGTAGCAGTACCAGCACAACATTTTACCCTTTACCACAAGCCTTCGTCCGCAGGTACACCTGTCATATTCATCCAGCATACGTTCACAGTCCTTACATTGTTGTTCATCCATTTATTTACAATTACAAGGACGATCATCCCCTAGGTCATCAAGACGTTCCCTCAAAAGCCTCGAATGTCTCATCCATTCATTCACCCTACACTCTGATTTTTCTAATGCCAGTGCCAACGCTACCAGTGGCAGGGAGATACCAAAGCCAGCCAGTATTATGGCTACTATATTAAATTTTGCTTGAACGCACATTTATTATCTTACAACTTTTGTTGTAAGATAACATTGACCTCAAGCCGGCCCCAAAAATTCCTCTTGCGTCAAGTCACCTCCAAATCTTCTGAGGCGTCTCCAGTCTGGGGAAGGCCTTCCTTTATAGCGCCTTTTCAACAGCCACAGCGACATTTCGTACGCACTATCATACACCTTTCGCTCTTCCACATAAGCCAGGCAGCACGCATTACTACAAAAGTAGCCCTCGTACACATACCCTTCGTCGTTGTCGTCATATTCGCCAATATGAGCAGCCATGTTTTCCATCACATGAAAAAATCCAGATTCCGTCTTATGTTTTGTACTAACATGCGGCGGATTGTATCTCATGGGGCACCCGACGCCTATGTTATCGCACAGTTCTACAGAGCACCAGTAACAGAGTACCATTTTATATATCATTCCAACAGGGTCAGAAGATTACAGAGCAAGTTGGGAATTCCCCTCTTTATTGCGCATGCGTTGATTATTGATGATTATTAGTATCATTAGGGAATTATCCTGCGCTAGAATTTTAACTCATTTGCTGTATTTAATGACATCATCAATTTATAGGGACTTACCCCTACTCAACACTGCATGATAGGGAATTTACCCTATTAAGTATTGCATAATAGGGATTTGTTGTGACTTGACTGTGACGTCACTGCGTATGCACACGCGACTGCGCCAGAAGGAACATTTCCCTATCTCTACAGCAGGATCTTATGTTTCGCTAGAAACATAAGATAAAACGATGAAAGAACAATGCGATGATTGTAAATGTGTACTTGATTATGGAGTTATATGTGGGACAATATTCGTGCATGGGTTTCGTCGCGTCGTAATGCTTTTCGTCGTGTCGTATCTTTCTTCCTGGCGTGGTTTTCTTTGACTCGTAATAGTTTTCGTCGTGACGTATCTTTCTTCGTTGTGCGGTTTTCTTCGCAGCGTAATGCTTTTCGTCGTGGCGTGTTACTCTTGTTGGTGCGATATCATGTTTCGTCGTGTCGTATGTCACTTCGTGGGGTATTTCACTTTGTGGCGAAAAAGTTATGCTTTTTTTACACGGAATATTTCACTTTCTTTCTGGTGGCTTTGGTCTTTCTACTAGGTAGAGCTAGCTATTATTTTTGTCATTTTCTTTTAATAAACGATACATTCTTAGCTATAGATTTAGCTAGCTAGCTATACATTTTTAGCATGCTACACTGTATAATCTATTATCTATTTTGTAGTTTAAATGGATTCTGATGAAAATACCAAAAATCAAGTAAACTAACTACATAAACATAAATTATTACATAAAACTCTTACACAACACATAATATTTCTTCATAATCACAAATGTAAAACTAACTTAAAAATAGAATATATTTTTTAGCACTAAACTAAAGGTTTTGTTTATTTTACCGCACTTTATTTATGTGACTTGGATTTCTTGTAAGCGCTATACGAATTTAGTAATTTCGTGTTAAAAAAGTATAAAAATTTTTGCTACGAAGTAAAATACGCCACGAAGTGAAATACGCCGCGAAGTGAAATACGCCACGAAGTGAAATACGCCGCGAAGTGAAATACGCCACGAAGTGAAATACGCCGCAAAGTGAAATACGACGAAAACAAATACGACTCGACGAAACGTAAAACCACCCCACAAAGAAAGATACGACGCGACAAAAACCACACCACGAAGAAAGATACGACACGACGAAAAACATTTACGACGCGACGAAAACCATACACGAATATTGTCCCCTATATAACTCCATACTTGATGAGTATGATAGATGCAAATGCGGGAGAAAACTTGTGGTGAAAGGTAAAATTTTATGTTGGCGTTGTTATCAGGAATATACTTTATATAACGGTGGTTTTTGTACATGTTTGCAAAAATAAAATTTATTGATAAAAATATTTTCCTATAAATAAAAGAGCATGTTGAAATTTGGAGACAAAATTGTTAAATCAAAAGAATTTTACAGTAATGCAACGCCACTAAATATTGAAGATGTGAAAATTGAAAACCTAGTGCTGAGTGATTCTATACCTGCAAACAAAGGCAAAGATGAAAGATTCGTGATTGGATATAACCAAGACGGCAACCTATCTACGTTACTGATAAAAAACCCTAAGAATATCTACTCCCAGGGTGTCTCTCAATACAGCGAGAATTACGCATTCACCATGTCGTTCGATCTTGGTGACTACCCTGAGTTTTTGGAAAAATATGATGAGATAATGAAAAAAGTGGAGGATTTGGAGGGGCATGGTTTCACCAACATAAGTGTGAAGAAAGATCGTTTTATCAACCCTAAACTGAAGGAGTGGGAAGGTAAAATTAGAACTAACTTTCATAAAAAAAAGATACCCCAAGAATCTTGTGAATGTACGGCAATCATCAAAATAGGGAGCATCTATAGACAGGGCCGAAACTATTATGTACAAGCCTATTTAGAAGAGTGTAAATACAAAGAGGTTGAGAGGTATGGCGCTTGCTATCTTAGTGAATCTGAGGATGATCTCGACGACGAGAGTTTTACTGAGTTATAGTTTATTGCATCACCTGCATTTATATAGTTGATAAGAACTATATGAATAAATGAACGCACTTCGACAGGAAGCCAAATTAATGAAAGTTCCTCGTTATTCTACACTGAATAAAGACGATCTTGTTGAAGCAATCCGCAAAATCAAGTACAAGGACATTTCAACGCAAACGGATGGTCCCTATTGCAAGCCCTGTATTGAAATTGCATATGAAAAAAATCTTGACAAATATTTGCAACAACTCGCTAAAAAATCGCAATGTATAGTACACGATGGAGATCTACTGATCGATGCTGATACTGGTGTTGTGATCGGTTGCGACATTGATGAACAACGCATGTAGTTTTGTAGGAATTTTTCCTATAAAACTTATGCTTATGCGGAACCGCTAGGCAATATCGAATACGCAGGCGGGGAATCTAAGTACCGCTGACATACTGTACAGATTGAAGTTTTTTTTTAAATTTCCTCTTGACCTTCTTGTCTGCCCTTTGCAACTAACTGAGCACGATCCCGTTCATTGATATTATTAACGATACGCTTAACTCGATGGCGTATTTGCTCCTTTAGCACTATATAGCGCTGTTTTTCCTGCATTATTAAGCTAAACTCATAGTCACTGATAACACCATTTTCGATTGCCTTTGATACAAAATCAACGACAGAATTTTGATTCAGCAGATAGCCTTATACTTTCATGTTTCTGTGATTTTGCGCTTAACCTTTTTGAAGCATTTCTCAGGCCAGCCTGCCCGATTCCCATAGCTAATGCAATACCTCAAATAGCAATACCTAGAGGAGCTCCAAATGCTGTTGCTAATACACCAATTCCAATTCTTGTAGTAATTACATTTACGCTGAGCAGTCCATGATCACAATAGCGAACCCAGGTGCCATGCATATTGAACTTTTTTGCGAGTCCATCACGCTCCTTGATTTCCTTGCGTAATTACTGTTCAATTTCCTCAATCTTTTTTAACCTATAGACCTGACTTTCATCCTGCAAAGTATCGTCCTCAGGCGCGCTTGGCGGTAAGGTCGGAAATAATTTCATACTATCCATGTTCTTTTAATATATTATTCTATAAGCAACTGCATCGTGATTCCCGTAAAAGATACGTTTTTGTCAGGGTGATATTCGTCACTTAGCATGAACTCGAGTCTGTCTGTTGATCCTTTCAGATGAAGATAGGTCGGAGTCTCGAAATTCCAAGTAAGCATATCTCCCCAAGCATCCTCTTTGGTGGGCAGCATCGCGAGAATCTTGGATTTTTTACCATCAAGGAAACAATTATCTTCATCCAACTGAGAGCAAACAAGTCTCAGCCGAATGTAAACATCGGTCTTGTAGTATCCATAGTAGTCGCCTTTCATATAATACTTCCCACCAGCTGGATCAGGTAAACCCATGAGCTCTTGCAGTTGTCTGTGAATAAAGACTGTAAAACCATCATTTACACGGAGCCTGCAGAGTCCATTATTCAACACAAAGATCTTAGCCTTTCCTTCAGCTTGGTTATTAATAATAGCTGCCAGATCCTCGATTTTATATAAACCGTTCGTGATCTTAATCCGGGTAACCTTCTGACCGGGTCCCACTTTTCTAATCGTGAAATCATTATTACTAAAAATATTCCACCACGTAGGTCGAATACTGATCGATTTTAGAGCGATCCTCGTGCACTGACCTAGGTAATCGCCAAAATCGTAGGCTTGTTGATATCTGTGATATACAGTTGTTTCATGTTTCTTTGTAGAAGAAAAGATGAATATTTACTCATACAACCCCAAAGCAAAATACAAATCAAACAGGGGAGAATGGCCTCTGGGTATCACAAATCTTGAACATCAGGATTTGTACATATCGATAGAGTCACATATCCCTGTAGTATTTCCCGATTTTAACAAGTATCCCATCAAAGTTCCAACGACTCACCTTAACGATCCCGTTCGAATTGGATGGAATGGGCAAGCATTGGATTACTGGAACATCCAGGTTAATTTTGCAGCTCATTGCGCGACAACAACACTAGGCATATCTGCTAAACATATGACAGGATCTTTACCCCTTGCCAACTCTATCTTTCGATTTCATGTATACTATCACATGCGTCGTATATTAGGAAGAATGAAAGTGCCCATGCCTTTTGACGATGGGTTTAGCCAATACAAGAATCCTTATTCAACATCTGGATTTGCACAAGTATGTCGTGAGTACGGTGCAGATCCCCACGGTCTGTATAAATTTAAAGCAATAGGTGCTTCTCTAACCAACGGTGAATGGTGGCCACAAGTTGATGTTGATTACGCAAAGTTTATTATGCCAACAAGCCAGGGTCTTACATCAGAAGGTTTGACAAAACTCAGTGAAAGTGTTCGTGTATACGTGGTCTTGATACTTTGGTCACAGGCGGAAGCAAAAGCATCCTTGCTAGGTTCTGGCGCAGACAACTATACAGCGAGACAAATCCTGCTACAAAAGTTTGAAAGTATGGTTCTGAGAGAAGAAAATGTAGGGCAAGGCATAACACTTTTCCAAAAGGTGATCCAATATGCTAGAACTCCCGTCAATTTGCTGTCATGCCCAGCGTGTACATGTTGCCCTCAGACATGAATCTTCGTATTGGTAAAATTGAGGGGTATAATAACAATGTCTTAATTGCACCTGCAATGTCAACCATTGGGGTTCAAGCTGATCTAAACAAGATGAAGAAGCCTATTGAAAAACCGAGGGCACTCCCGAAGCATCGCCTAGCGGCTCCGCAGGGGCACACGGAGACATTGAAAAAGGTACATGTGACAGCAACACCTCCTAAACACAGGGTAGAGTGATGACACTAAGGCCGCGTTGATTTCAACAGGAATAGGTTTTATTTTGTTTTACATATGGGTCAAAAAGTAGGAAAACAAACATTCCAGTCGTGTGTACATGCACACACGACTAATATTTACGATCTTTTACCTTGCTACTACCCATGTAGCCCACAACAATAGCAACAGCACCTGCAATCGCAATATATAGATGCCTAGTCACAAATTCAACAACTTTTGCTGCCACTCTAAAAAAGAATGAGACTATTGTGCCAATGATTTCAGGAAGAGCCGCGCCGGCCTTTCCTGCCAAGTACTTTAAAAATTTTCCAAGTCTTTCAAGCTGTTTTCGAACAAACGCTTTACTAAAATCTCGAGTTTTTAAGTGAGTGATGTATCATCTTCCACCATTTTCATCAGCGTTTCCTTAATAGTAGTGAGTTGACCTTGAATCTTGGATGCTAGTACACCGTACGCTTCTTGTGCAGCTTCTTTTTGATCCTGCAGCTTTACAAGCTGTTCCTTGGCCTTTGCAATGTCTTTTTTCCAAATCTCTTGCTGTTCTTCGGACACCCCAGGTTGTTCTGTCTTTGCCTCTAGTCTCTTCACCTTGGTCTCTACATTTTCAATCTCCCTATTATAATAAGTTATTTTACTTTTCAGGTGTTTTAAATTCCCCTTTATGGTTTGGAGTTCGAAATTGAACCCTCTTCTTTCACGTTCGGTAAAAACTTCTTCGCCGCCAAAGGAAGTTTCCAGAAGGTGCGTCGTTTCATCCACAACATTCTCGAGTAAATGGCTCCATCTCTATATCGTCCGCGTTTTTGATCGCCTTATCTATTTCATTCGAAAGGTGTCGAACCCCTTCCTTTTTATTGGGCGTAGTAGTATAAGTTGTAAAGCCTAGATCCCTTACAAGGTAGGGTCCCAGGTTCGATGTTATCGCACCGACTGAACTGAATTCCCCGCTTTTTTTATACACCAGGTCGGTTATATCTTTATTCTTAAAAATATGTCGATTCCCCTCGACTCGAAATTGATGATATTGTCTCGCAGTCGAGAGACTTAGTGTCTTATCAAGATGGTCATAAAGAGCGTCGACCTGACTTAGTTTGGTGTCCTCACTCACCCTGTGTTCTTCAGGTGTTAACGTAGAGCTGGTGCCAGGCTGTGGAAGGTCTTCAAGTCTGCTAAAAGAGCCATCATCAGTATCATCTGGAATATTTTCCTCAGATGTAAAATCGCCGTCTGGTTCATATGTTGGATTAATAGACATTTATTTTAACAAAAAATCATCTAATAATAAACTAGCTATGAGTAACATATTTGGAAAGACACTCGATCCTTATGCAGAATTAAAAACGATGTTCGCAATTAAAGCGAAAAAGCAGCGTGTAAAAGTGAGTCATGTCCCATCTACAATCAATCAGAACGAGGACTTGTATGTCGATGTCCCAAACATGGGACAGAATGATGTCATTTTTCCTCAGAGCCTTAAACTCATGTTTGATCTGGAGTTGACCGGCACAAACACGAAAGACCGAAACACCATAGTCAGCAATATCGGCAAGAGTCTGGTGCAAAACCTGCGCATTACACTAAATGGAAACGAGGTACAAAGCATAAACGACTACAGAGTGCTCGCTGTCTATCGAGATCTCTGGTTGTCTAAATTTGAACGTGAAAATAATTTGATCCTAAAGGGGATTAACCAAAATGATGGTACGATCCCCGCCTTACAGGTAAAAGCTACCGATTATGCGGGTACTCTCGAGGAAAAGGCGATCGTTGTAGCTTATGGTAACACATTTTGTATACCACTTGGTAAAACTGACAAGAGATTTACCGTTCTACCAGCCTGGATTACACGACAGACTGCAAGTCGTTATACACTTTGCATCGTATAGAGATGTCATCGAAGATGAAGGCACAGCAGCTTCAGGATCTACGACAGCAAAGCCTGCGGATGCTGCATATAATAAGATCAGCACCATTGCGCTAGAGTTTGATAAAGTAAACCACGAAGGCCTTGCAAATGCTATGTTATTACGCTATAGTCGTTTAGCACTACCATTTGAGAGAGTACTTCGAAGTAAAGTGATCACCATGAAGAAGGAGGATACCAACCTTAATCTCCAAATTGATACCCCAGCAAAAAGTTTGAAAGGAGTTTTACTACTGTTCGTAGACCCATCGAAAGTTAAGCCCTATAGCGGCGCAAAGGAAATATTTTACAACCTCAATATTGAAAAAATCTCGATCACTATCGAAGGTGAACCCAATGTACTCTACTCCCACGCAATGCTTAGAAAAGATCAGTACGAGCAAATTGTTAACCTCTTTGGTAACCATGACTCTACGGTGACGATAGGTCAATTCATGACCGAGAGATACGCACTTTTTGTCGATTTTCGATCATCTCCCGATCATATGCTTCATGGTAGTGGGAGACCCTTGCAGCGCTTGAGTGACGGCATCACTCTGCATATGACTAAAAAGGCCGACGGAACTGGAGATATCCGCTGCTACGTCTATTTGCTTAGTGACGCGCAGCTGAATATTTTAGATGGTAGATACCACGGCGTGGAATATTGAAGTCGCAGATCGCTTTCAAAGAAATGAGCTTAGACATTGTTTTAGAGGCCTATACTGCAATATTCTCAGGACCAACGTCTTGTGGGAAAACACAGCGTGTTCTAGACCTTCTAGAAGGTGAATACAAGAAACATTTCCACAACATTATTATTCTATGCCCAACTATAGAATGGAACAGCACGTACCTCGAGAGATCCTCGCTTTGGAAAGATGACTATGTGTTCTTGATCAATCCAAAGGATCAACTTTTTGAATAGATAGAAAAACTATCGTCACTGCTAGCTGGTGAAGACACGTTCTTTATCGTCGACGATGTGATAGCGGATGATTCTCTTGATAAAACTCGTGGAGCATTGATACAGTTAGCTGTGTCTGGAAGAAAAATATTTCCCCATTCTTTTTTTTTGTCTTGGATGTCCGCAAAAAATTTTTTGAGATTCAAAAAAATTAACAAGATAAAAATGTCTTCTCAACTTACCCTGTTCAACGCCGTACCTGCTGGAGTGATCGAGACTCTATTCGATGAGCACTCGATGCCTCGTTTCAAGCGTGCTGATCTCGGGAGATTCTTAGGAATTGAAAAAGTTAAAAATATGGCGATACCTTCAATGTTTCTATAGTAGGCGCCCCTCTGATGGGCCCCCTTGGAAGGGACAGAAACCCGCACGATGTCTTCATCTCCTTGGATGGTGCTCTGGAGATTACGCACCGCTCTAAAAAAAACCAGAGCTTTAGGCTTGATGCGATGGCTTGCGAAAAAATTACAAGATGAGGTTAGAGAGCAGCGCCAGCTAAAGGAAGAAAAGGATACGGATCTGGCAATCCTTGGAGATGACCTTCAAGTTGAAAGAGAGCAGAATGTAGAGCTACGCCAACAACTTCACCCACGATATGTTCCACATATAGACACCGTGCTATGTGTAGTCGATAAGAACGATCCTCACGAGCATTGAAAAACTACTACACGATCCGATCTCAGCGTAAACAGCTCACAAAGAGAGTAAATCTTCTAAGAGTGAGCTACCCTAATATGATAGTAAGAGAACCGGAATGCGACGATCCTAATGCTGTACATACCTGGTGCCGTTTCAAGGAAGATGTTCTTGGCATTGACAAGTTTTACCTCAACCACTTTACACTGCCTGATAACGATACGCGGGAACTTTTCAAAGAGATGTTCGGCATCGATATGGTGTAAGCAGGCGATAATTTTGTCACACACAAAAAAAAAATGTTACTTGACCGCTACGAAAAAAAAAGGAAAAGCAATGGAATATAAAAAAAATATGGAAGCATACGTACAACAAAAACAATTTACGGCTAATTATAATATCTCTGTGCCTGTGCTAAAATGTTGTATCAAAGCAGCGTCAGTTACTGGTTATTGCCCGCAATGCTTGGAAAATTTTAGATTTCGAAATGGACCATACTACGAAGGATTTGAATACCCAAATGATGAAGAGCTTTTACACAGAGTAGCATCGGGCGAAAAAGCATGGGCCACATTCCCAAGACGTGAGATCGACATGAAGTTAGAGAACGATATAAAACGCGTAGGGCTGCATATGATTAGTTCAGATGTGAACAAATACGGTGTTATATGTTACGAAGTGATCAAAAATAAAGAAACAAAGCTATCAGATCTCGCAGACCTGGAAAAAATAGGCGACATCCTAGGCGTTCATATACCAGATAGACTACTGGTTGAAATTAACCTTGATAACGAGCCAAATGTTATTCAAGGAATCGTGTATGGGTATCCTTTTTATACTTTACATTCTGATGAGTATCTTTGAGTATGAGGAATATACACAGGTTAGTTCTTGTAAGTCCACGAGACTTACAAGATGACAGCAAACACGGAACATACCATTTCACCACTCTTTCACATAGTCCGGAGGTACGTCGATATCTTCTGGGACTAGCATTAATTCTTCTGCGACGAAACTACGCTCAGGCCCGTTTTACTATTGGGGTCTGCCACAATACGATCCAGCCTATACGTTTTCTTGCTCCACCAGGCGTCAGGCGCACGTCTTTTTTGATCACCATGTTCTTCTCCAGGTTGCAACAAATATAAATACAAACCATCTTCAGGCAAAGGTTTTTCATCAGGATACCCTTGGTTTTTTACAAGTGGTACGTCTTTCAACTTGATAGCTTTTGACGGTTTCATACCGATCATTATAGTCTTGGTATTGTTGAGATTCTCCACTGTAGGGTACATGTTTTTTACCCATATCAGACTGGGGTCCTCAGTGACTAACTCTTTGGCATCCTGAGGCTTGAAAAGTCTCTCCGCAAGGATCTTGTTATAGGATTCTACAAAGGCTGTAAAGGTGTGATGATATTTCGCTGTAGCTCGTTTAATCTCCACCCCTTTACCTTCCAAACGTTTTGTCGCATCCGATTTAATTTCTGAGCCATTATCACATTGAAAAATTGTAGGATAGCGCAGAGGACCTGCTTTATATATGTCCTTGATCATCTCTGCGACATCTGCAGCCTTTTTCGTACGCAATGGTCCCGCTACTTTATATCTTGAAGCTACATCGATGCCTGTTAGAATATACTGGTACGTGTTGCCATATAGCTTGCTGTGTGGCATGTACAATAGATCAAACTGGTGCATTTCGTTCGGTTTAGTAATGTTAAAATGAGGATAATCAATCTTTTTGGGCCTCGAATATGTCGTAGCCACATGAGCTGGCGGGATAACCAATGTACGACTCTTTTACGTGATAATTTACTCTCCTCAGTGAGCAATTTGATAGCTTTTCGTCCAACCCAAAGATGCTCTGGGTTGTAGTAAATGCTGCTTAGTTTTTCTGCCTTTTTTTCTGTGACAATATGTTTTGACATGTTTATTACATGTCAAAACGTGTGTGTTTTCTATTACAAATATTTATACGCCGCAAACCCCAGAAGAGCTAGGGACCCTACAATGAACGTAAGTTCACCATTCTTTTGTTCTTCAGAAGGTACGTAGAAATCAGACAGTTTGGGAGTTTTATCGATTGTAGCAATGTAGTATTCTTGCATACTCCTGTCAATTTCTTTCAAATCCTCACCGGCTTGCCTCTTCAGCTCTCGTTGATGGCTATACCAGTCGATTTTGCTTGTCTGCCGCGCACCCATTGCGCCTGCGCAGCTTGTAGCTGTTCTATGGCCTTGTCGTGTCTCTTTCTCTCTTCTTCGCCATTTCCCCAAATCTTTCTAAGTAGAAAATTTGATCCTGAAAATGCAAGTGCATTTATCGCTGCTCCTGCTACGATAACTCCTATAGTTGCCATGCTGTTTATTATATTTATTTTTTCGGAACAATGCTTGCTGGGATCCATCCTTTTTTGACTGCCATTTCTCAACTTGCACATCTTGCTGCGAAGTATCCGGTCATTTTGCGATCTTGTCCTTTTGCGATATCGGCTGTTGTTTCACAATCTTCTTTGTCAAACAGAGTCGCAGACTGCGCTAGCACTTTGGTATGATTCGCAGTGTGCGCCAAAACTAAAAGCGGAGCTAAAAATTTACCAAATGTAACATGAAACAAAATACCGAGGTCAGTCATGGATTCCTTAACGATTGGATCTTCATTGATATCTTTCCTAAATTTTTGAACAGAGTCGATACAAATCAGGTCGCTTACAGCATTTGAATACAAGTTTACTACATGCGCAGATAATGCATGGCCTGTTTTTTTACCTTTATCCTGAATTTCTCGTTGAATATACTCGGCATGCAATTTTTCTATTGCTTCCTCGGATGCCTTATCAATAAAAATTTCCGTACATTTCTTCGGTAAAAGATGTGTTTTATCTTCCCTGATTGCATCTTTCAGGAATTGGCGTCTATCGATTGTTTTTTCCTGCTGTTGTAGAGCTTCTGCGGGAGTATCAACAACATCAAGTATATTAGCAAGCTCAGACATTTTATTTATTATATGTCTGTATTTTAGAAAATAGAATAAAATCATGAAGCTCAGCATAAGCAGCAACACGTAAGGTAGAGCTAGTGCGCATGCTATAGCAATATCTAAACAAACTTCCATTTATTGTCTGATGTGCTTGATCAAGCACAATAAACGACGGGCTACCGCTACTCAGAGATATATCGATGACCTTTCGTCTGATTATCCTCAATCCACATAGGCTGCATGTTGGTGTAGTGCAGTCTTGCAATTTGTTCTTCCTCACTAGGGTATTCCCCGTTCTCCCTATACTTTAGTGGCACCTTGTGATCGAACTGCCACTGTCCTCGGTTTCCCCAGTTCATGCCGCCTTTATATTGGGCCTGTATGTGCTTCATGAATGTAACAATGTCGCACCCTAGGTACTCTGTAGAGGATATCTCCGTATCCCACGATAGGTCCTTATAGATCCTGATTAAAATAAGGTTATGTTGATAACCTGGGTAATCGCATATGGAGCAATGTCGACTTTTTTTGTGCGGGCATTTGGTACGTTTCCTTGACGCCTTGTTGATATCCAGGCACTTTAAGCATTGCTTTGTCAATTGTCCATTCCCCTTGACCTTGAAATTGTCTAAAGATAAAGAGAGTTTACATTTTGAGCATTTCCTTTCCATGTCTTTTGTGTATGCCTCAGCAGCAGACACAAAATCTATTGGACGCGATTACAACGATAAAGGGATAGTATGCACACCATCCTCTAAGACGCGACGTTTGTCGTAGAACGCTGAGAGCCCTAGCTTGTTTTGGTTGTAAGTGATCATCCCCTGATTGTGTACCCGGAAACCTGTGTTTTTCCCAGTGTCTATATGTCCTTTCAACGCGTTCATATATCGTTGCCATGTCATCTCGGTTGTTTTTTTTGACATACCTTTACATGAGAACTTAGTGCCCTCTTTTCCTTCCACGAAATAACATTTTGCAGTCAACGCAATCATTCTTGTGCCAATAAATTCAAGCTTAAACAGACCTCCTGTCCTCTTTGAGTCATCGTCTGTCACAAGCCAGTTTTTCACATCTTTGCCGCACTCCCCGAGCAGCTCAGGACGCACGACATCTTGCAATTCTTCTCCAGAAATGGCAAAATAAGCAGAGTCTGTATCCATGTACATATATTCAATGTCTCGACGATCTACATATTTGTCCAGGAAATCGTAGTAGAATTCAAGCATACGTAGCTTGGCTAGCTGGTATACCGCGATGCCGCATTTGTAGGCTCTGTCAATGCTGGACTTATGCTTACCTTCTCTAATCTCATAAGCATCGCCTATCGGCTCCAAGTCTTCGAAATATGGAGATCTCATCGCTTGATCAACCTTCTTTTCGTTACTCGTGAACATTGTATTTACATGCCTTGCGACATCTTCAATCATCTTACCATAAAATGAGTTTCTTTTAAGTTTTTATGTCTCACCCGAAATATTTTTATCTGGATATTTATCCGCTTCCCTACGAGCAGCCGCAATCTCTTCAGGAAACCAAGCGAACGGTTTACCTCGCTTATACTTGAGAATTTGGTGGATGGCTGTCACTTTCAACCCATGATCCAGGTACCATTTTAAAACAAGCGTATATAGCAGGATCTTTTCTGCTTTCATCAGCCCAAGGAGCTTACGTGTACCAGGAACACGTTTATGACCTGTAGCTTCCAGGTACGCGTGCATATGCTGCGGAATTGCTTCATCGGGTATCTCCTTTACTACAAATAGAGGCGACATCTCGGAGAATTTCTCATACAATTTCTCATCCGCGGGTACTTCAATGTCAACTTGGACAAACCCAAACAAGGAGCCTGTTTGCACACGTCGTGTTAGTTTCTCAACGTTTTGCGGCGATTTGGGCTCAGCAATCTTGATCAATTTTTCCTTACCGCAAGGAAAGTCGTACATCAGTGTGCTAGGATACAACACGTTTGGATCTAAACCCGAGATAGTCATGCACGTTTTGGGGTCTTGTCACACCACGCTCGTGATACCGACAGAACACGATCGCCGGACCTCCTACCATACCTGTTTGTAGCAGCTCGTAAGCCTCGTTCTTCGTACATTTCGTACAAGCTTTCTGCACCTTTTTACAATCCTTGCAGGTCTTGCTGTAGCAGTCTTCTTCACATTTATGCCTACAAGGTTCACCTGGTGCATAGAGCTCTACCTTACGGTTTAGTTTTAGAGTCTTGTTCAGCACATAACGCATCGACACGCCTGGAATACTGACCGCATCTTTCCAAATGTCGATATCATCTTCATAATATTGCCGTCTTGTCTTATCAACCGCTTCGATAAAGGGTTCAACGTCTGCCATGTTGTATTCGTGAAACCAGTCCATCATCGTCACACAACCTCAATCATCGAACTCTCCACAGAAAGCTTCGTACTCTACGGGTGATAGCATATTTTTACCGTTTAATCGGCTATAGAACTGATCGTGCGCGACAGGCCCGACATGGTTCAACTTGTCGTAACTCGTTAACCATTCATACAGGAATACGAGCTTTTCGAGCTTACATTCAAGAGACTTACACCATCGGTCGTAGCTCATACCAGGAGCGAAGGAATTCATAATGTCGAGGAATTTAAATCTTGATTTTGTCACAAACATAAAGTTGTTGTCCTTCTTTGCAACCTTGATATTTTCGCTTTCGTCTTTCGCAATTTGTTCGACGAAGAGCGCTTGATCATATTAAGATCATACTTCCCACCGCTACCTGATTCAACCATTCGTTCCATGCATCCTGGGTATTTTTGGGAAGCATGTCGAAATCTGTAGGTCTCGGGTACATTATTTCCACTTCGGCGACGTTAAGAGCGTGTCTCCTTTCTAGTTCTTCTATAAAGAGTTTCAATAAAATTTTAGGATCTTCATTTTCTAAGAACGTTGGGTTGTCATTCAGACTATCGTGAATACCGACGCTTACCGGTATATGCCTCGAAAGGTATGCCAAATCAGATGTTTGCTGGTAATTTAAAGGTGGTAAGATGGCTTCGAAATCAAACACGATGTAGTGAGGATACGTTCTGAATTTCTTGTTAAAATGTCGGTTGATCTTGGGAGGATTTTCACATTCCCAAATTCTTACAAGGTTGTATCCCTGTCCTCGTATCATATTTTCCTTCTTCATCGTTTGTTCGTAACGGTATGTATGAGGTCCTGGCTGACAGGGGCATCCGTGCCATTTACATCCATATGGTATTCGTAGACGGTCTTCGTGATAGGCTCATACCCGTCTATTTTCCACTCCTTCCCCTCTTCTCCATCACGTATCACACGCTCTCCGCCATGACCACATAAAGCATGATGTATATGTCTTCCTGTTTCCTTCGACATATGTTCTAGCCATTTAGATGCAGCGTAGCTATAACCTTTACCATAGAATACCTTCTCCGACCTGCTCGGCATATGTTTCACTTTCTTACCCTTGCAGATGATCGTCGTCCCTTCGCATTCATATTTCTTATGCCGCATGAGATTGCAGGCTTTTGTGAAGAGTTGACCGCATACCTCACATTCCAGCGTTTTTGTCAACACCTTGATATCTTTGATGTAGAAACAGTGTCCTTCCAATATTCCAAGATTGATGTCATCTAACCCTTTCTTATGCTGCTTCTGACCATAAATAAGTCGCCATGGTGCATTTTGATGTTGATTTTAAAGTGCTTTGCGATACCTTCCATATCCACCAGCTTTGTGGGGCGCACGTCCTTATGCTTTAGCTTGAAGTCCTCGTAGTACTCTCGGGCTAATGCAAGAGCTTCCTTTGTTAGGTGTTCTGTTCCACGTTCTACGTTAGCCCTCTGTTCTACCGCTTAACATCTCCAGAAGCAAAAGGAAAAGATAAGTTTAGTGTGAGCAACTATAGGCCAGTTAGTGTGTTGAATATATTTTCTAAATTCTATGAAAGAGTAATTAAGTCTCAAATTGTTACATATATTGAATTTAAACTGTCAGAATTTTTATCGGCTTACAGAACGTCATATGGTACACAACATGTTCTTATTAGGTTACTCGAAGAGTGGAAAGACAAATTAGATAAAAACTATGTAGTAGGTGCAGTTTTAATGGATCTGTCAATGGCTTTTGACTGTGTTCCACATGATTTACTTCTGGCTAAACTGAGTGCTTATGGTTTTAGTAATGAATCTCCACTTTTCATATTGTCTTACCTTTCGGATAGAAAACAAGCTACTCATCGGCACAATTGAATGCATTAGTTAGGCTAGATACTTTTCTGACTTACAAAGCAAAGGTTGCTCTTGTTCAAAGTTTTGTACTTTCCAACTTTAACTATTGTCCATTAGTGTGGCATTTTTCATCTACTAAATCTTTGTTAAAAGTTGAAAGAATACAAAAAAGGGCTTTGCGTTTTTTATTTGACGACTCAGATAGTACATACGAGGAACTGCTTTTAAAATCAGGAAGGAATTTCATGAGTGTTTACAGGCTTAAAACGCTATGTACAGAAATTTACAAATCTTTGCATAGTCTTAACCCTTCATACATTCATGACATTTTCGATTTCCAACAAAGTGAAAGATCTGTCAGATCACACAATGTCAATAATCTCAAGGTTCCAAGAATAAATACCAGAAGTTTCGGAACTAAAAGTTTAACTTCCTTAGGTCCAAATATATGGAATAAATTACCCAATCATATGAAAACAGCAGAATCTTTGAATATTTTTAAGAAAATGATAAAATTTTGGAATGGTCAGAATTGTTCTTGTGATGTCTGTTCACAATAACATAAAAATTTATTTGTTTTTCACTTACTTTATTTTTATAGTATTTATATTTCTGTCTATATGTCGGATTGGATTAGCACTTTAATTAGAGCTATTGTATTTTTTGTACATATTTTAACCGACAATAAATAAATTAACAACAACAGCATAGATTGTCCGTTCTCTCTTTTTTACCATCCATAGCGTAGATACATCTCTTCTTCCGTAGCCAGTCTGGAAGGGATCCGCACCCCAGCAGAGGCTCACGCGTGCTTATAATCTTGATCTGCACATGGTCGAAGACAATTTTTCCTTCATATGCTCCTAGGGTATCTATAGTTCTCACCGCAGGCAAGTAGGCTTTGCTTCAAAACTCACCATCCTCCAGATCCAGACGCTTTATCTCACGTTCCTTTATGAATGCTTCGATGTCTGCGATGCTTGATAGCGACTTGGAGCCTTTGGTCTTCCAATAGGGAGATGACCCCCCTCTACCTGCTGAAGCTGTAAACAACATTTACTCGCATGTCTATATGAGGGGTGATTTTATCCATGATAGCACGCGTAAGTGGTTGGTTAAGGTTCTTGTTGATTCTCCATGTCTTGACACGATTCCCATCCTTCAGCATTTGTATATCATTTTCATCAAATATATGCTGAATATCTTCGATCCCTTCTGGATCCGTGGCTTGCTTCTTTTCTCGCGGGAATATGTGTTTGATCCCTTCTGGATCCGTGGCTTGCTTCTTTTCTCGCAGGAATATGTGTTTGATGTCTTCGATTCCCTTATATTCGTCTTGTATATCCTCCGGGTTGTAGTAGTTCTCTTGTGCTTCCTGCTCGACCTCATCGTCCCTCTTGAAAGTTGTTCCTTTGCTCTATTGTAATAATCAGCAAAAGTATCTCGCACACTCTGCAGTCGATCGGTAAGAGCATCGCGAGTTGCTGCTACTGGCGCTGATACAGCGTTGTATAACTGTGCCATTGCATTCTGAACCAATTCATTTTGTCTCTTTATTATATACACATTTTGTTTATTAATAAAATTTTTAGATGGACAGAAAATTTTGAATTCTTTTACTCAACTTGCGCATGATATCGGCGGTGGAGTTTATCGAATTTATCAGATTTTTGCGCATGCGCATATGTTTTTGCTGATGTCAGCAGAATTTATCATTTATCATCATTTATGCTGATGACGTCACACGGCTTCCTGCGGATATTACATGAAGTCATAGATTTTACGAGGGGTGTCGGGGGATCTCTATAGAGGAGGGGGTTTTATACCTGAACCCCAAAATTGTGTATTAAGTGACTCCCTACATCTACTCAAACAAAAAAATATATATATCGGCCTATCAATAAAAAAATCACCCGCGCGATAAATAGCGCGCCTCACTTCGGTAATTTTGTTTGCGCGAGCAATCCCGACATATAGAAACTACAAAAAAAATTATAAAAAGTGAAGTAAAACAATTCCTTTGACCCTGTAAACAGCACAGGAATTGCTGTTTTGGCGTGGAAAACAATTTATTCATTAAAAACTGAACATGAGTCGCGGGAGAGGGGGTCCCCGCTCTCAATATCTTAGCAACCACTGGATCTAAGCAAACCAAACTTTGAAATTGTTTTCTCTAAACTGAGAACCGTTTGTGACCGAAAACAAAGTAGTCAACATGACTGGTGTTGCTAAATATGTGAAAACGGAACTAGCACAACATAAACAACGTAAAATACCTGCTAAATTTGGATACATTAACAAAAACATGTGAGATGTACTGAAAGTGATATAAGCTAAAAATGCCTAAAAACATCAAGGCTATAGAAAACGTACTTGTCGTTGAAAACAATTACTTTTCGCTAAAAATTAAATTCATAACTTCGGCCAAAATTAAAATAATGAAGGGAACTTAATGTGACATATTATTAGACCGTCTTGATGAAATTGAGCTTAAAAAAGTCCACTGTTATCATAGTTCCTAAGTTCACGATTTTACCCGTTTTTTGGATATACTGATTAAAGACTTTCGACAATATATCACATTATGAACAATTTTCGTGATTAAAAAAAGTCAAATAGAATCAAATTGAAAGTGTGCTGCGTTTGGGTTGTGTAGCACAGTTTCCTATTTGCTAACATTTAGAACGTGAAATGCCATGATTGTTTTTTTGTAAAATTTTGTTGCAGTTCCCTCCCTTAACCCTTTTTTTGGTCCGGGGTTTTTCGAACGTCAGTTTTGTGTAAATTTGGCTAGCTTTAAAAAATTTTCTTTACAAATCTAGTCGATCACAAGGGCTGGTATTGACCTAAAAAAAGTACCGACTAAGGAAAGAAATCGCATAATTATGCAAAAAGTTAAAAGCCAATAATGTTTAAAACCTGGTCTACGGTACCAGGGTATGTTTCGCCGTCTTCTGTCATATTAAAAGGCAAAATTCTGGAAAAGGGTGGGATGAATGTTATATTTTTTAAGCACTTATCACATGTTATGCAAATGTATGTAAAAGAGTCAAAACTCATTATATGACACATAACGCACAAGTAAAGTAATACAAAACGATGGGTCGAAGTAAAGAAATATAAAAAACTATTTTAAAAATATTCTTAAACCTGTAAAATATAAGGAATACTCGAGTAAAAATAGTTGAAAGAGAACTCGCAATTATTCACATTTGGCCATCATATATTTTTGGAGCTTTATGTGCAAGTGTGCAAGACAAACCAGGTACATCATCAGCTTGTAAAAATCTTAGTAGTTTGGATTCGTACATTAACACATCTTTTATTTAGTAAAGTAATTTTACAATGTATCGACAAACCAAAAGATACAATAAAATTACTTTCATATGCTGTAAAACACTTGTTTTGTATTAGTTTTCACTTCTTGTCTGTAACGTCAACAGTTGTGATATATTTTCTTTGTCAGATGCATCACAAACATAGTATGGCTCGATATATTCATTATCTAGTGCAAATAAAAATATATGATTACACTTTTTTTAACATAAATTGTGATGAGAATAAGATAGCAAATCAAAAATATTTCTACTAAAATAAATTTGAAATCAAGTTTGTTTCAATAACTTCTAAGTAACTTTAGTGAATTAATGTATTTTCCAGTAACTTTAAGGTATTGTATATATTTTCTAAAATCGTTGAAAAAGATTATAATCAAAGTTAAAACATGAGAATCACACTTTCTCAATGTGCAAAATTGGAGTGATTATTTTATTTTGTTTGCTAGCTGTACTTAAAGTGAAACTAACGATATTTTATGTAATAAAAACATTCTTACATATCAGGCAAACAACATGGCATAAAATGTTTTATTATGTCCAAATTATCGAACAAAAGCCAACTTGAATTGTATATATTTTGTTGATTTGTGACGTCAGACACATAGCTAAGCCAGGATTTGTGAGGATGCACTCACTTCTTGCTTTACCAAGATAAATTATAATTTATCGCGAGGTTCATTTTCAAGTCTAGCAAATTAAATGAAGCACCTGTTGTCTTTCAAGATGTTTTGATACAGAAATAACACAGAAAATTTCATAATAAAGTTTAATACACGTAACACTTATTTTTTCTAATTGATAACTCATTTCTAAAACTCTAAAACTATATTTATAACTGTGAAACATTATTTTACTCTGATAAAGATATTTATTTCAAAATATAATAATTACAATCACAGGAGGCACAGTTTAGCATTTTCTCGCTACGTTCATTCAGAATGCGTTTGTTTACATCCCTGCGGAGTTACGTCACAGAAGTTGGTATTTTACCGAACAGAAAGTCCAAATCGACACTGTCATGGCGGCGACCGTAGGACTACTTTGACCTTAAATATCTCGAGAACCAAAGCCCACAAATATAAAAAATTGACACAGTTTATATTCACATTATAATGGACATTTTAAGCACAACTTGTTATCAATCGTTAGTTCTCCGTTAAGAAAGTTTGTTTTTACCCTGTTTTCTTTTCTTCAAATGAAAAATGTACGCTAAACATCAACGTCGTTCGCAGGGCATATTGAAACTTTTTGACGTTTGGACGGCTTTTTCGCCTTGCCGCCCAGGGTCAAAAAAGACAAAAAGCCCTGGGAACGAGGTTGGCTAAACATCAATGCAACGTTTAGATTTCACAATCTCTCTCCTCAAGATCCCGGTCCTAAATGCCAGAATCATAAAAAAGTAATATTCGAGTATCGTCATTTGCTGAAATTATACGCACTAGAAAATTTCCTCCTGTAAAGCTTGTAAGGCAATTTTTAGGCATGCTTTAATTCCCCACCATATTGGCAAGGTATCTAAAAACTAAGAGTTATTACACCTACCATCTTTTATCTTTCTCCAGACACGATAGATTTTCCAACTTGACAGTACCAAAACAAAAGTAAAGACCAAAACAGAAGCAACAATAAGTATTTTAATTTCAATCGAGGTTGAGTTGACGTTTTTGTTATTTGCTAAACATAGGCATGTGTAATTATTGGTAAAGGATTTTACTTACATGAAAAATACAATTTCTATATTTTCTATACCTTTGTTACTTCCTCCACATTTTGGTACATCACAAAATTCCCAATCTCGATTGGTAGCATTAACATAACACCAAGGTGATGTTGCATAGCCTTGAGGATTTCTGCAGTAATTATTTTTTAAATTACTATATACTGGCGAAGATAAAAATGGATTGATGTTCCATGGTAGACAGGTTTTACCAGTTGACGTAATGTTAACAGTACCGTTGTAAGAAGTATTGTTGCCATTATAACAAAGTTTGGAAAAATGGTTGTCTTTCGTCCCAACTAAAAAGGTTAATCACAATTATTCTAAGATACCAAACGCGTTACGTTGAGATATCTTCGTCAGGGCAATTGAAGAGAATGAACCGAACGAAATCCACTTAAGCTTTCTATTTTGAATTTTAGAACTTCTAAAGCGACCAAAAAAGGTTTTAGTCTTCATTAATCACAAATAAAATAGTTGGAAAGATAATCAAACACGCTAAAATTGGTTGCTAGGGCGTTGCTATGAAGATAACTTTGAGGTTCGAGTTTTAATCAACGTCTAGAAGAAAAATTCTTTTTCATTTGATTCTCTATTAAATTTCCTAATTTGAAAAAAGACAAGAAAATTATTTTAGAATTTTTTTAACTTATTAAAACCTACCTTTATTTTGACATTTCTCAATATTTTTCATGTCAGCCATTGGAAATTGAGCACAAGAATAAAAATGTCGATCTTTTGTGGGATCTCTTATACGATTTGGACATAGTTTGTGTAGTTGTAATGTGATGTTGTAAAGCCATGTTGTAACAAAGTTCTCGCAATCACTTTCTGTACACAATCTTCTGCAAGGCGGCGATAACATAATATTACCATCCTTCTCCGATTTAAAACATACCGGATGCCACAGATGACAAAGCAACCACCTAAGACTACTGACACAGCGAAGTGAAATCTTTTTAACGAGGTTAGTCTTTACGTGTTGCAAAAATCTTTTTACTTTTGGATTATCGGTGCAGTTAAGGAATCTAAAAAATTACAGTTTGTATTTAATTTACTGTGGAAAGCGCATTTATGAGCACAATATTACGCAGCCACGAACTTCGCAGGTTTTTCGGATTTCGGGTCTTTTTATCGCAACTTTGGTTACAGCTCGTTATTATTTTACACCGCCCAACTTGGCAACAATCACTTGGTAAATTTATTTTGCAGAATAAGTTTGTAAAATTTATTATGAGTGAAAATAAAAACGCATTCGAGAGCTTGTCGTTACAAAATATTAAGACTGTTGTCTCATCAATAAACTTTGCACTTTTTGCTAAATTACAAGGTACAGTATAAGGTGTAGCTAGCTACCTAACTGTATTTAGCATAAGCATAATTTTGTTGCAGCCAACTGTATCTGGCTACTTTCAATTTTTAGCCAGAGGTAGCTAGTTAGCTAACAGCAGCCACAACCCTAGGTGCAGCTGAGTAAAAAACAAATTGGTGAAGATAACAGAAGAAGAAATAATATTAGCTAAGGTAAAAAGCTCCTATATTAAACTGAAAAAATCCTTGGAATAAATAAGGCTAGCTAGCTACAGGCAGATAGAATACGGCTATTATTAAAGAGACGATTTCTGTCCTGGTAAAAAAAAATAGAAACCCGGTAAAAGATGTTGAATATTTTGTTTAAAACAAAAAATAAAAAAATGAGCATATTCAAACGAACAGTATTCCGTTAGGTATGAGCAATTAAAATAAATGTTTAAAATTAAATTTTGCTAATACAATGAATTGATTGGATCACAAATGATATCTTCGATTGCGGAAGAATTGGCTCCTCGATTTATTTAACATCGCTTTAATGTATCCCACTCTACTTTCGTCTAACATTCTAAGCTGGAGGGGCTAACCAATCTACATTATTTGATTTTGCAGTGACAAAAAATATCTAACTGATATTACCTGGTTCTAGTAAAATACTCTTGGAACATTCGTTTTCCATAGAGTTGAAATTTCTCAAATGGTTTATTTTCTACAAACGACAGTAAAGCCTTGACCCACTTTCCCCTGTTATTGACTGATTTAGCTTTGATTGAAGTTTGAGCCACTCTATATTCTTTTAGTTCATCTATGCATATCCCATTTGGTAAGACTTTCTTGTAACTAATGCATCTAAAACGAAAACACGATATGGATACAAGTGATTGTGAGAGAATCTCATCTTGTAATGAAAATGCAATACTAAAGAAATACCTTGTTGGCGAATATACAGGATTATACATCATTATTGCTATAACGAGATAAATGTTATTGTATTTACTTTACTGCTTCAAATAATATTTGGTAAAACTAAAATGAAAGATGTTATATCGAAAGCAAAAGGTTTGCAAGGAAATTTGGGAAGCTTGTAATTTAAAAAGTCAGTTGCAACTTCCTCAAAAATATTTCTATGAAAATAAGGGGTATGCTAAAGGAAGGATACCCTTCCTTTAGCATACCATACCCCTCATGCTAAATGGTTATGTAATGATCAGAAATAAAGACTTACCAACAATATGTATTCCGGTTTGAAGCAAAATTAAACTAAGCATAAGTTTGTCTTTAGTCATGCTTCGTGTTTACTTCTTTAAAACTGCTGGTGTAAGGTATACTTATTTTTGACGATACTCGTCTTGTCAGTCGTGTACGTAATATTTTTCGACAGAAGTTCTTCAAACAAAAAAAAGAAAGAGCTTGTACAGCATTACACAAATCAACCCGCAAACATTGTAAAAAAATTCATAATTGTATGTGAATGGAAATTACAGTTATTAACAATATGCAACTGCAGTATATCCTCTATCTTAAAATACCTGTTCTGCAAAAAGATGGCTACTGATTTGATTTTGTGAACTAAAATACTTTCCCGATTATTTTCTACCAACAAAAGATAAAGAATATATATATATATATATATATATATATATAATATATATATAATATATATATATATATATATATATATATATATATATATATATATATATATATATATATATATATATATATATATATATATATATATATATATATATATATATATATATAGATATGTAATAAAACTGAAATCTATCATTTTTTTTCAAATAGCAAAAACAAGTTTCCAACAAAGTTTTACTTTTTATATTGACATATTTCTATAAAATACTGTCCAAATTAGTTCAGCTTTTCAGATGAGGCCGGTTTCATTTTTCTTTTTCTCCTAAACTACTATCTTTTAAATATTGAAAGTTTACCCTCGTGCTTAATCTTGATTTTACTAATATTTGACTAGTTATAATATTCAACTATATGCAACCAAAAATAAACTTATAGCTTTACAGTCAAAATGAGTGATTTGATTCTTTAAACGAAAACATGAACAACAAAAAAAGTTGTCTATATATAACACTCTTACGTCATGAAGAGTGCAAGAATTATTAATATCTACAGTAAGGGCTACGTTAAAAAGAGCGTATGTAAGGTAAGGAATGAGAGATTTTAGAGTTCGTCAGACTTGATGCTGCAGTTCTAGCCCTATAAATAGTGACTATGCAGTGTGATAATCTCAAATAGCCGTCGTCTGTCTGTTTGTCTGTCTATTACGGAAACACAAAATGCGATATATAAAGGACGGCCCCGTGAATTTTTTCCCGGGTTGACGTCTAGTCTTAATAGTAATAGCCGTCTGTCCTTGCGCGATTTCATAGTCGTGTTACGGACACACGAAATAGCAAATGCGATATATGTTTGTAGACTTTGTTGCGACGGGCAAATTTCCATGGATTTTTCCCATGCATGAATAATAGCTGTAGTTCCTGCGTAAGTACACAATGTGATCGTAATGGTTTGTTGTAAAGCCCAAATTAGTTTCTTTAATTCCCATAGGAACATAGGAATTAAGGAAACTATTATTAAGGAAACTGCTACATTTTTAGCTTGAATCCTCGTCCGTTTCCCGTGACATATGCATATGATTCAGCGGCAATGGAGAACCCAAAATGGTTTTATGAAATAAAAGATTCAGCGCCACACGCCTGATTTAGCACTACAAAATTATTACTAACTCGCAGGGCTAGTATTGGAAAAGAGACGAAAGTGACTGACTATCTTTGTCCCTGTTGTAGATTTTTGACGTCACTATCTCCCATTATTTCTGCTTTTGGAGCAAACATTTAGTTAATTGAGAAAGTCTATATTTTCATAAAGGGAATTTCCTGTAAACAAGGAATTTAGACGCGTAGGGAATTTCTCACAAACAAACAATCTTGATGCGTCGCGTGCAAATATATTTGATTTTTTTTTTCTCGGATTGAAATGAAGTTTGGTACACTGTACAAGCAAATCGTGCCGAACCCGATGCTGGCATAATATAAAAAGAACATTTATTGAAATATTATTTATTTATCAACGAAATTTACACATATTATTGGTAAGTCTTCATTGTAAACACATCATAGCTGCAGTGAAAAAACAAAAATTGCTCAACTGCCTATGCGCAAACACGTGGGTTGATACAACTAAGTTCGTCACTGTTGATGTTTTGCGTACAGGAGCGCACAAATTGTTAACAAATTTCTTTCCAGTGCATTTTACTCCACTTAAAAGTATTTTGCGAGCTAGTTGACGTATATTAAACGTCTTGCTGATTTCACACTCTTAGGGTTTCGCGAATACAATGTCGAACTCTATGGACTGGAGAAAACGAGGCGGCGTAACTCAAAAGAAGGCTATGTCAAACGAAAACAACCCTATCTTCGAAAGGTTAAGAACATTCGAAAAGCGTAGAAAAATTCTACAATAAACGAACATACAAACAAAAATGTTCATGATGGGCTAATATTTTTTGAAAAGTTCGAAATAACGACTTCAAATCGTCCTTATTGCCCAAAAAGTAGTTCACGATAATTTAAGGTAAGGCGGAGTTCGAGATAGCGGGACAGGTCTTAGTTAGCTGGGCTTCAAATGCTGACCAAGCCAAGGTTTTTGTTTGAGATAGCGCAATTTCGAGGTAGCGAGAGTCAACTGCATGTGCAGGTACATGTCACTTAGTAATAATCGAGCGCCACCCAAGTCAATTTTATAAAAACGAGAAGCGCAATAACTTAAAAGAAAAATGGGGTATTTACTTGAAAGTTTTTATTGGGATGATTTTAGACCAAGGTAACTAAATTAGCATAAATTAGCATAAATTAGCATAAATTAGCATAAATTAGCATAAATTAGCATAAGCTATATCTTCTGAGCTCCAAAGTTCCTGTATTTTAAAGGTGACTGATGTTAGTTTTGAAAGGATGTTTATTGTTATACTTTTCACTGGATACTCAATATTTTCCTTTACGCGAAATAACGGTAACCACAAATTGTGAACTTGAAAGAAAAGTTTTATAAAGTGAAAGTAGCTAACTAGCTACTTTCAATGTTAACCCTATTTAGGCCGAGCTTTTAGGGCTCTGAGAATACAAGGGACTATATATTTTACACTTTCTTGAAGACTAAGGAATTTTCTCTTTGCTTTCCATACTTTTACTACACTACTAACATAACATTTAGCCTAAATGAATAAAGCTTTCGTTGAAAATTTAGGATAGTTTTTCATTTTTCACAACTTCGTGCTGCGTAACCGCCGTCACTTTGGATTTGTGAATACACCGGTAGATGAACAAACTCGTTTTTTCTGCTCCATGGAAAATGACAATAGAGTGTAATGAAAATGATTTCTCATCCTATAAATCACTTTTTTGTATTAGTATCCACTTCTTGTTGTCAACTTCAGTATTTGTGACTTTTTCTCTTCATCAGATACATCAAAAACATAGTATGGGTCAATATATGCATCACCTAGAAGAGTATATAAATTCTTGGGAGGTTTTTGAAAAATGTAATGAAAGTGAGATACCTAAATGGTTAACAACAAACTAGAAAACAAACTAGAAAAATGTCTTCATTTGTTTTTCTTGTTTATACTTACCATCTTTTTTCTTTCTCCAGACACGATATATTTTCCAACTGGAAAATACCAAAACAAAAGTAAACACCAAAACAGAAACAACGATAAGAACTTTAATTTCAATCGAGGTTGAGTTGACGTTTTTGATGTTTGCTAAATAGAAGCACGTGTAATTATTTGTAAAGGATTATAAAATCTACCAACATAAGATACAACTTCTTCTTTTGCTATACCTTTACTTCCTTCACACTTTGGTACATCACAAAATTCCCAATCTCGATTGCTAGCATTAACATAACACCAAGGTGATGTTGCATAGCTTTGAGGATTTCTGCAGTAATTTTTTTTAAATTACTGTATACTGGCGAACTTAAAAATGGATTGATGCTCAACGGTAGACAAAAGTGCCATCGCCATTATAACAAGCTTCTGAAAAATGTTTGTTTTTCTTCTCAACTAAGAAAATTATAGGAAAGGATAATCACAATGTAATTATCATTTTCTTCTGTTTGTAGTATCATAACATTTAGTTATAAGCGAAACAAAAGTGTTATTTATATAACTAAAAATGAAAGGAGTTCTAATTATATTTTAGTTGTTGCAAGACGCAATTTTGCGTATAATTTCGACGGAAAACGTTTCGACTTTCATTTAAACTAAACAAGTTGACTTTGGTTAAGATATGAGGGGGATTAATTGGAATAATCCAAGCCACAATGTCAAAAGTGGTTTTAAGTCTCATAAAATTAAACTTCGCATTTCCTTGGAATCAAAAGCCTTCTTGGCTAACGTTTAGGCTAGTGAAAAACTGGTTTCAGAAACAAAAGATTGAAAGTCCATAGACAATAACGAAATCTAGCGTGTTATATAAAGTTACCAATAATTTGACATCTTTCAATGTGCTTCATGTCAACCAATGGAAATTGAGTGTATAAATAACGATATTTGTCTTTTCTAGGATCTTGTACATGATTTGGACAAAATATGTAGGCATTTAATGTCAAGTTATAAAGCCATGCTGTCATAAAGCTTTCGCAATCACTCTCCGTACACAATCTTCTGCACGGGGGCGATGAAATAATTCTACCATCTTCTTCCGATTCAAAACATACAGGATGCATGATATGACAAAATGTTCGCCTAACAGTATCGATACAACGAAAGGAAAAATTTGTGGCAATTTTAATCCTCGCATCTTTCAAAACCTTCCTGAAATTTGGATTATCGTTGCATTTGGATAATCTAATAGAAAGTGACAAAGAATTACTTATGCGGAGATGGTGTAGCGGTAGCGCATTCAGCTTGTAATTGTAAGGTTTCAGGTTCGAGTCCCCACTCCGGCGAACTTTAAACGTAGAGTGTTGTCAGCCCATTTGATGCTACTGACCACTAACCGGCTTGTGTGGCAGGCAAGCTAGTTAAAGTAATGCTATTCGTAGTGTTGTCTAGATATTTTATTAGTTATATAATTATATACTTCATATATGCTCGTCACTAATTTGTTATTAAAGTGTTGCTAAGGAGAAACATGGGCTGTAGGAATAAAGTGGAGACCAAATATAACGGAAATATCGATCTAGCAAAATGACGTCATTTCTGATCCCAATGACGTCATTAAATTGTACAACATTCTAAACATGTACCAAGTTCAGTAATATGCACATCACTGTTCCCGAAAAAAAAGAACTTTTACGTTATCGTTAAAAAAAAAGAAAGTTTCGTACAAATATGACGTCATTCTTAAAATCCAATTTTCTTTTATTTAGTAAATAAATTTACTAAGAAATAAGGCCTAAGGACCAGTAATGCTGAAGAAATTCAAATTTTCTGCAAAATTGTGAAAATAGCCTATTTTAGGTATGTGTGACGTCATTTCTGTTCTCAATGACTTCGTCAAAGTTTAGTTGGGCTCTTTGTGTGCTAAAACTTACGCACAAGTAGGCCAAGGGGGGCATCCCCCCCCCATCTCTCCCACGGTGCTAAACCGAAAACACCCGGTGTTAATAGGGTTAAAGTTCTAGAAATTGAAAAAAAACAAGCAAAATTGGCAAAAATTTCTCCGCCGAAAATTATTTCACTTAAGGTACATCTTAGTAATGTAAGGCTTGACACATCACAATATGGTAAATGAAAATAATCTTTTTCATGTAACTAATAAAACGTAGTCGCCTAAATGGGACAAAAATTTGCTAATGTGAAATACCATACCCCTGCTTCCCGTTGAAATTCCTGTTTCATGCCGCAATACACGACGAAGAACAGTAAGTTTTAGAGAGAGAAAATGAGTTGAATTTTTTAAGTCTGACTTAAGCCGAATCTCCACTGGAAGATATTCGCGACGAATTTTGTGACGAAAAGTAGAATCTAATTCAACTTTTCGTCATGACGAAAATCGCGACCAATCAAATTCGATTATTAACGTCGTAAAAATCGTCCCGTGGAGATTCGCCCTTACATCTAGATTACGTAAAAATCGCGTCGGGAAAAACTTGCTGACATGAATCAAGAACCATTGTTAAAATGTCGGTAGTCTTGTTGCAATTGCCGCCTGTCGACTGGAATTAGTAACGCTTTTTGGTTAAAAATTTTCCCTGATTTTTTTCTCTTTATAATATTTGTCGCATTAGCACAGGATCAAGTTATTAGAGACGGAAAATAAAGTAACTTTAAAGCAAAAAGCAATTTACCGTGGTCTAACAAAAAATTCATGAATTGTACGATCCATATACTGTAAGACTTGTTGACGAGTTTTATTTTCTACAAATGACAAAACAAGTTTTATCAATTGTTTGTTTTTATTTCTTGATTTTGCTTGAAGAGGTGATTGAGAAATCTTATAATTCTTTTAGTTCATTTATGCATATTCCATTTGGCAAGACTTCTTTGTAACCAATGCATCTAAATTTAAAAAAACAAAACTTTAAATCAACTGGTGGTTGTAAAAAAATGTATTTCTCATAGCAAATAAAAAATAAAAAAAATACCTTGTTTCAGAACCTGCCTGTAGATTGGACGCGATAACTGCTATAACGAAAGATGAATTAAATTTTTGCTAGCTACTATGTGTTTTGCCATGTAGTAAAATCGAAACTTAAAATGTCGTTTGCGACTTACAAGTAATATGTCCTCTCATTTGAACTAAAATTAAACCTATGATGAGCTTGTCTGTAGTCATGCTTCGTTTCTTCTTTTATTTATCTCATAAAATAGTGGAAGCATATAGGTCTCATCTATATCTCCAACATTTAACTGTAATTGTCCGACTATGCCAAAATAAAGGCTAAGAGCTACTAGAGATTCTTATCTGAAATGCGTACTTTAAGGCAGCTTACATCAATTTGCACTAAATTTGGAATACTGCAGTCAGAACAATCTTTTTCTTAATGCAGCTTTGCGTAAGGTTATGACAACTGCAACACGGCAAACTGGGCTGACTTTTCTATTTTTTGTGCATGATAAAGCACATTTCTTCTGTACAATAACAAAAGTATTAAACAATAAACTTTTATCAACAAATTTATTTGTAAGTTTTAAATAAAAAAAACAAAACCCATTAGGAACAAAAGTATATATAAAAAAATTAGTTAGAAGTACACACTTTGCACGTGATAACGAGAAATATTAAGCCCGGCAAAGGGCCCTTATAAACACCCCCTAAATGATAGCCTGCCTAATCAAGTGGATATTTCCACTGTGTTATAGTTTATCGAAAGCACATAGATTTTCTTGATCTGCATTTTGAGGTCTACACGATAGAAGTAAGGGCTAAACAATTTTCTTAAAAACTTGTTTTGCCATTAACCCTAAGGAAATTGAAATCTGCTTTTTCGTACTTCAAACATATTTCTAATATATTGTGGCAATCATTTTCAAAACAGGCAAAGGTCCTAAATCCGTTGTCAACAACACAACCTTCTCAAGATTATTACTATTACTACTACTTGTATTTACCCAGGATAGCCTCTTCAGTTTAAATACGAACTATTATCAATGAGGGTCCTGCGAAGGGAGTCCTAATGCATTTAAAGCTCCCATTTGAGCTACGGAAAGCGTGCAAGCACAAGAACGGCTTAACTAGACAACCGCCTAAGATATCAATCCTATTTTCATGCTGACCGTTAAGCAGAAAGGATCGACTTTTATAGTCTCTGGCATGACTTAGTCGGTCGATGTGTTTGATTATCAAGAAGAAAATATCTTTGAAATGTCACTACAAAAGTTCTTTTCAGCAAGGGAAGAGACATCTTGTACCACCTCAACATGCAAATAACAGAATTCCACACATCAACACGCAAACGTTTTCATAAAATTTACAGTTCTATGCCAAATTAAATTGCTATCTAAGTTACTATCCATTACAATCCATTAAAGTACTTCTTTGGCAAAAGAATTGCTAACCATTTTGATTTTCTTAATACGATTTTGATCCTTTAAATTAAAAATACGTTTCCAATTATTTTTTAGCACCAAGATTGATTATTTCGAAAGCTACAGATAATTTATTGTTTTCCAAGTAAAAGAAACAATATTTTCTAACAGTTTCATATCTTTTATTTATGTATTTCCTAATGTCCAAATTAGTGCCGTTTCATTTTCTTTTCGTACAAATTACTATCTTTTAAATATCGAAAGCTTACCGTTGTGTTTAAGCTTCACTTTAATAATATTTGACTGTGTATTGTAATAGTGAACTATATACTGTTAGAAATAAACTAATAGCTTTCTACAGACAATTAAAAATAACATCTCATTCAAATGGGCGCTTTTCCATGAAGTCTGAAAACCGGTAAAATTTTTTCGATACTTTCAATGCTAGAAGGCGAAAACACCGTTAAAAACAGTCTGAGACACAACCTATCCGGCTATATTATGACGTATAGAAAACCTCAGAAATAATTCTGCGTAGAGATATATAAGAAAGAACGACATTTTAATGCAGGAACTTCCAATAGGCAATGCGGAAGCTTAAACTATAAATAATGTGTAATACTAGGTTATCAACAAAACGACTCAAGGAGCAAGCCTGAAATTATCATTTTAAACACCTTTACTGCTAGTTTTTGGAACGATCCTGATTAAACTCCGGCCTATTATCATTATTCTATCGTCCCCAAATCCGGCATAACGTCATTTATGGACTTCCATAAATGACGGTAATTATGGTAGGGTAAAGAGAGCTGATATGATATATGAACCTACTTACCGAAAATTGCTGTTTTGATGTGTGCCGTCTGTATATTTTTTTCAACTTGAGTAATCAATTTCATACACATAAAATAAAAAAAACTTTTTGACTACACAGCATAATTTATTAATGTCAATAGTAAATAACACTGCGTCAGATGTGACATCACAATGCAATGAATTCCTAGAAGCTTATTGCATTTTAATTGCCACATCCCTCGCAGTAATAATAAGTAAGAGTTGTTTCCATACCATTTATAATTAATACATTTAGTCGTCGAATATAAATTTCCATAGGGTATAATTCCAGAGATGCAATATTTTTTAATAAGAACCCTGGTACTAGACTACTCAAGAAAAGAAAGAATACGATATTTGGTAGAATATTTGTGCGTACTTTAAACTTTAAATACCCACACGCTAATTTTCGCCAATCCAATGTCCGATGAAAAATTGTTTTATTAAAGAAACCCTTCAGGAAATTTCTGGAGGTGAAATTACGGTGAAACATTAGAAAATTTTCAAACTTGACCTCACCCCTCCTACCCCCTACAACAGGTTACAATTGTAAAACCATGGATGTTGCTACTAATCTATGACTACGAATTTGCTTGGTAGGTTTAGATGTGGACGAAATGGGGAAAGAACCTACGAAAGTGCCAATTCAATAATACTTCTAGAAAAATCTGCGTTCTGCTTTCATGACAAATGCTCTTCTCCATTGCTTGACAGTGAAATTAGAGGGAGAAATTTCGTTTAGTAGACGGTGAAGTGTGTTCGGTCTATTATTAATAAGTAATCAATACAGAGCTATCTTATGACGTCTAGATTCCTTTAGGTTACATTAATAATGCACCAAATATGAAATACCACCATTCATTGTTGTATTGAAGTAAGTTTTTGTTTTTAATGTAAAAATGTAAAATGTGTTTTAATGTAAAATGTGTTTTAATATAAAATGTGTTTGAGGTTAAGCTCCAGTTAATTACCGAACACCTTAACGTAAGAAAATCACTAGATATTTATTATTTTTAAAGTAATAGTTAATTCTTACAAAATGCTTCTTATATTTTTTGCATTTCGATTAGTTAAAGCTAAAAATAAGTTGAACATCTACGTCCGAAATTAACTTATCTGTGTGACTTCTGTACTTTTTGTTTCTTTCAGATTAGTTGTATGTTTGTCTTAATAATGAAACTAAAACCTTATTCAACTCATCATACACATTAACTTATCTAATACCGAAGTCAAATATCTGTTATTTCACTAATCTTAGATTAGCTATTGAAGTCACGCTGGACTAGCTATGACGTAAACATTCAACTTTTATTTAATTTAACTTAATTAATTAATTTCATCTTAGCTACCGAAGTCTCGCTGGACTAGCTATGACGTAAAAATTTAAGTTAGCTATATTCAATTTATTAAGCGGCAAATCATGTCCACAAAAACAACATTAGGTTCATGCCCAAAAGGAGAATTGGTTGGGAATTTACAAGCCTCAGCCGCATTACATTTCAACTTATAGTAGTCACAGAAATTTTAATATCCTTCTTGAGGTTTCCTTTGCGTAAATTGGGTTTTCATTGCGTAATGTTTAAAACTAAAACAACGCTTTCCTAATGAAGAATAGTTTAATGCAGAAAAAATTTAAATCTTGTTCTAGGAATAATTTTTTTTATTAATTATAATAGAAAATTAATTAACAAATAATTCAAGATCTAGCCAAAAATACCGCTGGATTTTCCGAGTTTGAAAGATATATTATAAATGTTTTTTAATGACATGAAAATTCAGGTAGATTAAGTATGGGACAAATACACTGGTTTTGCTGACGTATGTCAATCTTCTTTCCTACAGCATTGAAACATTAATCCCTACTGGCAAAACATCATATTAAATTATGCCATATTTTCTGGAAAGCCCTTCTCTATCTTTAGCTCCTAATGCTGATGGTGCTTCACTAAACAGACGCTTCTTTAGAATGCATAAATGTTTTGGATGGAGATTCTAGGAAAGATGTTGTGTAACGCACCATAGTTATACTAACGAAATTTTTGCTAATTCTGGTCCCGGTCCTACTCGTTACATGTGGAGTAGTGAGTATATTTATATATATATTCTTTCGAGCAATGTTTTACAACCCTATTACGAAGGCCTTGATAGTGGGTTGAAACTATGTTACCTTATCGGTAAAAAAAAAGTCGGCAAAAATATTAGTCGGCAAAAATAAAAAGTCGGCAAAAATATTAGTCACTTGGACAAAATTTAGTCACTTTTTGCCAACTAAATTTTTGAATTTAATCACTAAATTTTTGAATTTAGTCACTAATAAAGAATAATTGCATAAAACTGATAAAAATTAGCAACAAGGAAGAAAAAAAGGCAAAAAGGTGGTCGGAAAAAAAGTCGGAAAAAAGTTAGGTCGAAAAAAAAATGTCGGCAAAAAAGTTTGGTCGGTAATGAAAAAGTCGGCAAAAATTTTAGTCGGCAAAAAATATTAGTCACTTAGCCAAAATTCAGTCACTTTTTGCCGACTTTTTTTTTACCGATAAGGTATAAGTTGACAAATAAACACATCCAGTTGCCACCCTTCTCTGTTAGAAAGGTTCGCAATTAACAATTCTTAGTGAAACAGTTGGTAAAGTTTTGAATAATTTTGGTCCACCTGAACCAGCTAAATTACTGCAAAAGTTTGAATAATGGTGGATAAATTTTTTGACTGTTTTAATGTAAATAACACAGTTGAACATGGGTTGAAGAAAAAACCATTTTTGAAACCCTTTGAGTCTGCTGATGATGTACGTTTTTACAGCGGATTAACTTAAAATTAATTATACAACTTTCATAACACCTTTTTTCAGCAAAATATACGTTTCCCGAATTACATGTTTTTTAAAATTTTAGAACTTCGATGTTTTGACTTTAGGATCATATTCAATTGGTGTGTGTATAAATTGTTAACCCAATCCGACAAGTGAAAATGCTGTTTTGGGGGTATTAATATTACGGTCAAAATCTACTTAATTTTCTACTTGTGCTAATAAGCCTCGGTTTTAAGCAGAGTTCGATTAGGACAAAATTAAAAAACCTGTTGTAACAGGTTGTTTGCTTGCTGTATGAATCTGAAGATTTCACATTCTATCAAATTTCAGGTGAGGATTTCAAAAATCACATTCGTTTTGTTTGAAAAGTTTAGAAATAGCAGCGGTACTTCAAAGAAAACTAATTCGGAAAAGGTGTATTAAAATAGTGGGTGATTATTATAGCTAGATGGAGTAACGAAAGGTGTGTGCTTTTATTATAAAGGCCTGTGTTTTTATTTTTACTAAGTCACGACAACATATTCCTATTTTAAATAATAAGCACTATGTACTATAAGCGCTCCACCTAAATGTGTGGCACGTTTTCTACACTTCAGCGCTCAACCTGGCATTTCGGATAACCCCGTGTCTATGTTTAAAATGCCCTTTGTTTGATTATTAGTGGGAATTCATAACGATCGGCAAAAAAACTGGGTTGTGTCAAACGAAAACCTGCTTCGTAGTCACTCGTTCTTCCTCTGCAATTCTCCGTCATGCCAAAATTCTTTGAGTTAGCAAATGAGCCAATCAAAAGGCTGCGATATACATTTTATTCAATTAATGGCTCAAGACTCTCTCGGGCGTCGTTGTTGTTGCCGAAGTGCAAGGCACGGTCGCATGGTCGCATTTTAAATGCTGACTTGGATGCTGTTAGAGTTCTGGTTTTTGTTTTTAATTTTTTAATTTTTTTAATTCTTTGTATTTCAAGGTTAGTTAAATTTATAAACCCTTAATCTTAAAGTTAATATTTCATCACGTGTTTGGTCATACGAAATCTAGTAGGCTAGCTAGTAGGCTCTGCACCGTGTACGGTGCAGAGCCTATTAGCCAACTGTATTGTTACTGTTTTGTTAAGATTTTTATTTAGTTTGATATAAGTGCTTGTTATCCTAGCCAAAATTATTGTTTCTTTTTGTGTTATCTTCGACAATCGGATCTGTGTCTAGCAAAGCTAAGGGTACATTTAAATATATAGTGAACAAAAACATTTAACTTTATTTTTTACTTATGTGAATGCAGTCAGGTAGCTAACCTTCTAATCACCGTGTGATTATTAACTAAACGGGTAACGACAGACTGAATTTCCCGAAAAATGATTTCGCACAATAAATTTACTGTGTAACTAATTTAGCGAAACAGGGTAAAAAAGCAGCTTGTGCTTTTATTTTAACAATTAAAAATACACTTATTTTTACATTGAATGTATTTCTATTTAACAGAAGCTGCGAAGACTTTTTGGCCCGGCATATGGATTTCGTACATGGCTTGCACTTGTACATAAGCGCTTAAACTAGTATCGCTCACAATTAATTTTTGAACTTTAAGGTTAAATTATTCATCAAAATAACAAAGAGAAGGAGCGTCTTTTTTTTGCTATGATGTGATAACAACAGGTTGTAGTGACCTGTGTTTTTTTAGCTAAAGTTGCGGGAAAGTAATTTTTAAAGAGACATTACATCTCTTTGTGTTTTCTTCATCAATCTGATTTTTACTAAGTTATAGCTAGGTTATAGCTACCTCCAGCTAAACATTGATAGCGTAGCTACATTTTATTTAACATTCAACAGGCTGTTGACTGTGTTGTTATTTCAATTGAAGTTATATATACTTATGAAAAAGTTATTTTTGAAAAATACATTACACCCGGAAAGCTGCATTGCTCCAACAGATTTGCGACATGGTGTATACCTGAACTAAAGCGCTCCACCTGGATGTGCGGCATGGTTTATATTATATCAGTCGCTCATGGCATTTAACGCCGCGTCAACCACTATTCCAGACATAATATTTTTGCAAAAAACGGCATCACTTAGCCAGTATTTAGCAGGCGGTCTACTGAGCAGGCGGTCTACTGAGTTTTACTTTGGCAGGTGTGTAGGCCAAGTAACCAACGTCGAAAATGCGCTAGCTACAATTTCTGCAATGTCCACATTATGAAACAACCTGATCCACAACTCAGGAAGGTTCGAAAAATTATGAAAATCAGACGTAGTGACGTCAGCATAAATTAGCACATTTTAAGATTTTGGATCTAACCGAATAACCTAAGATCTAAGTCCTATTTGTGTATCTTATTTATATAGAAACAGCTTTCCAATTGCTTGTGGTTACGAGCTTTAAAATTTCGCCGTCCTTTGCAATAATTTTTGCCCTGGATTGCAGCTAGTTTATATTATATAATGTAAAAAGATGGTAGATTCTACAGGCGAATTCCTGCAGATTTTCACAGTCTTACGAAATAGTTAATCATGCATAATTTCAGTCAATAAACACTTAGTTAATAAAATGACACAAGTAATGCATACGGATATTTTTTTGGTTAATTAAAATTCTGTATATTAGTGGTTACTAAGATACCGCTCGCATTATTATCAGTAAAATAACGGTAGGTCATTGAACGTCATATTATAAACAAAGGCAATATAATTCTCATTTTATCTAAAGAAATGTTGAGAAGAATATTTGATATTTAATTAAACCGTAAAAAGACATAAACTAAGTTTGCTGTTTTTCTGTGTTTAAGATGGCTGCCAAGCTGCTTTAGGTCATATTAATGCTTGCTACTTATAAAGTGCGACACACACTTCCGATACATTGCCACACATTGGCATACGGATATGATGGTCAACTATGCTTCTCTTCTGCTTGTTTATGTTAAATTTACCATACCACCAGAGTATTTTAAATAAAAGCAAACTAAGAAAAAGATATTTACATAAATAATATAATTTTGATTTTATTTTAAAAAAATTAGTTATTCTGGTTGGGGAATGATTCGTTGTATAACTTAAAACCAGGTATCCCGAATTACATGTTTTTTTAAATGTTTTAATTTTGATTTTTAAAATCATGTTCAGCATCATTGAATCGATTTGTGTTTAAATTGTTAATTAATCTGAGATGTTTTACTGGCATTAAAGTCAAATTTGTTTCATCGACTTTTACTAATAAACCTCGTTTTTGTGCAGATAAAAATTAGCACAAAAAAAACAAAAAAAACTGTTGGAACAACTTGTTTGTTTGCTGTACGAATCTCAAAGTTCTACGTCTTATCGTTACAGGAGATACTTGGCTCTATTATCTGAAAAAAGCACACTCCCCTCGTACAAATACATTCGCTTAAAGATTAATCTTTAAAAGAATGTTTCGGCCTAAGGTCAATTTTTATTTACTTCGACTTTAATGGTCACGTCTTGACGGGTGATTATTAGACTCCATATATTCAACAAATATTTAGAACCCGCTTTTTATATACGTTGAATAAACTTGCACGGATTTTGTAGTATCAAGTTTTATACGAGTTTGAATTGACCGCGTTCATCTTTTTAATAAAAGTATTTTCCTTTAAACGCAGCATAAAAAGCCTTTACAACACAGTGTATTTAATAAAAGTATTTTCCTTTAAACGCAGCATAAAAAGCCTTTACAACACAGTGTATTTAATAAAAGTATTTTCCTTTAAACGCAGCATAAAAAGCCTTTACAACACAGTGTATTTAATAAAAGTATTTTCCTTTAAACGCAGCATAAAAAGCCTTTACAACACAGTGTATTTAATAAAAGTATTTTCCTTTAAACGCAGCATAAAAAGCCTTTACAACACAGTGTATTTAATAAAAGTATTTTCCTTTAAACGCAGCATAAAAAGCCTTTACAACACAGTGTATTTAATAAAAGTATTTTCCTTTAAACGCAGCATAAAAAGCCTTTACAACACAGTGTATTTAATAAAAGTATTTTCCTTTAAACGCAGCATAAAAATCCTTTACAACACAGTGTATTTAATAAAAGTATTTTCCTTTAAACGCAGCATAAAAATCCTTTACAACACAGTGTATTTAATAAAAGTATTTTCCTTTAAACGCAGCATAAAAATCCTTTACAACACAGTGTATTTAATGAAAGTATTTTCCTTTAAACGCAGTATAAAAAGCCTTTACAACACAGTGTATTTAATAAAAGTATTTTCCTTTAAACGCAGTATAAAAAGCCTTTACAACACAGTGTATTTAATAAAAGTATTTTCCTTTAAACGCAGTATAAAAAGCCTTTACAACACAGTGTATTTAATAAAAGTATTTTCCTTTAAACGCAGCATAAAAAGCCTTTACAACACAGTGTATTTAATAAAAGTATTTTCCTTTAAACGCAGCATAAAAAGCCTTTACAACACAGTGTATTTAATAAAAGTATTTTCCTTTAAACGCAGCATAAAAAGCCTTTACAACACAGTGTATTTAATAAAAGTATTTTCCTTTAAACGCAGCATAAAAAGCCTTTACAACACAGTGTATTTAATAAAAGTATTTTCCTTTAAACGCAGCATAAAAATCCTTTACAACACAGTGTATTTAATAAAAGTATTTTCCTTTAAACGCAGCATAAAAAGCCTTTACAACACAGTGTATTTAATAAAAGTATTTTCCTTTAAACGCAGCATAAAAAGCCTTTACAACACAGTGTATTTAATAAAAGTATTTTCCTTTAAACGCAGCATAAAAAGCCTTTACAACACAGTGTATTTAATAAAAGTATTTTCCTTTAAACGCAGCATAAAAAGCCTTTACAACACAGTGTATTTAATAAAAGTATTTTCCTTTAAACGCAGCATAAAAAGCCTTTACAACACAGTGTATTTAATAAAAGTATTTTCCTTTAAACGCAGCATAAAAAGCCTTTACAACACAGTGTATTTAATAAAAGTATTTTCCTTTAAACGCAGTATAAAAAGCCTTTACAACACAGTGTATTTAATAAAAGTATTTTCCTTTAAACGCAGTATAAAAAGCCTTTACAACACAGTGTATTTAATAAAAGTATTTTCCTTTAAACGCAGTATAAAAAGCCTTTACAACACAGTGTATTTAATAAAAGTATTTTCCTTTAAACGCAGTATAAAAAGCCTTTACAACACAGTGTATTTAATAAAAGTATTTTCCTTTAAACGCAGCATAAAAATCCTTTACAACACAGTGTATTTAATAAAAGTATTTTCCTTTAAACGCAGCATAAAAATCCTTTACAACACAGTGTATTTAATAAAAGTATTTTCCTTTAAACGCAGTATAAAAAGCCTTTACAACACAGTGTATTTAATAAAAGTATTTTCCTTTAAACGCAGCATAAAAAGCCTTTACAACACAGTGTATTTAATAAAAGTATTTTCCTTTAAACGCAGCATAAAAAGCCTTTACAACACAGTGTATTTAATAAAAGTATTTTCCTTTAAACGCAGCATAAAAAGCCTTTACAACACAGTGTATTTAATAAAAGTATTTTCCTTTAAACGCAGCATAAAAAGCCTTTACAACACAGTGTATTTAATAAAAGTATTTTCCTTTAAACGCAGCATAAAAAGCCTTTACAACACAGTGTAGTTATTCTCTGACTACTTTCTGTTTAATTCATGTTCTCAAATTTGAAAGTTTACATTTGACAACATGAATTAAGTGAAATAGAAACTTGTTAACAAAAATTATACACACACATATGGAATTAGGTTTGACAATAAACACAGTTTACGATAAAAATTACATGTATTAAGCACTTAAATGTTCCAATATTTAGAAATATGATTTCCAGAGTTACGAAATGGATAAAAATTGGTTTAGCAAACTTTTATATCACTGTAATTGGTTTGTTTACAGCATCAGTATCCACTGGTGTAGCCTACTTTGGTGTTATATTCATAAAATTGTGCCACACGGCGCAATGGCAAAATATATACCCAAGATACGAACTTGTGAGTCTTTGCAGCAACTGTATCGTGGATTTTATCATCCAAATTTCGCTTCCATTCTTTTTATGTTTGATAACAAAGTTATCATTAAGAGAAATGAGGGTTTTGATTTTGAACCATATTATTGCTGGATGCGTTATGGTAATTTACAATTTTTCTTCACACATCTCACATTTTCTTGAAAAAAGCAAATGGTATAGAGCGCCACACTATATTTGCTTTGTGACAATGTTATTTCACACAACTTGACTGTTGCTTCGAAAATTGATCATCGAAAAAAAATGATATTGAAAATGTACGTAGCATTATTTCTGCAGTTCATAGTCTTACTTATGTTCAGTGGTATTAACTTTTACGTGCTTATCCCGATGTACTTTCATCTTGCACCACCCTTCAAGTTTCTAACAGCTTCGTTCATTCCGTTTTTTGGTTACGTATGTACGTATGCAGTATTATTATTGGATCACGTGTAGATTTTGTGGAGACAGACCGAATTTTCACTTTGACAGTTACTTTATCAGTAACTTGTGTTTTACTCTAGCGTACATATCAAACCTACATTCAGGATTTGCAAAAGTATTTTCTACTAACCTTAGTTCATGCCGTTGTAGGTTTTTTAGAACGAATATTTTCGCCACATAAGCAAGGTGTAGTTCATTGGTTTTTTAAAAAATTAAAATGGAAAAGGGAAAGATCCTTGTCAATGGCAAATAGATGGAAAATAAACAGAATAAACTTAATCATCGTCAGCATGATAGTGGAAATATGGGCAGTTATTGTGGCAACTTCATTCATCGTGTTTTATGCATTTCAAAAAGGAATTCCGTTAAAAAAGGGTAAAGGATTTTTGTTCATGGATCATGTAATGGACTTTGTAAAGAAAGTATCTTTTTCCATCTTGTTGGAGTTTATATTAAACACAATGGTGCTTTTATACCTAAAAAGTTTATTCGGCATTTCAATTCCAAATATATGGAGAAAAAATTGGAGATTTTTCACAGTTGTTATCTTGTGGAATGCCTTTGTGTGTACGCTGTATCACACTTCTTTATTCGCTTTGCAAACGCAAGAATCATTTAAAATACATTTACTTCGAGTTGGAAATATTGATTTAGCAAATAGCTTGGCATACTGCAATTCGTCTTTTCCATCGTATTAGTATATTGTTGGTTAAAAAGCATATTAGGCAAATCAACCACCCAATCTTTTCTAAACATTTTACACAGATATTGTGTGCCCAAATCGTACATCATATCAACCGGATATAACATCTTTTTAGTATCTACCTGACAAAGGTAAAATATTCTCAAATGTGAACCTAAAGTTGAAATCGAAACCAAATTATGAAAAGTTGTTAAAAAGTATAATAATCGAATCACCGATAATTATCGAAAAAAATATAACAGTAAACAACTTTTATTTGTAAATATTGACTGTATGAAAATTAATTTTTGACAATCCACTAAAATAATATTTTTCAAACGAGAAATTTTAATATAGTGTTTGCTAATCAAGATTTTCTCTTACGAGATTCTGATAGTAGTTTTAATTACACTCGTCCCGGAGGAGAGGAGTGTATTGGTTTCGGCTTGTGCGACCAAAAGTGACATGCGATCTGACCGAATATCGTAACTTACCCGCTCCCCCGCGCCATAATTCTTCTTTTTTTCCGCGACCCTATTTCCCGCTTCTTATCATGTTGTGCGTGTCTTAACCCGTATTTTGCAGACCACAGACCAGTCGTTTATGCATCGCTACCGCTGAAGTCGAAGCATGCGCTCTGCCCGCTGAGAATCGAAGCACTCTTAGCTGTGTTTTCACATTTCTACGAAATTCTTTTAAAAAATAGTAGCGGAATATAAATGAAGTATCGCTGGAATATTTATCTTGCTTTCATGCAATCTGCTATCTTGCTAGACTTACTGACCTACTGTTGTTGTACAAAGTGTGCCTAGTGTGTTGTTGTTCTGCAAAGTCTGCCTTCACTCACTGAAATTTAAAACTGCTAGATCGAGAAGACTTTCAATACCTGGGGAAGCTGCTTTAGGTACCAAGGTACGTCGTGCTGAATATTATTCATCATTCCATTGACTTAGTGTATTATTTTATTTCATATAACTAGCTAATTATGTTTTTCTGCCATGTTTTTACGATATCTTCTTTCTTGCACAAACTTCTATTATTATTGTGCGGGGATATTGAATCTAATCCAGGTCCGGCTTACCATATTAAATCAGTTAATGGGTCATTTAATCAAGGCGACAAAAAGTTTGGTGAAACTGCTGGTATTCAGTGTAATGTGCAATGCTCTTCTAGCTATATGTTGGTCCCAACTCAAAAGAATTTCTGTTTGGAAATCATTTGATTTAGATAACATCTTAGAACATGGCGATGCTAATTTTAAGCAGTCAAATTTCAACAGACCCATGGCATGTTATGAGTTACCAACATCTATCAATATTGATCGTTTTCAAATTGCTATAAGTCTCCTGAGTAGTACGTCAGCTCTTTTGGGTGATGAACATTACTTCTTAGCTCATGGACAAATGAATTCAGAAACAGTTGGTACTGGTTTAATATTTACCACAAGTGGTTACAGTGTTGCTATCATATGGGATAAAAATTACATTTATCTGTTTGACTCTCATAGCAGGGATGAAAGTGGTCAGATTTGTCAGAATGGCTTTTCTGTTCTTTTGAAGTTTAGGAATTTTACAAACGTACAAAAGTACATTAAGGATTTGCATCTGAATAAAATGGAAAATTCTGTTGAAACGCAGTTTGAAATGCAGTATGTACAAGTTGTAGTGAGTGAGACTGTAGCACACAGACGGTAACCGGTATCGATGGAAGCGGTTATGGCTTAAGCAATCCCATATATCAAAATATAAGTAATAGAATACTCATGAACATGCACATATACAGAAACGACGAGTGTTTCAAACCGTCAAGGTTTCTTGTTGTATTTGTAAAAGGTTTATTATAAAATTTATTATAAAGATATTCCACTGTGTTTGTTCTTACTTTGTATCTCGGTATTATCAATGGCAAAATATCATGACAAAAGTTAATGCTTATGGCCTAAAAGTGTAAACATTCTAAAATTATCCTATGTTCCTGCAAATCTTAAACTGAAATTATAAATATAATACAGACTTACATGTGTTTTTTTAAATGTTTTAATTTTGATTTTTTGGAATTTTTAAAAAACATTTTCAGCATTATTAATTAATCTGAGATGCTTTAGTGGCATTAAAGTCAAATCTGTTTAATCGACTTTTACTAATAAACCTCGTTTGCGGGCAGACAAAAATTAGCACAAAAATAAAAAGAAGCTGTTGGAACAAGTTCTTTGTTTGCTGTACGAATCTCAAAGTTTTACGTCTTATCGTTACAGAAGATGCTTGACTCTATTCAATTGTTATTTACTTTTAAGAGTTATTTGTTGCCGGTGTATTATTTGACTCCTGCTTGTTATATACATTATATAGGCTTACAGTGTTTTTTTTATCCACAACCTTTATTTAAATTTACATTGACCATGTTTATTTTCTTTATGAGAATATTTTCCACTAAACGTTTAACAGCGTTAAAAGCATGTACCACACGACAGTTTAGTTATTATCTGTCTACCTTCACTTTAATTCATGTTGTCAAATGTGATAGTTTTCATTTGGTGCAGTAATTGGAAAACCTGTAAAAGGCCGAATCCACAAAGACTAGTTACTGTCTGTTACTTTCTGTTTAATTCATGTTGTCAAATGTGTCAGTCCTCATTTGGTGATGTAACTAAAAAACTTTAAAAAGCCGAATCTACAAAGATTAGTTACTCTCTGTCTACTTTCTGTTTAATTCATGTTGTCAAATGTGATAGTCCTCATTTGGTGAGGTAACTGAAATAGAAAATCGTTAGTTACAACGAAAGTTATACATGTGTAGAAAGTTTTAAATTTAGCTTTGACTTCAATTGGTAAGATTATTTTATGTAACATTACGACATTCCGTATTGAAGATTTAAATAATACAAGTCTGTGGAAATATGGTTTCTACATTCCAGAAGTGGATGAAAATGTATTCAGGAAACTTTTACATCACTGTAATTGGTGTATTTGGTAGCAACAGTATCCACTGGTGTAGCCTACTTTGGTGTTATGTTTCTAGAACTCAGCGACACAGTGTAATGGCAAGAGATATACCCAAATTTCAAACTTTTCAGACTTTATAGCGTTTTTATACTTCAAGTTTCACTTCCATTCGCTTTGTGTTAACTGACAAAGCGTCCCCAAGCGAGTTTTAATCTTAAACAATGTCATTGCTTGCTGTTTTATTATAATTTACAACTTATCATTGCACATCGCACATTTTCAGAAAAGACATGGTTGGTTTAAAATCCCAGGATATGCTTGTTTTGTGATAATGTTGATTCATTTAACTCGGACTGTTGCATCGAAACTTAATCGTCCCAAGAAAGTGATATTGAAAATATACGTTGTGCTGTTTGTGCAGTATATAACACTGATATTATTTGCGTGCATTAACTTCTATGTGTATATTTTAATCTTTCACCAAAATTCAAGTTCGTGACAGCTTCCTTTATTCCGTTTATTGGTTATGTATGTACTATTATATGCAATATTCTTATTGGCTCACATGCAGATTTTGTTGAGACAGACCGACTTTTCACTTTGACGACAAGTTTATCAGTACTGTGTGTTTTACTCTATCGTACATATCAAACCTACATTAAAAATTTGCAAAAGTATTTTTTACTAAGCTTAATTCATGCTGTTGTAGATTTTTTAGAACGAATATTTTCGCCACATATGCAAGGCGTTGTTCATTGTTTTTTTAGAAAACTAAAATGGAAAAGGGAAAGATCTTGCCAATGGCGAATAGATGGAAAATAAACAGAACAAACTTAATTATCGTCAGCATGATAGTGGAAATATGGACAGTTACTGTGGCAAATGCATACATCATGTTTTACACATTTTAAAAAAGAATACCATTTAAAAATGGGAAAGAATTTCAATTCGTGGATCATGTGATTGACTTTGTAAAGAAAGTGTCTTTTTCCATCTTGTTAGAGTTTATATTAAACACAATGGTGATTTTATATCATTGCATAGAGCTTGAAGCACTGACTAAGAATATGTATATGAACGTACGTAAACAAATGTAAAAAAAAAAATTAAGTTTTTTGACCAGTTCCCTCTATTGTTTGAAGCTTGAAACGCTGGTGAAAATAATGTATAAGATCATGTGGTTTCAAAAAACGGTTAAGGAACTATAAGGGTTTAAAAATTTTGCGGACGTCACAAGGACCCGCTGAAATACAAAAAATCTGTTTTTAGAAATATGTATATCCGTTGCCTTTATCGTATAGATCTTGAAAAACTGATCAAGAAAATGTACAGGATCATGTACTTTTGACAAACGGTTGCAGAGATATTGAGGTTTAAACGTCCTTTGATGACGTAATCAATCTGTTCATTCCGACACGGATTTGTGGACAAAGGCTTAAGAAACTTATTTAATTTGGTCCCTGCTTGTCTGTAGTTACCCACGCGATGAAAAAAAACTCATTATATATGTCTGGCATGCCTCACGGAATTGTTAAAAAAAATATTATTTTTATTGCGCGCCGAATATATTTGGTTACGAATAAAAGGTCCCGAATGTGTCAAACGCAAACGAAATTGTAGTAATGACAGCAGGGAAATGCCCTATCAGTAAGGGGAAACTTCTGTAATTGTCGGTAATTATTTTTAATGATCGTTATCGTAAGAAATATACCGACAAACGCAAAAAAAACTGGATCTAGTAAACGCGCACATGTTTGCTTGTTTCGAAATACAATATAGAATTAAATAGATTGTTTTCTCGTTGTGTATCCTTCTCTTTTCGTATATCCATTGCTAATAAAATGACCCAGGTAATACATACGGTATTTTTTGGTACATCAAACTTCAATATAACCAATTAGTTGAAACTAAGATACTGCTATAATAGTTGAATTGAAATATATTGAATCAAAAGAAAACGACTATATTATAAACCAAGGCAACATAACTCTTTATAAGCTGACAAAGTATTAAGAAAAATATGTCATATTTAATCAAACCATAAGAAACCATAAACTAAGTTGGCTGTTTTTGTGTTTATATGATTTTTAAGCTGTTTAAAGTCATCTACATGCTCGCTATTTATAAAGTACCACACACACTTTCGATATGTTCCCAAAAGGCTTTGGGTACATTGACATACGGAAGGGACGGTGAAAGTACATACACAAACAAGTTAACTATGCTTCTCTTCTGTTTCCTCAACCATACCACCAGAGTATTTTAAATTTTATGGTGTTGAAAGCACACTAAGGAAGAGATATATACGTATGTAACATAATTATCACTTTATTTTCGCTTAAGTAATTATTCTGATTGGGGTATGATTGGTGGTATAACTTAAAAACAGGTATACAGAATTACAAGTTCTTTTAAATTTTGGAAGCTTGATTTGTTTGAATTTTTTAAAACCAAATTCAGCAAATAAAAATAGTGTTTTTGTGTTATTAATGTTCAAACCTTCTAAATTTTCGACTTGTAATAATATGGTATTAATAAGCCTCGTTTTCGTGGAAATCAAAATAAGCACAAAAATAAAAAATCCTATTGGAACAGGTTGTTTGTTTGCTGTACGAATCTACAAGTTTCACATCTTATCAATTTTAGGAGATGCGTGGCTCTATTCTCTGAAGAGACATACCATGGCCGGAAACAATTTTGTTATTTACTTTGAATTTGTTATTTATTGCGGGATCATTATTAGGCTCCTTTTGCACAAACATTTACAATCCGCTTGTTATATAAATTGTATAAGCTTACAAGGTTTTAATATCCACAACCTTTATTTGAATTTGTTATTGTAATAGTTATTCTGTCTACTTTCTGTTTAGATTATGTTGTCAAATGTGAAAGTTCCTATTCGGCGAATTAAATGAAATGGCAACTTGTTAAAAAAAATTATACACACACATATGGAATTAGGTTTGACAATAAACACAGTTTACGGTGAAAATTACATCATGTCTGCATCAAGCACTTAAATGTTCCAATATTTAGAAATATGGTTTCCACAGTTAAGGAATGGCTGAAGATTTGTTTAGTAAACTTTTACATCACCGCAATTGGTTTGTTTACAGCATCAGTATCCACTGGTGTAGCCTACTATGGTGTTATGTTCGTAACACTGTGTCACACGTCGCAATGGCAAAAGATATACCCAAAATACGAACTTGTGAGTCTTTGCAGCAACTCTGTCAAGGATTTTATACTTCAAATTTCACTCCCATTCATGTTATGTTTGATAACAAAGTTATCCTTAAGAGAGATGAAGGTTTTGATTTTGAACCATATTATTGCTGGATGCGTTATGGTAATTTACAATTTGTCTTCACACATCTCACAATTTTATGAAAAAAGCAAATGGTATAGAGCGCCACACTATATTTGCTTTGTGACAATGTTATTTCACACAACTTGGATTGTTGCATCAAAAATTGATCATCGGAAAAAAGTGATATTGAAAATATACGTAGCATTATTTCTGCAGGTTATAGTCTTACTTATATTCAGTGGTATTAACTTTTACGTGCTTACCCCGATGTACTTTCATCTTGCACCACCCTTCAAGTTTTTAACAGCTTCGTTCATTCCGTTTTTTGGTTACGTATGTACTATTATATGCAGTATTATTATTGGATCACGTGCAGATTTTGTGGAGACAGACCGAATTTTCACTTTGACGTTTAGTTTATCAGTAACTTGTGTTTTACTCTATCGTACATATCAAACCTACATTGAGGATTTGCAAAAGTATTTTCTACTAAGCTTAATTCATGCCGTTGTAGGTTTTTTAGAACGAATATTTTCGCCACATATGCAAGGTGTAGTTCATTGGTTTTTTAAAAAACTAACATGGAAAAGGGAAAGAACTTTGTCAATGGCGAATAGATGGAAAATAAACAGAATAAACTTAATCATCGTCAGCATGATAGTGGAAATATGGGCAGTTACTGTGGCAACTTCATTCATCATGTTTTATGCATTTCAAAAAGAATTCCGTTAAAACAGGGTGAAGAATTTCAATTCATGGTTCATGTAATGGACTTTGCAGAGAAAGTGACTTTCTCAATCTTGTTGGAGTTTATATTAAACACAATGGCGATTTTATACCTGAAGTGCTTCTTCGACATTTCAATTCCAAATATGTGGAGAAAAAATTGGAGATTTTTCACAGTTGTTACCTTGTTCAATACCTTTGTGTGTACACTGTATCACACTTCTTTATTTGCTTTGCAAACGCAAGAATCATTTAAAATACATTTGGTTCGAGTTGGAAATATAGATTTAGCATATAGCTTGGCATACTGCAATTCGTCTTTTCCACCGTATTAGCATATTGGTTAAAAAAGCATATCAGGAAAATCAACCACCCAATCTTTTCTAAAAATTTTACACAGATATTGTGTGCCCAAATCGTACATCATATGAACCGGATAAACCATCTTTTTAGTATCTACTTGACAAATGTAAAATATTCTCAAATGTGAACCTAAAGTTGAAATCAAAACAAGTGCAATTGTTATGAAAAGATGTTAAAGAGTATAATAATCGAATCATCGATAATCATCGAAAAAGACTTTTAGTAAACAACTTTTATTTGAATATTTTGAATGTATGAAAATTCACATTTGACAACCCACTAAAAAAAGAATTTTCAAAGGAGGAATTTTAATATAGTATTTGCTAATCAAGATGTTCTGTTACGAGATTCTGATAGTAGTTTTAATTGTATTTATAAAACGTTTATTATAAAACTAGTCGATAAGGCCCGTGGAAAAATCCACTTAGGCAAAGGAAAATGGAAAAATAGGTTGTTTTAGATTTTTTGCTGACATCAACAGTGCAGATACAAAAGAAAAATTGGCGAAATTTAGTTTATTCGTTGCCTGTACTGTACGTAATGTGTAGAGGTTGAAACGTTGATCAAAATAATGCATAGGATCATATGTTTTTGAGAAACGCCTAACGAGATATAAGGGTTTGAAAATTTTGCTAACGTCAGCAAAGACCCGGAAAACACACAAAAAAATTTTTCAGAATTTTATATGCCTTCGTCGTATAGATCTTGAAACGCTGATCAAGAAAATGTATAGGATCATGTACTTTTGACCAACGGTTGCAGAGGTATTGTGGTTGGAAGGTTTTTTGATGACGTCAGCAACCCGTCCATTCCGAAACGGATTTGGAGACCCAGGTTTGGGAAAGTTACCCAAATTGGTCCTAGGTGATTCCTAGTTACCCACGCGGTGAAAAATCATTGACGTCACCACCTCGTTTCCAAGTTATTTGGTTTCAAAGTTTTAAGTGCACTGTAGTGGCTTCATTAATTTGAATTAGGATATTAAGGACGTTAAAGTAGTTTTATTGACATCGCGCCGTAGCGTCAGAAAACTTAACATAAGACATGCATTTTTCGGCAACATCAAAGGAAAATGAACACATCCACTTTGCCTGTTGCAGACACACAGACACACAGACACACAGACACACTCTCCGTATTATTACATAAAATTTATTTTATTCCACTGTGTCTGTTCTTATATCTCGGTATTATCAATGGCCGAATATTTTCACTTAAGTTAATGCTTATGGCCTAAGAGTGTAAACATTCTAAAATTCGCCTATGTTCCTGCAAATCTTAAAATGAAATCTCTTATAATAATACAGATCTTCCGTGTGTCTGTCAGTCACTTTTGCAAAGTAGATTATTTTCTAAAACATCACCTATAAATTTGTTCTGTAAAATACCAAACTTTGGTGTTTAAATAATGTTGACGTCAAAGGAAAGTATATTAAGATTAGTGAAGCCATTACGGTGCACTTAAAACTTTGAAACCAAATAACTTGGAAACGAGGTGGTGACGTCAATGATTTTTCACCGCGTGGGTAACTAGGAACCACCTAGGACCAATTTGGGTAATTTTCCCAAACCTGGGTCCCCAAATCCGTTTCGGAATGGACGGGTTGCTGACGTCATCAAAAAACCTTCCAACCCCAATACCTCTGCAACCGTTGGTCAAAAGTACATGATCCTGTACATTTTCTTGATCAGCGTTTCAAGATCTATACGATCAAGCAAACGGGTATATAAACTTCTTAAAAAAAATTATATGTGTTTTGGTGGGTCTTTGCTGAGAGGTCAGCAAAATTTCTAAACCCTTATATCTCATCAACCGTTTGTCGAAAACATATGATCCTATACATTATTTTAATGAGCGTTTTAAGCTCTTCACATTGGAAGCAACGTGTAAACAAATTTCGAAAAAGAAATTTGTATATGCAACGCTGACGTCTCATTAACCGTTCAATAAAAGCACATGATCATATACAATTGTTTTTGATCAGCGCTTTAAGCTCTACACAATAAAGGCAACGTGAAAACAAGGTTCTAATTTTATTTTTTTGTTGATGGGTTGCTGACGTCATCAAAATTCAAATGACGCTTCTTTTTAATTATTATGCTGTCTCACAACCTCGTCCCCAGGGTCTTGTGGCCCCTGAGCCGTTATTACGGAGTGGCCAACAATGACCCTGGAACAGGCTGGTCATGTGACACAAAAATGCCCAGATATACTGGGCATTTTTGAAATTCCAAAGATAATGAGATGCAAATTTGGCGCTCGCCTTAGCAAGATTTAGAAATGGCGGGCGAAAAAAAGGCACAACATCAAAGGAACTTTTTTGTCAATGAAAGCCAAATTGTCAGAATATTACTGACTTTACTCTATTGATCTGGCTTAGCTTGATTGTTCAATATTGGCGAAAGGCCTTTAATTTAAAAAATGTTTTGGCAGCTTGTTTCCATTAAAATTCATGAGCTCTAGCTAGCTAGCTGGACTGTGTACTATATATAGGTACCTAGCTAGCTAACGTGACATCCTGAGACAGCTTTACTCAACCACATATTTATAAACGACATATTTAATGGCTATTTATTTTCCAGGAAGGTGATTTGGTTGAGAACATGTTAAAAATTGTGTGAGAAAATCTGGGTAGTCTAATGTTTCACACAAATTTTTCTAAGATGCACAACAATTTTTCAAAATTAATTTTTTTAAATCAAAGCTAAGAATGACAGGTTGTAGTGTTTAAGGATTATTCTCGGACCCGGGTTAACATGCTTGACATTTTCATTGAATTCCGCTTCAAAATATATGGAATCTTGCATTTTTCAACTTTATACTCTAAGTAAACTGCCCCTAGTAGCAAAACCTTTGATGTTTTATAATAAAATGACTACGCAAATCAACTGCTGTGAAAACGGATCACTACAGTTGAATATTACAGTCAAACTCTTATAAAATTAAAATATAACAAATGTGTAGCTAAATCAGTTTTTCCAAAAGTTTTTTGTTTTGTTTTTTAAAATTATCATAACAAAGACCCGAGAATAAAAACTTTATTTCTACCAGTTTTCAAATGTAATCTAAGACAAGAAACCCTTTTTTTCGCAGATCAATATTTACAGATTTTGCAAGATCTTATTTTGTAAAAGGGATAAATAATGGGTTAAGTTAAAGTTGGTATATTATATATGTGTAGTGTATTAATTCCAAAAATTCAATTTGTACTTGGCCACAATATGTGAAAATATGCCGTTGGAGCATAATCAATCACTGGTCCGAAATAAAAAATAGGACCTTTTGATGGTAAATTTTCTCAGTATGGTACATTGGCCTTAGAAGAATTAATTTGTTCAAAAACCTTACTTGTTTGTTTGGTCTAGATTTAGAAGTTTTGTTACAAAACCTTTATCGGCCTCATTTAAATAGCTCAAATTCTGCAACATAGAAAGTAGAGCTAATACAAAATCATTCTTTATGTCTATCCTTATGTATATAGAGATAAACAGGAATAACATTTGTGATATGCCGAATTTGTGAGAGTTTTCTTCATTTAAAAGGCAATGCCAAAAAAGTGCACTACAGGTTACATTCAATTGCCTCACTTAATGTGCATCCCATGGGCCTGGTTAGTATATCAAATAAGCTCATTATATTTACCTACTTATCTACATGAGTTCCAATGTTTATCTTTTAAAGAGATTCGTGCATGCCCGGAAAAAATCAGAAAATTGACAGGCAAAAAAAATGCAGACCTTAGAAGAAAGTCAAATTATGGTTAAAAACTTTTTACAGTATATGTGTTCTAAATCTAAACTACATGCAAGTTATATATATACTAGTCGTTAGCCCGTGGAAATATCCACGGGTTCGCCCGTCCTTGTTATACCGCATTGCGTGCGTCTCGCTACTTGCGCAGCTAAGCTACCATTTTGCGTGACAGACAGACGGACGGACAGACGTATACGGGTATTATAATATAGATTTTAATTTCATTTTCAATAGATGTCTCTACCTGAAATAAAGTTTGGAATGGACTGGTACACGGCTTACCACCTGCATTATTTTGCCTGCCGATTTGTGTAAGAGGTTTGGGCATTATAAACAACACACGTCACGATGAAAGTCAGCTGCATGGTTTTTAGCCAACAAAATGTTTCTTAGAAATGTAACGGATAATTTAGCTAATTTGCCCGCATAAGATTTAGTAAGATTTAAAGAGAACACAGCCAGCTTGTCATCAAAACATTTATAAAAATAGAATCAAACATTGACTAAAAACATTAGTTTTGCACGCAAGTAGGGTAATGACTTTAACAACATTGATATATATGGCTACTAGCTATTAATTAAGATATCAGCAGTTTTGCAGGGAAAGACAAACGCGCCACATATATCAATTTAATTATCAAGATAAATTTGATTTATATCATGTAGAACTAAAATTAGTATCTTTTTAACATAGTTCTCAAACTAAAGATAAAGTTCATGCAAAACTTTAGCTGGTCTTTTTATCCACTCTACAAAATAAATCGACCGCCATATTTGTTGTACTCTTGTTTACATGAAACTCCCGCGCGGGGCAGAAATAAATTTTTGCAGGGCAAGAACTGTTCATAAATTATTTTTGGGGTATAATTATCATAAATTATAAGCAATCATGTGACCAGCCTGTTCCAGGGCCTTTTCGCCGGTATCAACTTATCAACAAGGCAAAATGCCCTGGGAACGAGGTTGGCTGTCTCAGTGAATTTTTCCACGGGCTTTATGGACTAGTATCCTATATTAAATTAATGAAGCCATTACAATGCACCTATACTTTGAGACCTAACAACTTGGAAACGAGGTGGTGACGTCAGTGATTTTTCATCGCGTGGGTAACTAGGTACCATCTGGGACCAATTTGGGTTAGTTTAGCAAACCTGGGTCCCCGAATCCGTTTCGGAATGGACGGGTTCATCAAAGAACTTTTTAACCCCAATATCTCTGCAACCGTTTGTCAAAGATACATGATCCTATATATTTTCTTAATCAGCGTTTTAAGATCTATACAATGAAGGCAATAGGTATACAAATTTCCAAAAAAAAAAAAAATTGTGTTTGGGCGGGTCTTTGCTAACGTCAGCAAAAGTTTTATATCCTTATGTCTCCTTAGGCATTCGTCGAAAACATATGATCCTTTACATTATTTTGATCGGCGTTACAACCTCTACACATTACAGGCAAAAAATAAACTAAATTTCGCCATTTTTTTATCTGCGCTGGTGAGGTCAGCAAAAAACCTTAAACAATCCATTTTTCTGCCTGAGTGGATTTTTTCACGGGCCTTATAGACCAGTTGGGGAGGTTGATTTCGGCTTTTTGCTGCAGAATTTGAATAATCCTTATCTTAACAAGTTATTTGGCCCCCAAAATTTAATGATCTAAATAGTTTATCAGTCCAAACTTCTGCAATAAAAATTTCGGTCACACCTTATGTCAGTTTTCATAAATTAAGTTTGAAAAATATTTGAGATGATGAATAAGGAAAATGGACCATTTTCCCTTATCGTTATTGATTTAAAAAATGCCACAAAATGTTATCGTCACACAGGTAGTCATAAAACTGCAAGTCAATGCAAAGTTTGCAGACATTTAAAAATTTCCATTAACCTACTCTTTAGTGATAAAATGCGAAGAAATGGGTAAAGTTATTTTTCTCAAACACTAATTCCGTGTCGGTTGAGAGTCAAAGTTCTTTTAGAGCCTGCGATAAATCAAATTTTTCTGAAAAGCTAATTTTGTTTAATAATTTGCGACCTATATTATTTTATCGCATTTTCATTCTTAATATTTTGTCGGCCCTAACTTTCGTCACCTTTTTAACGCTTTGACTATTATATTTATAGGGTAAATTTGCGGAAAATAATGCCTGTTGATGAACGAGTTATGTGTTTCTTTTCGCAACCTATTTGTTGAAAAAACAAAAATTATTAAGCTTGCAAATTGATAAAAATTAGCGCTCCTTAAAGGGACTGCGAAACGATTCAATAAGCTCAATCCCCGCACACTCTGAAGAATGGCGTGTAATAAACGGACCACTCAAAAGGTTAATGTGCAAGATATTATACACACTTGAGAACCACATATACAAATAGACATAAATAATTATAAATATAAATAATTAATTTTTTATGATAAATTTGCTACTTTTTTATTTTTATTTACTAAAAAAGAAAAAATTTCCTTCAGTATTCTTTTTGGAAGCTGAATAAGCTACGGTCTGTAAAATATATTAAATTTGTTTTGACGAGAAAACAGAGACAACACGAGGAGATGTATTTGTTAAAAAAAGTGATGTTACTAGCTTTAAGAAGGTAATTAATACCTCTAAAAAGATTTTAAAATCATTGTTGCTTCGACTGGCTTTACGTGCAATCAGCTTGTAGTTTCTCTGCAAAATTTCGAATGACATAGCTAGCTAGTTCAAAAAGTTTATTTTATTAGAAAACAAGTGTAAAAAGTAAGGTAAGTGCTTATATCGAATAAATCATAGATATCCAATATATGTAGGGAACTTTTCTGTCATTTTCAGTTATATTTAGATGCCTAATATGAAATTAAGATCATTTAAGTTGTTGTTTTGTCCTCAGTGTTTATAAAATTTTTCACCGCCATTATTTCGACTTTCGAATAAGTCAATAAAGTCGAAAACCAATAGCCGTTTCGTAGCCCCTTTAACGCGACGGAATTAAAAAAAGAATATTTTAACTCAAAATGAAATGAAACAGAACGGAAGAAAAACGATAAGTGCAGACTGTCACAACAACGAGAATGATCAGTTTGCCAAAACGACCTTAATTAAGAGCAGGCACCATTTCTTATCTATTTCTGTGAAACACGTTCCACCTTCCCGACAGGGAAGTATCCGAGCAAATTCCTTGCAATTAAAGAAGACTCATTTAGTTTTTTTTAGAAAATATGAAGGGTGTAATAGAACATAAGTGACAATGAGTGCTCGCGAGTTGCTTAAAACTCACCTACAATCCAGGATGGAAATAGTTTCGTAAATAAAACTAAGTCGTTGACAACTTAGGAAGTGGAAATGCCTGTGACGTTTTTGTTGTTATCATAGTTTGCATAATTGTCGGACGCACAAGTAAGCATAAACACGAGAATTTTGGATCCCAATTCTTTATCCGAATTCTAGGGAATGTAAAAACGCTTGTGTAAATAAATAAGCAACATTTATAAAACATTTCAGCGCTGCGACTGTTTTGACACCTTAAAAACATAATGTAGCACATAAACTTAGTTTACAATGAGTAATAAAAGATTTTATGAACAAGTTAGCCTTTTTTCCTTGTAAACAAAGCGGCGCGGTACCCCGCTCGTGCCTACCTTTTTGTGGATTCTCAGGAAATTCCCGTGTGGTTGTTGTTGTTGTGGTTACCATATTATCTTGTAAAAAAATCGGTGAACATTCCCTGAATAAAACAGCTGAGTCATTTTTCGCTCAGCTCCCGTATAATCACACAATTACCTTTACGAGAAAGCAGCTCAAGACTACTTGAGAAGGTGTGTTATAGCATATGGTTATTTAATTCCAGACATGTTTTAAAATAACATGAACATGTCGCTCTATCAATCAACTGTCACCAATCTAATGGATATGTACAACTAAAAATAAACCATAATCTGGCAATTAAATATTCTTGAAGTCTTTGAGAGGACAATTCACTTTCTTTTCTTTCTTTGACCTTCCATATTAAAGAATAGGGATGTTAGGATTTGCAAAAACCACAATAGCGGAAATATATTTACATCAAATGTCGTTTACGTCCTTTCTTCATTTTTGATTTACTAATTTTGGCTCCACACAAACCTTTTATCATTATTTGAGTGTCCTTTTGTACAAAGTTCAATTTGATTAAAGTCGGAAAGGGGAATATGTTTGTCCAAGTGGTATAAAACATCTTTTTTGAATGGGAACTAATCCAAGTTATGGTTTTCTGTAATTTGCCACTGAAACACGTGTGCAAACAAACTTCACTATGACTCTTTGACTACTTAATGTATAGCTAGCTACCTTACCATTCAGAAAGCAATGTCAAAAAACCCAAATATTATTAGGCTGCAGTTAAACCTCGTAAGACCTCCAGCGAATTTTTTTACACAACTTTTAACTTTGATTCCACTCGAAATTATTTTTTCACTCTGCAAGTGAGTTACAAATAATATTGCACGAGCGATGCATACGTGTCAAGCATGCTCATTAAAGCTGATTAATTAAGTTGTCGATTACAGTCAGCTATTCTCTATTCTCTCTAAACATTACAACATTTCGATGGATTACTGAAAGCGTCACTGGTAACTACACTATTATATGAGTTTTATTTTATTGCTTCTTCTTGTACATGTTGGTCAAATTTGTGACAAAAGCCTAGATTAAAAAAAACGTATTTTTATTACGTCGTACTTCTAACGTGCTAGAAATAAAATAAAAGTTAAAAAATATACACCATGACTTGAAATAAAGTAGACCCTGTAATGGTTAGATACCTTTGACGCAATCGATTTTTGTCCGTTAATTGGAGGCGTATGCTTTCTCTTTTGGTATACAGCACGCGTGACCAAAATTGTCTGTTACACCCCATTTAGCGCCAGATGTAGTCCCACAGGGTAACCGTATTAACACTCTTTTAGTTGGTCACTGCCAAAATTCACACAAATTCTGTCGGTTAAACCGTAGTCCTGTTGGCCTATTTCGTGAAAATCACAAACGCAATAACTTGAGTACAAAAATGATTTTTTAATTTGAAATGTAGTGGAATGTGCTAGCTGTATTTCATAAGATCCAGCATTCAGGCATTTTTAGAAGGTCGATAAGACTTTTTTTTAACAAGAATTTTTTTTGATGCAGTAATAAAGTAATAGGTAGCTACGACTTTTTAATCAAAATAATTTGATCAAAGACCATGTGGTAAAAAAAATTCAAAGCAACTGAGATTGTTTTTATGTTTTTAGACCAATCTAACCCGACACATTATGATACTCCACGACTCGGTTTAAATATGATTAATACCCTGCGTAATACACCATCATAACAGAAGAATAATCAGCATGACGGCCTTACAAATGCGCCAATAGTAATCTAGGCAGATGTTTAAGGCTTTTGTAGTCATTCCACAAGGGGTATTTGTTTGGAATAAAAATACTGGCTGTCAAGCCGGACATATTCTGCACAATATGCCGCCATCAATAAAGCTGTTTACTCATACTTTTAAATTGTTATGGCAAGCTTATAATAAACTTGAACGTCTACCCGGCCACATTCTTAGAGTAAAAAGCATTAGAATCACAAACCATCCGGATATTCTATGGCTTGCTAGCTAGAGAGCTAGGTTTTTTTACTTTTGACCGACATGTAAATCAGGAATGAAATGAGGGCAGCTAAAAAATCAAATGTAATTTAATATGTTAGCTGGGATAATTCGATGTCAAAAAACGAAAGTATCTCGTCCCTATAGCTACAATCTCCCACACTGAGATAGTGTGGCTATTTCTCTCAGTTTTCGGGGTCTTTGTGGGCCCTGGACTTGATTATTCTGTAAAGCGGATGTGTTCGGAAGTGGGACTACCACAAATTAAAAGCTGCTTAAGTAACCTAACACCTGAGAGGGTAGTACTCGGCAGCCTACCGGCCGCAACAGTAGGATTGTTTTATATTTCTGTGGACGTTGTACATAACTAAAACATCAAAGTAAGTACATTTAAAATTTTATATAGGCGAAAAATGTGCTAAAAAGATCTGACTAAATTTCAAAAATATAAAACTGTAAAAAATGAAACAAGATAGAGGTAAAAAGAGCTTTAAAAGTGACATAAAGAAGTTGCGACTACCCTAGCCAGTTTTAAAGTTATATCGCTGTATTCTAAGAAGACTGGCAAAGGGTTATCACTGTATGTAACGTAACGTAAAGCCGTCGTAACAAGTCTGAAATATTGTAGGTCATACCATGTCATCAAAGAATTCGAATAAATCCTTGGTTTCACAACAGCTTTTGACTTTCCTGCATTGTCTTTTTTTAAATGCTTAATTATTTCAGAGAGTGAGGCCATTGATGTTGAGACCCTGTAATTGCTTGTGTCCGTTTAATTACTCTAAAAATACTTCTTAAATATTCAGTTACGATTACATTGCTCTAAATGGAGAGAAAGCCTTGAACTGTGTGTCGAGAGGTAATATTTGTTTTGTATTATGTTCATGTGAGTGACGTACAGTTGAAAAAATATTCTTATGGTTCAAACGATTGATTAATTAAACTTTTACTTGTTTTAACTTGGCGAAATTAATATGCTCGATAACCGTTTAGTGTTGATACTCGAAACTTTGACAAGCTTTTAATGTGCAATATCGGAGAAACAAACTTTAAGTCAATTTAAAAAGTGGCTGGGAAAACTCACAGACATGGTACTAGAAACAAAAACTTAGCGTTTTTACTAAACATTCGCTCGATTCTAGGAGGATGGTTCGAATAAACGTCGTTTTTTTAGTTTTGAAGTTTGAATTTTCGTCGTTTCCTTAATAATAATAATGCAACAACCGACCTAGTTAACCAAAGCATTACAGCAATTGTCATTGGACTCTTTGTAAGAGTAAGACAGTAAGACACAAATATGCTTATAAACATCTTTCTACTACACCGAGATAAATACTACAGTGCATCAATGGTCTTGTTTGTTTGGATGCAACTCCAAAACTTTTTTCAGCCTTGGTTTTTATGTACAGCTTAATTGAAGTTATTTATTCTTTATAACTATATTAATAAACTTAGGCATTAGCTTCCCTTTTGTCGCAAGAATGATGGATCGAGATTTTTGCATTCCTTGGAAACCTTGTATGTGCACTGTTGTTCCTATAATATTTTTTGTTTTGTTTCGTTTGGTGTTTTTTGTTATCGTATTTTAATTTTTTCACTTTTGACAAAATATTTGTTTGCAGCACCAACAACAACAACAATTATCACGATCGCATTTCGTGATAAACATCTTGATTTCATGGTTATCACAACAACAGCTGATAATTTTGAACACTTTCCCTTGAAGCAATAATAAAGCAAATCATTTTTGGTTTTTTTTAGAATTTTTTGTCTAAAATCTAACCAACTTTTAATCGCATTAAATACAATTGCAAATCTTCACAAGCCTGTGGTCATTAAAAACTCCAGGTCAGGTCATTAAAAATTTCACTCAGGTCGTTTAAAACATTTCACTCAGGTCATTTAAAAAATTTCACTCAGGTCACTATACCAAGCCTTCGTTTGGTCCTGCCGTAGTATTCAATTAACTTTTTTTAGTTCCATTTTAATCTAATTTGATCCACGGACATAACACATCATAAGAATTCCTTTTTCACAAAAGTTCTGACGTGGATTCAAAATTAATGACTAGTCTACGATAATAAATTTGCTATGACATTTAATTATGCATTAAGCTTGTTCTATATTATATGTTTTATTTTAATCGATAGTGTGATGATGCAAAAAAAAATTGAAAGTTTTATACATATCTTTACCTTATCGAAAACTTTTAAATGTTTTTTTGTTTTTTTGTAGAAATACTTTGTTTGTAGTGGATATGATGGAATACTTTACTCGTATTAAGCTCCTAGATTTCTTTCTTTAATGTTCAGTTCGAAAAAAACTTTAGTAAGTTCTAAATTTATGCTCATGTTTATATTATTTCAAACATTTTTTAAGACTAAAATTTGAAAATAAATTATTTCTTGTGTTCTAACTAGTTAAGATTGTTAATGACGCTGGATAAGTGCATACAACTTCAGAAAAAGAAAGTCTAAGAGCTTTAAAGAGCTTTAAAAAGGTTTAACAGTAACTAATAACTGACTGAATAATTTTTCCTGACCCTCGAGCTGAATTTTGCAAATTCAACAACCATTGGAAAATATAGCATTATAAATTTAAATAAAAAAGGTGGCAGTATCAGGGACTTTTTTGGTATCAAAAATCCTGGGGATGGGGGAGACGTGGATTTAACCTTCTTAAATAACTTTAGGATGGATGTAGCTATGTTGTAGCTAATTTTTTCTGCACAAGGTCATAGCTGGAGAAGATTTTATATTTCTTAAATACAAATATTTTTATTTCATCCAGTCTCAAAACAAGTTTATGTCATTGTTTATTATTGCATGCTTAAAATTTTATGCTTATAGAAAAACTGTATAAAATCAATACCAAAAAAATTTTAAAAATAATTTTGTAAAATTTCAAATGTATATTTAGGCACCAAAAAGTAATATTTTTTTTTAAGACTTAAACAAGTCAAAGGTTAAACATTCTTTAATGTTGACGCAACCCAAACGGATTTTCAAAACCAAACTTTAAATTAAGATATATAATTGTAAATAAGTTATTGCTAATCGCCTCGTTTCCAAACGTTAGCCTCGTTTTAGTAAAGAGAGGTTTGATATAAATTAATTTCTGTTAACATTTTTGCATCATAACATCTTGGTGAGTTTTCGAGACGGTTTAATTAAAAAAGTTCTGTTTGAGAGAACGTTGAGCACAAAGCGGATGCAATTTGCAAATATAATATATAACATGAAAGTTCAGGTAACTTAAAAAATGTTCTATACAATAAGCAATAGATCTATGTCCGTATCCGTTTTCGTTTCGCGAAATACACATGCCAAAATGCAGAATAACATAAAAACGAGATTAGTTAAAAGAAAAATTTCGTGATGCTATAGTTGTTTACATGCAAGTTTGAAGAATGTATCAACATTTTACAGCTTTTAAATGGCAGTTTTAGAAAATTGTAGTTAACATAGTTATACATGGGTATTATGGTGGCGTGACAAAAATAAAACTAGCTTGCTAGGACATAGCTACAGGTAAAACATCAAGAAGCTAGCTAGTTATCCAGCTAAGCTACAATCCTAGAAAAATAATAATTTGAATTTCATATTGATTACTCCCTTCCCCAAAAAATCAATGTTGAAGATGGAATATGCTTAGCTGATGCTAACCTCAGTACTCCTGGAACCTTAACGGTGACTTTAGAGGGAACGGGAGGGAACAATAAAGAGAGATTTCAACATCAAGAATAATGAAAAAGGCTTTCTTATCTTTTTTTCCCAAATTTATTTTTCCAGGGTTGTAGCTATAGCTTAGTTGCATGAGTAATCAACAAAGCATTTTTCAACATTTGCCGTGTGTAATAATATTGAAAATTAATATTTTCAGACTAGCTGTTGTGATTATGTAACTGTCACACTCCCTCTGTCACTACTCTCTCTCTAACGAACTGTCAATAATCGTACATTTGTATCAAGCATTGTGATGGTTAACCTTATTACTTACAGTTTGTAAGTAATATGAATTGATAGAGCATACAACTGATCATGAATCTACATGTATAGGGAAACCAAGTTTTTTAATGACACATTTTTTTTAGTTTTTATCCAGTAAAAAGGAAAATAAAAGAGTATATAACTTATCTTGTACATTTATTTTTCTTATAACAACGTCTGAATTCCAGCTGTGAACATGGTTAATTTTGGCAAAATCCCAACCTTAATGTTTTATAAACTTGATTCATATGTATCTTCTTTTCTCCCTTATACATATATATGTTACGGGAAATATGATTAGTGGAAAATTATGCAATTCTCTGGGTATTATGTATAAGGGTTATGGTAAGGGCTATTCATATATTCATACATTATAACCGGTTAATAATTCCCAAATTTATTACAATTCTTTGCAACACATCTTGTAGAATTGTTCAAATTTTTTATTTACAGATAATAATCTTCATGGAGTTCTTCCATGGTATCGTTTTATGAATATATAGAACAAAAAAATATGTTTTTATTCTTTTTTACATTGTTTCTCTAAAGTTTGACATGTCAAGCGTTTTGTGGACAAAAGTTTACAATTTTCGTTATTTTTATGAAGTACATCGAAGTTTAAGTAAACAATTTTTAAATTGAATGGGAAAAAAGCCAACATGCTTTGTGCAGTGAGCCAGAAAATATTTGGTTACATCAATCAAAGCACTCGATGGCAAGAATAATTAGGATATCATCTCCGTTGTCATCCACCAGGTTACAACGTACAAATTACTTTGTATTTTGGCATATCTTGAAATTTTAAATAATTTTTTCAAAGCAAACGCAACAATGTGAAAAGTAAGCAAAAACATACCAAGAAAAGCTGTGGATCGCTCAGAATAACCCTAACATTCTAGCACTTCAATACCGAGGATAAGAGCTTAAGTCCAACTTTTCCCACCGCGATAAGAAAGTCAAATTAGTATCCTAATTCTGAAACCACAAATGTGTTAGATGTGATTTTTAAGTACTGCTAAAACTACTAAGACACACCTTACAATAAGTCAACTTTTATTTTAAAAGCACTGTCAGTAAGCCTAGTTAATAATATTTTTACAGATATTGTTTGAAACTGGAGACGAGGACACATGCTAACAACATCGCCAATTCTGATACACAGCTTGAAATTTCACGTTTGATTTGAATAAGCCAGCTAGCTACTCATATCATATTCAAATCTAGCTTACGAAGCTCATTTTTCTTTTTTTATTATTATTGCTTTTTCGCTGTTAAAGAATTTATATTTTTTTTGTAAAAATAAATCTAAAACTATAGCTCTCATAATGCAGAATCAAGAAATATGTGAATGCATATCCTTAAGTTTAGCTACAGTAGTTAAAAATGGCAGGAGCAAGAAGTATCTTACCACCAAGTTTCTAAACTTTCTATAAAAGGTTAGCAAAGAAGATACGGATGTCGTGCGATTTAATTGTTTTGTGATCTAAAAAAGCTAAAGTTAATTGTCTGTAGTCAATAGTTTACGTTCGTTGTCAAGAAATTTGTCCCGAAGTTTAGGTTCTCTACTAGTAATAGAGAACTTAGCGATTGTATAGTTACTTCTGGGTTGAAAGAAACTGTTACGTGAGAGTCGGGGAGGATACCTATGTTGCATCTTCCAAAACATTGTTTTAAATACTCTTGGTATCAGATTGTTCTCCATTTTGAACATAAAAACAAGACTCTGATGAATGTTTAGTTGGTATACGTTTAATACATTTAGTTTTTTCAATAAAACTTTAGGGTGAGTGTATCTGTCAACATTTTAAATAAGTCTGATTGCATCTTTTTGTTTATTTTGCAATCAATTTTGTAACGTTGGCGCTGCACCAAGCAATTTTTAAATATTTTGAATAGCAGTGTATGAAAGAAAAATATATGCTTTTTAAACAAGTTCTATCTAATGCAAACTTTGCTTTAAAAAGGATTCCAATATTCTTTGCGAATTTGTATTCTATTTAACATCGAGAATAATAAACAAACCATTAGAATGGCCCAGTGACTCATATTATTACCAAATGTTAATAATTAGAGCGTGTGATAAATATATTAGTTCGGGGATATAACTTCACAGCAAAAATAAATACGAGAAGTTTTATTGATAACATTTTATTTTCAACGGATATTTCGTCTTATCACTACAAGACATTATCAACGTATAAATTGTTACATCAATAAAACTTCTCGTAGAATGTATGAAAATTAATTTTGCAAATATTGCAAGTAAACAAACCATATCTGCACTTCTTCGCTGCAAACTAAAAATGTGCTCATAACTGATCTCGTTTTCATGTTATTTGGTATTTTGATGTGTATATTTCGCCGAACGATAATTAATGCGGAAATAGATCTATAATGCATCATTTTTTTATTCGTTATTTTTTTGGTCCCGGAACCAAGTTTTTTTCAAATTCACACACGTGCGATTTGTTTCCCAACCATTCCTAATTAATTTTGTGGTGCAAAAAAGTTAAGGTACTTTTGTTTTAATTAGAATTTTTAACTTTAATACACAATGACAACTCATCATTCGACAATTAAATTCAAACTTAATACACAATGCAACAATAGTTCAAATAATGTGTTGGATTATTCGAAATCTAAGCAACAGAGAGTAGTTTTGTGGTGACGTGTCCAAATAAGTAATATTGTACGTGTTTCTACTTGTTTTTGTTTTTGATAAGCTTTTTAAGTATTTGAGATAATTATTAGTGTGCTTTTCCAAAACATTAAAGAACATAGTGTTGTTATTTTTTATTTTTTTTATGTTCATCATTCTTTCAGAACTTGCAACAGCTTCTTTAGAATAAATAAAATTGAAATTTCGTTAGCCTGTAGATATAAGAACTGCGCGTGATGCACACAAATTTTTTCTAACCATATAGTTGTAGCATATGCAGCAACAAATTCCTCAAAACGTTCCAAAACAAATAAAACGCTTAACTAGAGAGAATTCGCTTTATCGTAGTATAATTTTCCTGGATATCAATCCAATCCAATCTTGATTACAGCACGTAGGATGCTTTGATCGAGATTGGTGTTTTTTCTGAATGTTAAATATTTTCGTTTCGAATTCATTTACAGAAACATAATTCTACCTTCATGTAAGAGAAAAAACTTGATCATACTTATGGTATAAAATGAAGAAAGATGGTTAAAATCAGTTTATTAACAGCTAACCACATCAGATTGTCTATTTTCCCAACATACTATACTAGTTAAAGCAACTTTGTGTAATTTCCACACAACTAGATAGGAATAACAGCGATAATCACGTGGTACAGATGAAGGTGTGATAAACAATGGTACTGAAAATATCGCCTACGCTGCGGCATGTATTCTTGTAAATTGATGTACACTTAGAAATTTTTTCTAACCATATAGTTGTAGCATATGCAGCCACGAATTCCTCAAAATGGGTAAGATGGGTAAAATTGTTTATTAACAACTAACCGCGTCAAAATATCATAGCCATCTTAGTTTGTCACTTTCACAGTTTGCAACTTTCAAACTATTTCTTCTATTTTATTTCTTCTTTTTCACCTCAACTGTTCCTAACATAACGGTCTTGATAAGTCGTTTGTTGAAAGAACAAAGTTGGTAGACCAAAAAGAAAATGAAGTGACGATCTAATAGAATGGTCAAATACAACGCTACATGAGCTGACAAAAATGGCGGATGAAAGGGAAACCTGGAGAAGAAAAACGAAAGTAATTGTTGCACCTACGGGCAACACAATGCCAAAGGAGATTAATAATAATAATTTTTTATTTTTTTTATTTTCTCCATTCAACCTGATTTCTCATGTTTAACAGTTTTTTCACACACTTCAATAAGGAATGTGTGTTAGAAGAGGTATTTTCTTCGTGTTGTTATTCTTGTGCATCAATTTACAAGAATACATACCGTAACGTAGGAGATATTCTCAGTATCATTTATCACACCTTCATCTATATCACGTAATTATTGCTGTTATTCCTAAACTAGATGCGTGAAATTACGCAAAGTTGCTTAAACTAGTATAGTATGTTGGGAAAATAAGCAATCTGATGCGGTTAGCTGTTCATAAACTGATTTTATCCATCTTTCTTCATTTTATACCATAAGCATATGATCGAGCTTTCTTTTTTTCTTTTTCTGTAAATGAATTCGAAACGAAAAAACATTTAACGTTTAGAAGGAACACCAATCTCGATTAAAGCACCTCACGAAGCAGCTAAGTAATATAAATATATGATAAAAAGAAAAACGCTTATTTAAATTTGTGTCTTGAGGAAATATATAAAAAAAAATTGAATTCCTTCTCAGTAACAGTCGTCATTCCAATTTTTTTTTTTTTTTTTTTTTTTGAGTGAATAAACTCATGACTAAACACAGGCGTTACATCTTTAATTTACTTGATAACACAGGGAATATTTGCTCAAAACCGCATGGCTTTTTTGTTTTTACTTTTTAATCATAATAAATCGAACAATATGGTGTACAGTTTCTCATTGTCTTGTTAAACAGGCAAGCCTTATTATCTTCCTTCGGGTCTACTATGGTTAACCCAAAGGGTTAAATTTTGCAAATTTAAAAGTTTAAATGAGGTGGAAACAATGCAAATTATGTGTTATAAAATCTTTTTGTTAGTTGTGATCGGTAAATCATTGGGGGGGACTTAGCCCTCTGCCCTCCACCACCAATTACCAAAGAAAATTACATGCATCAGCGCAAATAAAATTTGTAAAACATTCTCAACAAAAGAAAATTAGTCACAGTTTAGATAAAACCAGGACCAGATACCTATGTACTGATTCACATAGATGTTACTAGTAAGTAAAAACCATGACCAGGCACCTGTTTATGTGACTCGTCAATTTATTCAAATGATTTTGATCGATCTCTCGAAATAGCATATAAATGTATCATATATTTTTATGATGACGATCACCTAATGTGACCAATTAATATGAGAACTAAAAATGAAGGATTTTTTCTATCCTGTTTATTAAAAGGTTTTCTCTACCAATGTCTTAGATCTGCAACCAAACGTCAAATTATCTCAAAAAACAAAGAGTGATTCCAATTTAAAAAAAGATCACGCGAAAGATGAAAGAAGTCAATTTTGAGAAGCATCGAGACAAACAACCAAAAACGAAGGTGAAGCCACACAAATGTACAGTTTGTGTTAAATCGTTTGTTCATGCATATACACTGAAAGAACATCTGAAGCTTCATACTGGTGAAAATATATACAGGTGTGATATTTGTCGCAAAGAGTTCTGTCAGCTAGCTAACTTGAGACGTCATCGAAGGATACACACCGGGGAGAAACCTTTTGGCTGCGAAATATGCGAGAAACAATTTACAGACCGATCGTCCCTGACCTGGCACGTTATGACACATTCGAAAACAAAGCCGTTTAAATGCCAACGTTGTTTCAAATCTTTTTATCTGCAAAGCCACCTCGATCGACACACGTCCATACACGAATTGGAGAAGAAATTCAAATGCAATGTATGTGGGAAGAAGCTGCGACGAGCGGATAGTTTAAGATGTCATATGGAGACACACAGCGTAGTGAAACCTTTTAAGTGCATACAATGCAATCGGAGTTATAGCACGAGAGCGGCTTTGAATAAACATCTGAAAAATCATGAAGAACCAAATCAAGGACTAGATAAACCTTTTAAAATAAGCGAACAACAAAAAAGGAGCTTAAATACAGATTCAAATACGCGAATGGAACGAATACCACATACAAACAAGGTAATGGGAAACACAAACCCTTTGTCATACCAAGAGAAAACTGAAGCAAATATGTATTTAAACACAGCGGAAATATCCACTCAGAAAAAAACTTCTCTGTGTACAAATCGCGTATCTAAAATACATTCTGTAGAAAAGATCATGAACAAAAATACATCTGTGGAATTGAGTTCATGCGATACGCACATACGTACACTAGTAAAACTAGGACCTGCCCCTAGTCGTCGTGCGGAAGACATACGTTTTACTATAGACGAATATCTTTCTATTTTAACTGATACCCAACAAATGTGCAATATTTGTAAAAGAATTTTAACGAACGAGCACGATCGTGTTTATCACACTTGTATATAAAATCACTTGTACATAAAAGAATATTTAAGAAGAATATTAGTCATTCTTTATTTTTTTACATTTTATTCTTCCATGTAATAGCGGGAGGTTAAGCCACAAGAACTGTGTGACCTGGCTTTGAACGAAACCTGTAGCGCTTAATAAACTGTGCCACATATCCGTGTGGAGCGCTTTTGTACAAGTATGTAACCAAAATAGACAGACCACCTAACTTACGAAGGCTGTTCTGTTTGGTAATCTCATAATTGACTTCAACCACAGAGAGGAGCGTTTAAATAACTTGACCACCTTCTTATCACAAACCCTGCCCACTAATTAGCAAAATATAGCAGACTAATTGGCTGTCTCCAAATAACAAGAATAAATATAGCTGACAGTAATAGACAAGAATTACAGGTATGTCGTATGTCGTAAATCGCGTGAAGCGCACACATCATTATAGTGTTTCGGGTGTAACAAATTTAAAAAAAAATAACTTTCACGCAACATTAGCTGAAACAAACCCAGTTTAAACCCCGTCATAGCAAAACAGTCGGTCAACATCTTTTTTCATTTTGCGGAAATAAGTTCCCGTGAGAAAAAAAATATTCGTGACACCTGGCTGAGCGCTTAGTGCAGGTATCCGCGTCTTAAACCCGTATAGGTGTTATACACTTTTTTGAATAAGAAACCTTGTTGCGGCTTCGGTTTAAATTAAAACACAGGAAACAACCCGTTATTACCCCCACTAGCTAAAACAATCTCTCAGAAATTTTATTTTGTGGAATAAGTTTTTATGAAATTTGTTAAATTCTCAGTTTAAATAAAAACGCATCAACTCTCTTGTTACAAAATTAACTGTGGGTAAAAAACTCTAGCAAAGTATCACAGGTTAATTGAGTATGTTGTCGCCAAGGTTTATATTACAGTAAAAGGTGTAGTGTACCTAACTGCTTTTAAGATAAGAAAGATTATTTGGAAATTTCGTTGCAGCCCACTGGTATTTAGCTACTTTTACTTTTTAGCCAGAGGCAGCTAACAGCTAGGTAGCCACAACCCAAGTTGCAGCTTAGTAAAAATCAGATTTGTGAAAATAACGCAAAAAGAAACAATAACAATGGCTAGGATAAAAAAGCACGTACACCAAACTATAAAAACTCTAAAGGGGCTACGAAACGGCTGTTAGTTTTCGACTTTAGTGACTTACACGAAAGTCGAGCTAATGGCGGTGGAAAAGTTTTTAATCACTGAGGACAAAAACAACAACTTAAATCATCTTAAATATCATATTAGGCATCTAAATATAACTGAAAATGACAGAAAAGTTCCCTACATATATTGGATATCCAAATTTCCATGTTTTATTCGATATAAGTTATCTTAACTTACCTTTACTTTTAACTCAAACTTTTTAATAAAATTAACTTCAAACCTTTCGAACTAGCTAGCTAGCTATCCTTCGAAATTTTGCATAGAAACATATCAGTTTATTGTACATAAAGCCAGTCTAAGCAACAACAATGACTTTAAAATCTTTTTAGAGGTATTAATTGTCTTCTTAGCTAGTAACATAACACTTTTTAACAAATCAGCTCCTTGTGTTTGTCTCTGCTCCCTCGTCAAAACAAACTTTCGATTTACTGATATTTAATATATTTTGCAGACCGTAGCTTATTTTACCGCCAAAAAGAATATTGAAGGAAAATTTTCCTTTTTTTAGAAAATAAAAATAAAAAAGTAGCAAATTTATTATAAAAAATTAATTATTCATAAACAGGTTGTCTAGACGTCTATGAGGTTCTAAAGTGTGTATAATTTCTTCCACCTCGATTTTTTGAGTGGTCTGTTTATTACACGCCTTTCTTCGGAAATTGCGGGGATTGAGCTTATTGAATCTTTTCGTAGCCCCTTTAAAATAATAGCAATAAATATGTATGTAGGCACTTTCGGGAGTTTTAAAGCTTTGTGTAAGAGTCTATAATGTTCTTGTTTTCGGAATGGCTGGGCCATTTGAAATTCAACGAGGGGTCAAACTTCCTTCTACGATAAATAGTTCAAAAGTTATGGCTATTTTAGTATGCGTAATTGGTAGCAAAAATTAGAAAAAAAAAGTGCATTCCAAGTAGAACATTTTTGGCACCAAAACGACGGTTTTTAAACTCATTTTGAGACCTTTGCTACGTGTACAATAACTTATAACTGGTATAACTAAACATTATTGAATGAAAATTTTAGGGTTGGTAGAATTTATGCTAAGAATGACATTTGCAATTTTTTTTTCATATCTGACGTCATTATGCCGCCATTTTTACTTTTTCCATATATGGTAAAATATACATAACATTGGTAAAATAACGGTAAAAACTAACATGAAAATGAAAAGTAATTCTATCCCGTCACTAGAAATAAGTCACTATAAACGTCACTAGAACTTAAAAGAAGAAAACCTACAAAATTATCGCTTGATACGATGTGTATTTTACAGGCCAGACTGTTAACAGAGAAAGACGGAGAGATAGGAAATGCAGCGACCTGGCACAGTCGAATTCTCGATAATTTAGTATCTCCGCAGATAGTTAATCTCTCTAAAAAATCTCAATATCTTAACTATCTCCGCAGTAAGTTAATCTCCCTATAAAATCTCAATATCTTAACTATCTCCGCAGTAAGTTAATCTCTCTATAAAATCTCAGTATCTTAACTATCTCCGCAAGCGATCTGGGATAGTCTGAATTCTCAGTATTTTAGTATCTCCGCAGATAGTTAATCTCTCGATAAAATCATGGTATAAATAGTATCTGCGGAGACTATCTCCGCAGATACTATTTATACCATGATTTTATCGAGAGATTAACTATCTGCGGAGATAATCTCTCGATAAAATCATGGTATAAATAGTATCTGCGGAGATAATTAATCTCTCGATAAAATCATGGTATAAATAATATCTCCGCAGATAGAACTATCTCCGCAGTAGGTTAAGATATCAGGGAAAATTAGAGTTATGTATTTTTTATTTTTTTTAAAAATCTTTTAGTTTCCTCAAAAAATATTTTCTGGTCATAACTTTTTTTATTTACTCACATTCGAAACTAATGACGTCATCAGAGGGAAATTCCCTTGCTCGAGTTCTATCCATAAAGAGAGAGTAGTTGGAGTTAGAAAATATAATAAAGATGAACTCTATGAAGAATCAAGCGTATAAGGAGTTAGTGAAGATTGCGCGAGCGGAAAATGTTTCATATAGTAGGACAAACAAATCGGCGCTTATATATAAAATACAAAACTATCGTGATACTGTTGGAACGTTATATAGAGAAAAGAGTGAAGAATTAAAGAAACTAGCAAGGGGGGAAGGGTTAAGAGGTTATTCTCACCTTAAGAAAAGTGTATTGATAGATAGTATTTTATATCATCAGAGAGTAGTAAAGCCTAAAATAAACGATCTAAAGACTCTTACTAAAGAGGAATTACGAAGACAAGCTAAGCAAGTTGGTTTAGAGATAGTTGGTAGTCGAAAAGATAGAATAACACACAACTTAGCTCAGCATCTGACGAAGAAGATGAAAAATATTGTTGAAGATATTGCAAGTGAAGAGTATAAAGCTGCAGAAGTAGAAGGAGCATTTAATGGAAATTTTAGGCGGTTTAGGAGTGAAGGAGCTAAAGAAAGTTATAATTTCACTATTGAAGAATATCTGCAAAGGGTTAGAAGTCACGTGAAAAAAGTAATGAAAGAGCTATCTGAGAGTGGGGATAGCTGGAAATTCCAGTTGAACATTGAACCACAGTTTGTGAATATAAAAGATTCTGAAGATAAGATAGTTCATACAGTCATGTTGGGAAGCGATTTAGAAGAGATGATTAGTAATATGTTTAGAGAGATCTTGAGCCGGTATGAGAAAATATCAGAAGCGTTAGACCGCAGTGACTATGTCTTCAATCGAATATTTGAGATGTACTACCACTGTCACAAGGTTGACTTAGTGCGTGGTAGTTCATATATAGAGCTTCCTGATTGGTTAAGAAATAAGAAGTGTTGTATCAATCCGGAGAATAAAGATGATGAGGAGTGTTTTAAATGGGCGGTCATAGCTGCATTGCATCATGCTGAAATTGGTAAGAATCCACAACGAATCTCAAAGTTGAAACCATATATTGATAGATATAACTGGAGAGGTATAAAATTTCCAACACCAGAAAAACAATGGAAAAAGTTTGAGAAACAAAATCCTGAAGTGGCGTTGAATGTTCTTTACATCAAAGATGGTGGTAGGAAGATAGAACAGGGTATATTTCTAAATCAAATTCAACTCGTGAGAAAATTGCTGACTTGTTACTCATTGAGAAGGGAGGTAAGAAGCATTACGTAGCCGAGAAAAAGTTATCTGCGCTTATGCGTGGAATATCATCAACTAACCATGGTGATTATTACTGTCGGAATTGCCTATACTCATTTCGAACTGAAGATGCTATGAAATTACACTATGAAGCATGTAAAGATCATGATTTCTGTCATGTAAAGATGCCATCCCAGGATAAAAAATGGCTATCTTATCAAGAGGGTTCTAAGGCTCTCAGACAACCATTTATACTATATGCAGATACGGAGTGCATAGTAAAACCGATAGTTGGTGCAGATGGTGATCCTAAAAAAGCATACACACGAGACATAAGCAAGCATTTACCCTGCGGTATAGCTCTGTATATGAAATACGCTCATGGTAAATTTGAGAAGGTGATGAAGTTCTATAGAGGAGAGGATTGCGTAGAGGTGTTTTGCAAAGAGCTAAAAGCGCAGGTTTATAGAGCACTTAGGTATAAAAAGTGTAAAATGACTCCTTTCACAGAAGAGGAGAAAAAAGCTTACAAAGAGGCGAAGAAATATCACATATGTAATAAAGTGTTTACTAGGTCTGAGGAGGTAGGTGATCGAAAAGTGCGGGGTCACTGTCATTACACTGGTGCATACAGAGGTGCTGCACATAGTAAATGCAACTTATCTTACCAAATACCCAAGTTCATTCCAGTGGTGTTTCACAATCTTGTGAAGTATGATGATCACTTGATCATCCGAGAGCTTGCGAAGGAGTTTAAAGTGGAAGAGATGGAGTGCATTGCGGAGAACTCGGAAAAGTATATCAGCTTTTCGGTGCCGATACGAGCTGAAATATATGATGAGGAGGGGAAGCCGATAATGATTACGAATAAGGAAACTGGTAAGAAGGAGGTGATGACTAAGAAATGTATGCTGAGGTTCATAGATAGTTGACGATTCATGCCAAACTCCCTCAGTAGCTTGGTGGATAATCTAGCAGATACTAATACAGATGACATCTTTTGTGAAGGCTGCAAGCAGCAGATGGAGTTTGTTGAGATTGATGCTGATTATGTGGCGCATTTTCAGTGTAAGACTTGCTACTGTTCATGCAGTAAAAAGCAGTTAGATGGAGATGCATTGCGGGTGATATTTTCAAATATATATATCTACTGCGCTGATGATAAGTGTTTCCGACTTATGCTTCGCAAGGGAGTCTATCCTTATGAGTATATGGATAGTTTTGAGAGGTTTAGTGAGGAAGAATTACCATCACAAGAAGCGTTCTTCAGCAAGTTGAATTTGAGCGGCATCTCTAAGAATGACTATAAGCATGCGCGGAAAGTGTGGGCAACGTTTGAGTGCAATGATCTTGGAGATTATCATGACTTGTATCTCAACAGTGATGTGTTACATTTAGCAGACGTTTTTGAAGGTTTTCGAGATGTTTGCCAGAATATATATGGTTTAGATCCAGCGCACGTTTACACAGCTCCAGGCCTGGCTTGGCAAGCAGCACTGAAAATAACTGATGTGGAATTGGAATTGCTGACTGATGTAGATATGCTACTCATGGTTGAAAAGGGTATCAGAGGTGGTATTTGTCAAACTATTCAGCACTATGCCAAGGCTAACAACAAGTATATGGGAGATCAGTATAAAAAAGATAGAATTAGCTCTTACATGATGTATTTGGATGCAAACAATTTGTATGGCTGAGAAATGGTTTAGAAGCTACCGACTCATGACTTTAGATGGGTAGGTAATGTCAATCAGTTTACAAACGATCGCGTAATAAGCTATGTTGACGGTGATGATGGATATTTGCTAGAGGTTGATGCTAGTTATCCAAAAGAACTTCAGAAGGAGCATAACGAGTTTGCTTTTTTTCCTGAAAAAATGAAGCTAAATGAGGTCGAGAAATTAACATGCAACTTGTATGATAAGGAGAAATTTGTGGTACACATAAGAACACTGCAGCAAGCGCTAAAACACGGCTTGATTCTGGAGAAAGTGCATTGCGTAGTAGAATTTAAGCAGAGTGCATGGCTAAAGCCATATATTGATATGAATACAGAGTACCGAAAGAAAGCGAAAAACGAGTTTGAGAAGGGTTTTTTAAGCTAATGAATAACTCTGTCTTTGGGAAAACGATGGAGAACGTGCGAATGCATAAAGATATAGAGCTTGTGTGCACCGAGAGGAAGCGAAAAAGACTCGCTTCAAAACCAAACTTTCGTAAACCGTTCTGGTTTTCAGATAATCTAATTGCAATGGATATGAGGAAGATAGAGGTTAAGATGAACAAGCCTGTGTATCTCGGGCAAGCTATACTAGACTTGAGTAAAATTGCGATGAATGAATTCCACTATGATTACATTAAACCTAAATATGGGAATAGAGCCAAGTTGTGCTATATGGATACTGATAGCCTTGTGTATTACATTGAGACGGAAGATGTGTATAAAGATATCGCAGATGATGTCGAAGCGAGATTTGACACTTCTAACTACAAAGATGTTGAGGACAAGCAATCTTCAGACTACAGACAGTTACCGACTGGAAAAAATAAAAAAGTCTTAAAGTTGATGAAAGATGAACTTGGAGGAGTAATAATGATAGAGTTTGTAGCACTAAGACCTAGGATGTATGCTTATAAGCGCATATGTGGTGAGGTTGACAAGCGCTGCAAGGGGATAAAGAAGTGTGTTGTCAAGAAGCATATATCATTCGATGATTATAAAGAGTGTTGTAGAACTGGGAAAAATCAGTATAGGAGTCAGCTGGCAATTAGAAGTAGAAAACATGTAGTGTACACTCAGAAAAGCAACAAGATAGCACTCAGCAAGAATGATGATAAGAGGCTGCAAGATTATGATGGTAACGCTTCATGGGCACAAGGCACAAATGTTGGTATAGTCTGCAAGTCAGAGCGGTTGAAGGTAGCGTGGGATTCTAAGAGAGCACATAAGGGGTGTTTTTAAGTAAAAATGTAGATAGAAAAGACTTTGAGTACATTTACATGGATACAGATTCAGCGTACATTGCTATCAGCGGAGAGTGTCTAAGAGATGTTGTGAAACCAAAGATGCTTGAAGAATATGATAGAGAGGTTGGAAAATGGCTGGCAACTGACGAATATTCAGAGAGAACTCCAGGGGTGTTTAAGCCTGAATTTATCGGTTCAAAGATGGTTGCTCTGAGTGCAAAATGTTACTTTGCTGAAGGTAAACGGGGTACAAAGTATAGCTGCAAAGGTATGTCAAAACCTCAGAATGATCTCAACTGGAAAAGGTATATGAACGTGTTGCAGGGTTCTCTTGATAAAGATCGGAATACAGGCTTTCGAATACACGACAAAGGTGTTATAACATATGAGCAAAACAAGCTTGGTTTATCAGCGTATTACCACAAAAGATATGTATTAGAAGATGGTATTCATACAAGACCACTAGCATCAGCAGTTTAAAAATATTTTTACGCTGGTACAGGGGCCCTGTATCAACTCTACTTCTTACCATGAAGGTAAAGCTGTATATATATCCTAGCGAGGAAGAACAATTGAAAAGACTGCATTATACCAACATGCAGCCTATGTGGGTTGCGGATAACCAAACGAAAGGTCATCGATATATCTATGAGTAGTGGAAAAAAAAAATTGTAGTCCAGCGTGATTGATCAAACAAACTTCCAATAAATGGAATTTTGTTTATATATTGCGATATTTTTCTAAAATTTCAACGTTTAATAAACAGAATGAGCGAGCTTGCGACAGCTTACGCAAATATATTTGATGAAGTAGATACCCCCGCAAAAGCGACGACAAATAAGGAAAAACCTATCGACAAACGTCAAGCTTTGAAGGATGCTATACGCAAAGGCAAAGGGCATTTATTACCAAAAAATGTACTGAAGGTTTCGTAGTAAAGGCGCCAAACGATGCGATCGAAAAGGCATATTCAGAATATGTTCAACGTGAAATTCATGAGAAAGGAGAAAAGACAGCCAAGGCACTGTATTCTCATGCAATTAGCATGTACGCCAATGTTGTAGGGAACGTTGTTCAACTCGATAGTGCTGAAAAGTTAAAGCAAGATATTGAGGAAGATCCAATTATTAAGGATTCGATGGCCGATTTAGCGATCCTCGTGTACTCTGCCTTTGGAAAATTTCTAGCGCCACTATTTGTTGTTGCGCACACAGTGAATCATGTTGATGTTTTATCAAAACAAAACGAAACCGTCGAAGATCGAGAAGAAAAAGAGTGAAAACATACGTTATTTTATTATAATTTTATTATGCTCTCACTCATTTATTATAAGTCTCGCGACTTATAATAAATGAGTGAGAGCAAGCGAGTTATTACTAAGAAAAATAAAGGCCGTGTTGCTGCTGACAAGAGACTTGTCGAATGGAATCGCAAGAACAAGGAAAACTTGCGCAAGAACTCAGGTGAAAGTTCTTCATCAGGTAGTCAGGAACCTTCATTATGTGGTCAAGTTCCGCACAAGTCAAACGGCATCTACGGTGTAGGGGCGCTTGTTGAAGCTTTATCAAAACAAAACGAAACCGTCGAAGATCGATAAGAAAAAGAGTGAAAACATACGTTATTTTATAAGTCTCGCGACTTATAAGAAATGAGTGAGAACAAGCAAGTTATTACTAAGAAAAATGAGGGCCGTGTTGCTGCTGGCAAGAGACTTGCTGAATGGAATCGCAAGAACAAGGAAAACTTGCGCAAGAACTCAGGTGAAAGTTCTTCATCAGGTGGTCAGGAACCTTCATCAAGTGGTCAAGTTCCGCACAAGTCAAACAATATCTACATCTACGGTGTAGGGGCGCTTGCCGTACTTGCTTGCGTGAAAGTTGGAGTCTATTACAATTTCCCACGTAAGCGTAAGCAGCAGCAGCCTGATAAATCCTCAGAGCATGTTGGAGTGGCAGATCGCCTTGCGGCTCAGCATGAGCACCACGCTAGCAAAATAGTTCAGTCTCAGCCTCAACAAATTGACATTTTTAAAATGCATTGAACCTTTAATAAATGACAAACATATCGCCGTACGAAAAAGAAATAATCGACATGCTCTATGAAACTGTAGTAGATCTCGGTTTCACCTTCGGATATGCCCTTGCAGGTAAGAATTTTTAAGGGATCACACGACCCTCTGCCAAAATGGACATGAACGATGTGATGAAAATGATAGGGTACTTCGCAGCAGGTAGAGCAAGCCGTGAGATGGCTGTGAAAAAAGGTTGGATTCCACCAAGCATTATTCCCAAAAAATAAATAATTATCAACAAACATGGCAACTATCGGTGTTCTTGTAGCAGGTGCTGCGATTAATGCATTAGCCTTTTCCGGCTCTAACTTTTTATTCAGTAAGCTGTCGGGCCATGGCGAAGAAGAGGGCAAGAGGCATGATAAAGCAATCGAGCAATTGCAAGCTGCTCAGGCCCAGTGGGTAAGGGATAGGCAGGCAAAGATCGACTGGTATAATAGACAACGAGAATTGAAAAGACAGGCAGGGGAGGATATCAAAGAGCTTGACGAAGGTATGCGTGAGTACTATATTGCTACTATCGATAAAGCCCCAAATTTGTCTGATTTTTACACACCTTCCAAACAACAACAAGACGGCGAACACACGTTCATTGTTGGATCCTTGGCCCTTCTGGGGGTGGTCGCGTATAAATATTTATAAAAAACACACGTTTTTGATATGTAACAAACATGTCAAAACAACATACCCCTAGAGAGAAGAAAGCAGAAATATTAAGCAGTATTTATTACAACCCAGAACATCTTTGGATTGGACGAAAAGCCATCAAATTACTCTCCTCAGAGAGTGGACTACCCAAAAAGAAAGTCGTACACTGACTGTCTCGGCAACTCTTATGGCTTAGACATATTCGGGGCCCAAAAAAGATTGATTACCCCCATTTTACCATTACAAAACCGAACGAAATGCACCAGTTTGATCTACTTTATATGCCTCATGACAAACTGTATGGAAATACGTACAAATATATTCTGACAGGGATCTATGTAGCCTCGAGATATAAAGTGGCGAGACCATTGCGTACGAAAAAGGCTAGCGAGGTCGCAGACATGATTAAGGATTTTACAAGGCAGGACCTCTGCGCTATCCTAACATTTTTCAATGTGATAACGGGTCAGAATTTAAAGCAGATGTAGCAAAGCTGTTAGAGGGCAAAGGGGTGGAGATTAAGCGTGCAACAACCAAATATCAACATACCTTTACAGCCTTTGTAGAAACCTATAACAAAGTACTTGCGGAGAGATTATTCAAGCCTCAGGATGCACAAGAGTTGGTCACTGAGGAGATTAGTAGTACATGGGTGAAACACTTGTACGCCAATGTGAAAAATTTAAATAACACCAAGACTGCCATGATCGGTATGAAACCGTAGAAGGCTATGAATTTGGATGATGTATCGCTTGCGAAGGGGCGAGAATATCCCGATGAAGTCCCATTGCCTGAAGATGGGTTGTACCTCTATCTTCTTCAACCTGGAGAAGAACATGGTGATGCAAAAAGACGCGCAACTTTTTGGAGTAAGAAAACATATAGATTGGATAGAATCGTAGAAGAGCCAAGCCAGCGTGTGTTGTATTATCTTACAGAAGGTGCTCCTCAGAGAGCTTATGCTAATTCCTGAAGATACAGCGGTACCTCCAGACTATGTGAAGAAATGGTGAGACGCTAGTTGAAGCAAGACTTCCAAGAAAGATGTCACTTTCTCTTTTTAACGCCGTACCCTTTGAAGTCTTAACTGAGGAGAAAAATCAGCCTTGGTTTAAGCGAGCTGATCTTGGTCGATATTTGGGAATTGCGAAAATTGGAGAGTCATATCGAAATTTTATTACTTTTTCGCGTCATGAGATAGGGTTGGTTTCATAGCCCCAACAGCATTCACGCGTTTAATTGAGGAAGGACATATAGAGCGTAAATGCAATCACTTTAGACTAGTTGATCTAACACGTGATGACCTGTACGAACGAGGAGTGCCGGCGATCGAAGAATAAGGTTTTGTGAGCCTTTACGATTTACAAAACATAGTACGCAACTCCTCTGATAGCTGCAACAGCTACAAGACCACCTAAGTAGTATTTCTAATCATGCAGTTTTCTGCCCTGAGATTTCTTGTCAATCGAGAATTTTATAGCTTCTAGGATGCTACAGTCTCACATACAAGCATGCATGTTTTGACTTTTTCAGTTGATCCTTGATCTCCTCCCAATTACTGATCATAATCGTTTCCTCGTCGATCAATTTCATATCTGACCTTTCGTGGGGGTACCAGAGGAAAAGCTGTTTCTTTTGTCGTCTCAAATGTTTCGGTAAAGTGGTATAAGACTGTGTAAGGAGCCAGAGACTATGCCTTCGATGCCTACCTGAACCCGCTAATTCAAGCAAAGATTGTCGTTTCTTATCGAGATTTTCATCAGCTATCATATCATCGATAATGAATAAAGTATCTTCACCAGCTAGGAGTGATGATAATTTTTCAACATATTCAAAACGTTGATCCTTGGGATTAATCAGGAAAATGGTATCATCTTTCCAAAGTGAGGATCTCTCTAGGTAAGTGCTGTTCCATTGTATAGTTGGACACAGGATAATAATGTAGTGAAAATGCTTCTTGTATTCATTTTTGAGAAGGTCCAAAACGCGCTGCGTTTTTCCGCAACTTGTTGGACCCGTAAAGATTGATGTGTTCGGTTCATAGACAACGTTTATGTTCATTTATTTTAATATTCCACGCTGTGAAAACGGCCATTCAGAATATTCAGCTGAGCATCACTTAGTAAATAGATATAGCATTTAATATTTCCAGTTCCATCCGCTTTCTTAGTCATATGTAAAGTTATACCATCACTCAAGCATTGAAGAGGTCGCCCGGAACCGTGCAGACTATGATCAGGAGATGCTCGAAAATCGACGAATAGTGCATATCTTTCAGTCGCGAATTGGCCAATCGTCACATCCGAATCATGACTAGCAAAGAGGTTCACAATTTGCTCAAAATGATCCTTTGCAAGCATCGGATGCGAGTAGAGCTCATTAGGCTCGCCTTCGACAGTGATCGAGATTTTCTCGATCCTTGGGTTGTAAAAGACCTCGTTATAACCGCTATACGCCTTAACCTTCGATGGGTCTACGAATAGTAAGAGAACGCCTTTCAAACTTTTCGCAGGCGTATCAATTTGGAGATTATAGCTGGTATCTTCTTTTTTCATCGTAATCACTTTACTTCGAAGTACTCTTTCGAAGGTTAGTGCTAAGCGGCTGTACCGGGATGCCTTAGCACTCGCGAGACCCTCGTGATTCACCTTGTCAAATTCCAACGCAATGTTGGTTATTTTGTATGTAGAATCAGCAGGTTTTGCTGCCGTGGATCCAACAGCCGCTGTGCCTCCATCTTTGATGACATCGCCATACGTTGCAAAATGTATAACGAATTGCAGCCTGTCGTATAATCCTGCCTGGTAGAACGGCAAGTCTCTTGGCAATTCAAACATTTTTCCTAGAGGAATACAAAAGGTGTTACCATAGAATTCTACGATCGCTTTTTCCTCGGTAGTCCCTGCATGATCATTCGCTTTTACTTGTAGGGCGCGGATCGTGCCATCATTCGGGTTGATGCCTTCCAAAATCAAGTTGTTTTCACATTCAAATTGCGATAGCCATAGATCTCTGTAGACCGCGAGCACTCTGTAGTCGTTGATGCTTTGCACCTCGTTCCCATTCAAGGTTATACGGAGATTTTGCACCAAACTTTTGCCGATATTGTTTACGATAGTGCGTTTCGTATTGGTGACAGTTAGTTCAAGATCAAACAATAACCGAAGACTCCCTGGAAAAATTACATCGTTCTGCCCCATATTGGGAATATCCACATAGAGGTCCTCATTCTGATTGATTGTAGATGGGACATGGCTTACCTTTACACGCTGTTTCTTGGCCTTTATGGCCATCATTGTTTTAACTTCCTGGTAAGGATCGAGTTTCTTTCCGAATATGTTAGTCATGCTTTATTATTAGCTGATTTTCTTTTAAAATAAATGCCGATAAATCCAACATATGAACCAGACGGTGAGTTTACAGAGGAAGGCGATATTGATGATGATGATACTGATTGTGGATTTAGTAGGCCTGCGGACCTTGCCCGGCCGACCACCAATTCAATATCTGAAGAACGACAGGGAGACACCATACTAAGCCAGAGAGAAGAGATAAAAAAATCAAAGGTCGATGTTCTTTACGAACATCTTGGTGAGGAGCTGGGGCAGCCAATTGCGAGATTTTACAATGAGTTTGAGGCACGAGGAAACCAACTTCTTTTCGATGGTATAGAGATCACGAAAAAGAATGGTGAATTAAGAAGCGTAGCTGAGATACAGAGGAGGTTAGGTACAAATCGTCTGCGAGCCATGGGTTTTACAGATTATAGTACACCAAACAAAGGCAGTAAGGCAATGGCTCAGAAACTCCTGAACGAGATTGTTCACGTCGAGGAGAAGGCTGACGATATCGAAATGATGCCTTTACTAGAGAACGTCCTAGATGAAACGGAGATCCTTATAGCAGAGACTTCCCTTGGTGGCGGTGAATTTACGGAGCGTGAAAGAAGAGGACTCAATCTCGAACTTCAAACCATTAGAGGAAATTTGAATCACTTTAACAGCAAGATGATATTCTACGATGGTGAGATCGCTAAAGCAGAAGCCAAGGTGGAAAGGCTTGAGACGAAGAAAGCTGAACCTGGAGTATCCGAGGAACAGCAAACTATCTTGAACGAAGACATTGTAAAGGCTAAGGAAGATCTAGAACGACTCCAGGATCAAAAAGAGGTCGTACAAGCAGTGCACAGACTGTTATCATCCGACACTCAGAGCCAGCTGAAAGCGATTAAGGAAACGCTGATGAAAATCGCAGAAAGCGATAAATCTCTAGCTGAAAAGCTTAAGATCTTGTTCAAGGATCAAGGGATAACAATCGCGAGCATTGTTTCCGCCGTGGGTTTACTGATATCCACCATTATGCTTGCAGTTACAGGGGGAGGTGCTGCGACAGCTTCCGCAGCGGGAGGAAGCGCTGGAGGGAAGGGCTTTATACAAAAACAGCTGGAAGGACTTGGGAAATTTTTAAAATATTTAGCAGGAAAAGCAGGTGCAGCTCTTCCTGGCATCATAGGGACGGTTGTCTCCTTCTTTTTCAGAGTAGCAGCAAAAGTTGTCGAATATGTAGCCAAACACCTATACATCACAATAGCTGCCGCTGTTGCGACAGCTTACGCTCTTGTTGTGACATATGTTGGGAAGAGAGGCAAAAGATCGTGAAGTCTAATGCGCTAGCGCGGTGCTCATGCTGAGCCGCAACTGTTGATCTTGTGAGTCTTTGACGACTTACAAAATTATTTTACGGCTGGTGCTGTCATTTATTTTAGCCAAATGTATAGTAAAATAACGCCTACTCCAGTTGTAATCAACGCAGCCTTAGTATCTGCATGTTGTTCCGCTTCCCTGTGCCTCTCATGGGGTGTTGCTTTCTCTGGTGTATGGTTAGCCACATGTGCAGTGCTCATGATGAGCCGCAAGGCGATCTGCGACTCTGTTGTATGCTTTGGCAGCTTCGCGTTAATCTTCGGATTTATACCGATCGAAAAATAATCCTTGCTGATGAGAATTTTATTCGTGAAATTAACAATATTTCCAATGTGAAGGTTTATGTCACTTGGTATCATATAGACGCCATGAGCAACACTAAAATCCACCTTGGACCCCGCATATTTCAACACATTTTGGAATTGACCAATTTCCTTACCCGTGTCGCTATCCTTGGTTACTATATCCTCAAATGTCGTCATGTACAAGCGTTGAGCATCAATTACACTGCCTTCATTTCCGATTATTTCAGATCTTGCATTCGCCTGACTCTCCAGGATCAAGTAGGCATAGAATCTGACGCTTTGGGATAATCGCTCAATACCAATACGAGTAAGGCCCTGGCTTTTTTCAATAACCCACCTACTCCACGAGTCCTCATCAAAATAACTTGGGCCTGAACCAGGATAGTCCTCACGGTGACTCTGCCAACTACTAAAAATGGTTTCATTTCTCCAATTCTTTTCACTGCTGAGCACTCCAAATTCATTCGCTAATTGCTGTAGTTTTTGTTGATTGAATGGGTTGTTTAAATGTTTAAATCTAGCCGAAGCCGGTAGAGAAATTTCGAGTTGGGATAAAATTTTACGTATTTGGAAATAAATGTGGAAGCGATACACGGCACGAACCATAGGCAGCCCAGTGTTTAGATGCTGCATGGAAATACCGCAAGCAGATGTTGCACAGTACGCAGCAAAATTAAGTTGAGTTGACCAGAGACTGAAAGGGTGGCTGTTCCACTCCTTCACTAACGAGCTAGTACCAGAATGGAGTTCATAGACGCCAAAGATATCCGGAAATTTCACCTTGAACGAGGAACCTTGAGCATCAATAACGATGTTCTGTATTGAAAGGTCATCCCCTTTAAGCCGTTCCAAATATCTCCCATGGTTTGGCGCATACTTGGCCTTCGGGTTGTACGAGTAAATGCGTAAGCTATCGCTGATTTCTTTGCTCATTGCTTTGCTCATCTTTTCTTTTAGGAATAAACATGAACCAATTGTATATCACTGATTACCTAGGGCAGGATACGAGGATTGCTCTAAAGTTGATCAGTATTCGACCTACGTGGCTGAATATTTACAGTAATAATGATTACACCATTCGGAAGACGGGGCCTGAACAAGAGGAACTCCGAATCGAAATTATGAACGGCTTGTACAGAATCGAGGATTTAGCGACTATTGTTAACAACCAAGCACAGAATAGGATCAAATTGTTTGTGTTGAAAAATGGACTATGCAGGCTCCGCGTAAATGATGGGTATACACTCGTGATTAATGAACAACTGCAAAAGCTCATGGGCTTACCATACGATCCAAGAAAAAAGTACTATACGAAGGGTGACTACGATGCAGTCTACAAGACTGACGTTTACATTCGGCTACGACTTGTTTGCCCTCAGTTAGATGAGGATGATTGCCTACTTGATGGGAAGAAATCAAAAATTCTTGCTTTGCTCCCCACTAAAGAATTGAATAATTGGGGACACATGCTTACCTGGAATTTTGAAACTCCAATCTACCTTCCTTTGAAAGGGTCGATGGATCGACTCGAGTTCATGCTGACTGATGAACATCATCATGAAAAAAATTTTTCGTTTACAGGAATTACGATGCATTTGCTCATAGAATAAAACATGACTGATGTTATGAAATTATACCCAACCTTACCACCAAGTGCGCCTGAGGATGATACTATGCACGAAAGTCAGGTCTACAGACTCAAAAAGATCGAAGAAATCAAGCAGTATCTACGTAAAGAGATTCAAGAGCGGGATAAACTCGCAAAAAAGTTCAAGATGTATGGCACCTGGGTTCGCTATAGTGATCATGGACTACTAGGTGTGAGCGTTATCACTACAGGATGCGGACTTGGTGCATTAGCAACAGGTCTTGGGGCTCCTCTATGCATTGCTATGGGAGGAATCGCAATAGCGATGGGAATCGGGCAAGCTGGCCTGAAAAATGCTTCAAAAGGGTTAAGCGTTAAATCACAAAAACATGAAAATATTCGATTACTGGCCGAATCGAAGTTGAATTCGGTCGTTGATCTTATTTCAAAAGCGGTAGAAAATGGGACTATCAGCGATTATGAATTCAGCTTAATTATGCAAGAAAAGCAACGTTGTATGGTGCTGAAGGAGCAAATAAGACAACGAGTTAAACGTATCGTGAATAACATCAATGAACGGGAGCGTGCTCAGTTAGTTGAAGAAGGGAGGCAGGAAGGAAAAGATGAACTTCTAAAAAAAATTCAATCTGTACAGTATGCCAGCGGTACTTAGATTCCCCGCCTACCTATTCGATGGTATAAGTTTTATGGGGAATATTTTCCCTATAAAACTACAGCGTCGCGCCTTGCCTGCGTGTATAATCAATCTAGCAGCCGATTACCTCCCCAGTATCAACATCGATTTGGATGCCTCCATCATCTACTATACGTCGCGAATTTTTAGCGAGATTTTGCAAATATTTTTCAAGATTTTTCTCGCATGCAATTTCAACACAAGGTTTGCAAAAGGGTCCGTCTGTTTGTGTTGAAGCGTCCTTGTACTTAACTTTGCGGATTGCTTCAATAAGTTCGGCATTATTCAATGTAGAATAACGAGGAACATGTAGTAATTTTGCTTCTTTTTTAAGTGCGTTCATGTTTGTTTATATGGTTGGCTTCAACCATATAAATGCAGGTGATGCAACATACTACGACTCAGCGAAGCTCTCGTCATCAGAGTCACTAAGATAGCAAGCGCCATATCTATCAACCTCTTTATATTTACAATCTTCCAAGTAGGTTTGTACATAATAATTTCTTCCCTGTCTATAAATGCTTCCTATTTTTATGATGGCTGTACACTCACAACCTCCCTGCGGGATATTTTTCTTATGGAAATTGGTTCTAAACTCACCCTCCCATTCCTTGAGTTTAAGGTTGATGTAACGATCTTTCTTTACACTGATGTTGGTGAAGCAATGTCCCTCCAAAGACTCCACCTTGTTCAAGATCTCCTCGTATTTTTCTAACCATTCAGGATAGTCACCAAGATCAAACGACATCGTGAACGCAGAGCCCTCACTGTATTGAGAGACACCCTGAGAGTAGATTTTTTTAGGGGTTTTTATCAATAACGGTGATAGGTTGCCGTCTTGGTCCTGATATCCAATCACGAATCGCTCATCCTTGCCTTTGTTTGCTGGAATAGAATCACTCAGCACAAGGTTTTCAATTTTTACATCTTCAATATTTAGTGGTGTTGCGTTAGTGTAAAATTCCTTTGACTTAATAGTTTTGTCTCCAAATCTCCAAATCTCTTTATTTAAGGATTTTAAAACCTCAACTAGCATCAGCTTATGAGCTTCGCGCTTTACCACAGACCTGAATCATAACATGCGCAACTGCCTCCATTATATATTATATACTCTTAATAACAATACCAACATAAAATTTTACCTTGCACCACAAGTCTCAGTCCACATTTACATCTATCATACTCGTCAAGTATGCATTCACAGTCATCGCACTGTTCTTTCATCGTTTTTATTTTATGTCTATTCTAAATCATGAACACGCTCCTCCAAATCTTTAATTGATCGTTCATTCTCCTTCTCCTTCGACGATTCTTGCACTAATGCCAACGCCATAAGTGGTAAATATCATGACTACTACATTTTCGAACATTTCAAATTTTGATTCACGGTTGATGCACATTTATTATAGTATTTTTTTGAATTAGGGAATTCCCTTATTCAATCACGATTACTCCCACAATTTTGAGATCTCTTACTTCTCGTCCTCCGACATACACCAATCCCAATATCGATCTGGATGCCAAGCTACACGGATTAGCTCACCATGTATTATAGTCTTAAATTTCCGCTTATGATTTATCTTAGGGTAGCTTTGAAATAGCTCTTGAGATAGGTTGTCATAATATTCCGCTTTATGCATCGATAAATTATCATCATTGGTGTACATGTCAAACAATTCTTTTTCATATGGCCGGTTGAACCTATGATCAATCCTCCTCAAATAGTATTCAATCCTCATCATCCTCTTCAACCCCTCCGCGCGTTGCTCATCGAAGTAGATCGCCGTGTTTGCCATTTTTACAAATTTTATTATCAATATTTTTTTAAAATGGACAGAAAATTTTGAATTAGGGGATTTCCCTTATTTGACGCAAAGTGAGTATGACGTCATTAGTTTCGAATGTGAGTAAATAAAAAAAGTTATGACCAGAAAATATTTTTTGAGGAAACTAAAAAAATTTTTAAAAAAAATAAAAAATACATACTTACTTACTGCGGAGATAGTTAAGATATTGAGATTTTATAGAGAGATTAACTATCTGCGGAGATACTATTTATACCATGATTTTATCGAGAGATTAATTATCTCCGCAGATACTATTTATACCATGATTTTATCGAGAGATTAACTATCTGCGGAGATAGTAAAATATTGAGAATTCAGACTATCCCAGATCGCTTGTTAATATACTGAGATTTTATAGAGAGATTAACTTACTGCGGAGATAGTTAAGATATTGAGATTTTATAGAGAGATTAACTTACTGCGGAGATAGTTAAGATATTGAGATTTTATAGAAAGATTAACTTACTGCGGAGATAGTTAAGATATTGAGATTTTATAGAGAGATTAACTATCTGCGGAGATACTAAATTATCGAGAATTCAGACTGTGCCAGGTCGCTGCATTTCCTATCTCTGACGGGGGTAAAACTAAAAAGAAACCAGTTTTAAATAAGCCATTGGTGAAGTTGCATTAAATTAAAAAAAAAAGAACCATGATAAAACAGTAATTAAAACTACAAAAAATATCATGTGATAAATATGTGTAATTTACAGACCAGACTGTTAAATTTAAAAAAGACGGGGGTAAGAACTAAAAAAGAAACCAGGTATATAAGCCATCCGCGAAGTTTGTATAGGTTAATTAACAGAATTGTGATAAAAACACTAAATTAAACTCTAAAAAATTATTGATGTTTTGCAGACCAGACTGTTAAATACTGTAGAGAGAGATGGGGAAAAATCCAGAAAGAAACAAATATCAAAATCATAAAATTAAGCTAAATAAAAACTTTAATATAAAGTCATTGACATAATATAAGCATTTTATAGTCATGCCACAAATACCATTTTTTTACGTTTAACTGTACAACCACTGCATTCAGATGTTGGGCCAAGATATCTTGAAGTCAAATTCTAGTTAGTAATAAAAAAAGCATATAGGCAGAGCTGCATATTTCAAAGAACAAAATCTCAGAACAAAATCTCCTACGGGTAACTTAGAAATATCCTTCTTTGCTAGTTTTGTAAGAACAACTTTTACAACATCATTTTTACATCATCATTACTTTATTCATGCTAACATTTAATGATAGCAGCTGCATGATAGTCTCCCGAATGTCATCAGAATAACGACCACCTTTAAAGCTAACTATTTGTCCATCCTGCATCAAAGCAACTAACTTTTCTAACTCATCATTTTCTTTTTTTTAAATTTATAATTGTTCTGTAGCTTCTCGAAGCCCACAATGATAACTTTCTATGTCTTTCACGTTAAACTGTCTAACATATGTATTTTTTGTGTCCACACATTTCCTGAGGTAACTCACTTTCTTCTGTAACTTGATTTTCTCGTCATTCATATCACTTACACAAAAATCTAGCTGCGAAACACGTTCTTCAAGTAACTTCATACTCCACTGCAATTCTTTTACAACCCTAACATGTTTTTTCTTTTCCAGTGGTTGATCTCTATACTTTACCTTTTTATTTAAATTTCTGATGACATGGGTCTGATCTTTTTTAACAAGAAGAGCAGCAAATTTCTTTTCAATATTAGCCAGCTCATCCTCTTTCGTTTCGTACATTTTCTTGGTTTTGGCTAAGTTTTCTTCTTTTGTGTAAAATGGCCGTTTTTAAATCAACACATGTCTCGTTCATTGCTTGGAGGAGAGTATGGTACTCATTTTCTAACTCCTCCAAGGTGAGAACAAAACCATGAAAAGGAAACTTCCTTTTCATGGTTTTGTTCTCACTTTTTAACCGTTTCTTTTAGATCATTTTCTCTTCCTGATAAAGGGATACTGGGTGAAGGGATGTTAGTACGCAACGGTGGATCAAATTGTCTGTCAAACAAATCTCTTAATTTCGCATTATTTCTCTTTTTCCTCAATGTTTTAACATTAATGGCTAATCTTTTAATTTTTGTCAATAAACTACAGGAATCACACTCTACTTGAACAATAAACTCTGTCTGGAAATCTTGAGAAAGCTGTAAATGGTTGAGCCCTGATCCCACAGAAACATACCAGTTAAACACTTGTTCATTTTTCATTTTTAATAAAAAATTTTAATCTATAATCAATATAGAAAGTGTTGCGGAGCGTGGGACTGAGTCCCCTAGGTTCGCAAGCGAAAAAATTTAGATGTCCCTTTCCGGTGAATCGTATAACGAATCGTTTAAAAAACAAAGTTCCCACGTGCTCCATGGTAATCGATCAAACGGTTTCATCTTCGCCTTGATGAAACATTTCCTGGGGTTTCTGCATTAGTAGTACCGCAGTGTGTTCCGAACGCAAAATTGCATGGGCCAGTGACATATTTTGTTTAGAACCTGATGTATCAGTAAATGCTAAAAAAGGTTAAACGGAACAAGAATGGTGTCCAACATCAGTGTACAGTTCGGGTCAAGTTACAAAAACGGAAAATATTTCTTTATCGGGAAATTATTTTCCGGTTTAGAAATTATGAGATTTCCCGATCATGAAATTTTTTCATTTTTCTGAAATTTGTTTTGATTGAACCCAAAAAATGAATGATATAATATATATATATAATATATAATGAAGATTTGCAGTAGGTGTTGATGATTACACAAGAATCGCTTGTCAGAATTTAAATAAACGCATAAAAAAGTTTCCCGATACATATTTATTGAAATAATTTCTGTTTCTGTAACTTGAGCCGCACTGGTGCTCACCAGCAGGGTTTAAAAAGTTTATTTTCTGACTTGAGTACAATATAGCTACAATCCTACACAAAAAATATGGCTCTCCAATCCCCCTCAATGTTAAAAATTGCCCTTTGTGGCTGAGCAACGTAAACGATTACACGTAACATGCCATTATCAAAACATTGATCATGAGTAGGAACAGAACGTACTATCTGCAAAATATCTAGCTAGATATGTTCTTTTGCTGACTTTGCTAAACTTTTTGGTTCTTGTTTTTTTTGTATAAAATTGCCAGAGACAACAAAGTTTGTGGACGATAGCAGCTAGAACAAGCTATGTGATGGGATATTCCTACAGAGTTGAATTATCTCAGTCAGTGTGTAGTACATAGCTAGCTACTGTAGCTAAAAAATCAGTCCAAAAGAATTTTTTTATGCTAGGCTAGGTATGTAGTTGATTTTATGCTAGCTACAGTAGCTAATCTTATGTTAGCTACATTGTTATTTTTATCCCAGCTAAGTAGTTAATTTTATGCTAGCTTTGTAGCTTTTTTATGCTAGCTATATGACACTGTTTGCTCTTTTTTATGCCAGCTAGCTGGCATAAAAAAGAGCAAAGAACAAGTAGTAGCTAGCTAGCTATATGCTATCTAAGTTCTGTTATTATTCCAGCTCAGTCGTTTTATGCTAGCTAGCTTTAGGTGTGGGTAAGGCTAAGAAGGGGTCCATTACATGTAAATAAATAGTAATATACTTCTTCGTTTTCTTGAAAATGCCCTTCCGTCCATTACGACCAACAAGCCAATATGACCATCAACGCAATTTTCATTTCAAGCGCTATGAATCTGAGGAAATATCACGTGATATTAGTATGAGTGACCAATGAATCACATGGCTAAAGCTGTATGTCGACTTGATCTCCACTAGAAACGGCGTATGTCTCGACCAACCAAATTTTCACGGAACAATTTAAAGAAATGGCCAGAAAAAAAAGTTGGGTAAGTGGGTATATACGCCTACGTTTTGAAAATTTGATGTATTGGGAGAAAATCACGGAAATACGTCACGCTCTAATATATTTATGGGAACGAGGAAAATAGCTTCGCTGCGCTCGGCTCGCTGGCGCTCCCCTTCACTCCGCTCCGCAAAAAACCCTAAACAAGCTGTGAAAACTAGCTAGACATACCTTAGCATCCATACTAGAAGTAATTATAGTGATAAAATAGCAAACACAAATTAAATAGAATATAACCCCAAATACCTATAGTCGCTTAAATCTTTGTTTTAATATCTATCACTATCTAGCTAACTATAAATATATATAACTATAAACATTGAACATCTCTTATTGTGAACAGTTTCTTATTAATATACAAAAGTGAACTAGTAGCTATACCCCCATAAACTTATTTTTGAGAATTAGTCCGCCATGTTTGTAGCTGTCTGCCAGGGGGGATCCAAAAGTGTCAACAAAAAAATGTGAAATCCGACAGCTTTTCCTTTTTCTAACTAACTATTAATTTGATAAGAACAATTCTACATACTTTAAACTTTACTAATTGATATGATAGAAGTTTAAATAACACATCAATACAAAAATAATCGCAAACTTAAAATTCAAAATCCTGTAACTCTTCAACATTAACAGCTACAAACTTCTATCATCAATCAAAACAAACCTCGGACTATTCTGTGCAAAGAGGTGCCTATCGAAAAATGCCTAATAAGGAAAAACATAGTCGGAAAATAGCTTTGGATGGGCACATACGTATAAAATCTACGGAATGCGAGTTCGCTTCGGCAAAAAAAATTCTACGGCTTTTAATCACGTGACTAAACAGCCCAGCCAATGTATGCTTTTTCCCCAAAAATTCGTTTATTTTAGATTTGTATATGAACAGAAAACGTGAAAATATATAATTTTTTTTTTAAAACGTAAAAACACATCAAATATTACAAAAATAAAAAGCTTTTAGAAGACAAAAACTTCAACAAAAACAGACGCCATAGATTTTAAAATAATCGTAGCATATTCCTTCTGCGAAAAACTTGCTGATTGGCTAGTTACAAAAATAATGATTGGTTAACCTAATCGTTTGACAAAAGAAGGAAATCTCTGCTACTTTTTTTCTAATTATTTTTACAAAAGTGTTAGAAATTTCAATTGTGATGGAACTGGTAATATTATTTTTGGAAGACGTCAATTATAGTAAAACATTTTTTTTTTAAAAAGAACTGAATTTCATTTCTCAACAGCCAAAAGCAAATAATAACATAAACACGTATATAGGAATATTATATTCTTTACAAAGCTTTTCGTTACATAGTAATATATTCAGTTATATACAAAAAAAAATTATCCACTTTATATACATCATATACATCATACCATAATTATCGACATAAAAACACATGCAAGAATAAAACTGATCTCAAGAGATAGAAAAACTAAAAACCAATAATGAACCTATAGCTAAAGAGTTTCACATCACACCATATTTAAATAAATTCAAACTTTGAATACCTTTTTGGTCGTTAAGGGATGAATTAGACGACACGATAAAAAACACTTCTAAAATCTCTCGTTTTCTAATATCTGTAGGGGCTCTGCTTAAAATTCTCCAATCAAAAACATGCGATCAGTGTTCAAAACAAATGCGTTGATGGTTCTGATCTTTCATTGTTACTGATGTGTTCTTTCCAACGGAGTGAGGCGTTACGCTTTGTGTCCCCTATATAAGTCGCATCACAAGAACATAGGCCTTTGTATATAACATTGCTTGGATGAGTAACACGACCTTTAATGCGGAATAACGATCGCAGCTTAGTTGTTAATTAAGGTTATTACGACTGCGCATTTAGAATTGTTTTTCCGATTACTATATCGGATTAAATAAACTGAAACAGTAAAGTTCTTAAAAGTGCACATTTGAGCAAGCAGTTCCAAAGTTGTAGCGGGTTTCGCAAAACATTGGAGAAAAGATTACTTTCCTCCAAAGTATAATGTTCAACTTTGTAAAACAATTAGCGCGGTGGGTTCTTGAACTGAAAAAAATTAGCGCGGTCTAAAGGTTACTCTGCGCAAAAATTAGAGGTTTGCGAAAAAACCCTTACGAATTAAGGTTAATAAAACTCCGCAATAAAAACTTTTTTCCGAGTACTATATCGGATTAAAAACTTACGTTGGAAGCGCAGTAGCAAACAGACATGGAACGAGATATCATTTTTTATTGAAGTGAGAACGAAGTTGGGTTTTTAAAATTAAGGATAAAGCGGATATTTCATCGTGAACTGTTATCACAATGAATATTAAAAAACAAATCCACAAAAAAAGAGAATGTTTACGACGTAGCACCGGATTCGCAGCTAATATATCTCTACTTATTACATTTCCATTGAAAGTAAAATCACCTAAATGCGTGAACAGGTGATAAAATTTTAAAACAGCTTCGTTTCTAAGCCAAAAATAATAAAGCATAAGGGAACTTCTAATTTCTAAAGCACTTGTTTTGCAGTGATGGAAGTAAAAAATTAATATCACCGAAAACGTAATGGATGCGTTACGAAGAATATTTGGTCGAAATTCGCGTATATATTATGAGCGAAATGATCGTAACGGTGGTTCTGTACGCGATAGTGTCGATGAAAACACCGTAAAAGAGTATAGAGAGGTGCGTGGAAAAGCTAATCAGGTGGCAGATAGTTCTAGAAAAAATTCCCAACGTGAAAGACAAAAAGAGACTACGTCTTCAGTGAAACGTTCGGAACTCTCCACATCTTTTAAAGACACGTTACATGTAGTGGAAGCGCCGCTAAATTCAAAGGGAAAATTATCACTTTACGTTTTGCAGAATGGTAGAATTTATCGACCAAATATTGATGTGAAAGAAATAGAAAAACAAAACAAGCTAAACATTGGAATGTTACAAGAAATTGTGAAGACATATTATGAAGGTCTGTCAAATGATGTGTTTCTTGCCGATTCTGAACAGGAGTTTCCCAAAACATACAGTAAAAAAGAGAAACTGCTGTTTTTAAAGTACAAATATAAACGACGCAATGCGATACAGATTGACCAGAAAGAAACTGACCTGGCTTATTTATTAAGAGAATACGTAAAGTTGAAGAATATGTTCTGGCTGACATCGTTTGCTATAGCAACCTCCAATTCATGACATCGTAGCAATCACAAAGTCATGGAGTTGAACTATATGTAACGATTTGTTGAAGGTGCTTTCAAGACAACATTCTGTAATGATGTATAAATCAAGTATGCCAGATTGGTTTATTTCGAATCCAGAGTTAACAAACCGAGGTTGTGTTTTTACCTTAGTTGATAAATTTTCGAAAGATCAATTTTCTCCAATTTCGCGACATTATCAATATTCGCGAAGACAAATTTTAGAAAAACAAATAGAATTCTTTCGTTATTTTTCTCTTGTTTTTCTTAAATTTCTTTCAGCCACTATTATACAAGTAAAATCTACCACAGTCTACCTTAAATTAATCAACTTAAAATGGTGTTGGGCAACATTGTAATGCTTTTTGAATTAGAAGGCGAATTAATTTAAGAAACTGAAAAAATATGTATTTGATATAGAAGATCTTGCTTAATTATTATTGCATTTTAAAAACATATTAATAATATGCTAATTCGGTTAGCCTTGGTTTAGTGGAGAGGCTCTTCTTTGACTATTACGTAAAATTTTACCAAGTCTTTTTAAAAAATCCCTTTTCGTTCTAAAAATATTTAGCATCAAAGGTTTTCATAACATCATTGTAATAATATTAAGTATAAATTCATTTTCTTAAATCTCATTAAAAGTTACACGAAATATAACTATCTTCGCATAAACAAAATTTGGAAGTTTAATAACATTCAAAGGCACACACAAGGCCCACAGCACAGTTTACTGGCAGGCAACACCCTGGCACCCAGCTGATAATTTTTAAAAATACCAAATTTCTCAAATTATTATGGAAAGGAATTACTATATTCTTAATTACGGATCCTACAATCATGGACATATTATATATTGTAAACATGGGCCGAATTTCAAAGATGCAACCACAAGCAATTAGGAACAGCGTTTGTATCTTAATAACACGTACTTCGATCTTGTCAACATTTACAGCGGACTTACAATTTTAGGGTAGACCCAAAATCCTAAAGTATGCTAACTTGTGCTGACCTCAGCATGCTCCAATTCCATCATATTTCGGGCCTTTCTGAGTTGTTGCGCGGGCTGTTTTATAATGCGGACATTGCGGAAAGTTCAGCTAGCGCATTTTTGATGATGGTCACTCGGGCTAAACCACGCCAAAGTAGGACTTCTGCAACCGGTAGGCTGCAAAGCACTGCCCCAGTGATGCTGTTTGCCTATTTCGGAAAAGAGCTGAAAAAACGGACAATTTACTAAATATTATATACAGGGTTGTAGCTAGACAAAATTTAATAACAAGGAAAAAAAGTTCCTTTAATAATAATTTATGAGGTCACAAGCTTGGGTCGAGGCTACCTATCATTCCTCAGGGATTATCAATAGAATTAAAAAAAGAACCTCAAAGCAATGAGTGCTTTCTCTTTTGCATATCCAGGTATCAAATGCTTGACGCTGAAATTCAGGTTCCACAACTTTTTCTCAATATCTGTGTTTCTCAATATTCAATGATGGTCTTCCACAACGAAGCTCGTTTGTGTTATTTATCAATGCTTTAAGTAGACTTTTAATTTCACAATATCATTGATTTTTAGAGCAAGCACAACCTGATCCCTCAAGCTTCTGTCAGCAACCTCGTCCCAAGAACTTGTTAGGCTTTTATATACAGACGGCCTGGTCAAATATAAAAAACTTACATATCCTGGGGACAAGGTTGTTCCGTCAGAAAACATCTTAAATCAGAAACAACTTACAGATTTGCATTTCACCGCCATGTGCAAGACCTGCCAAACAGTAGGGCTACTGCAAGGCAATAAAAACAAAGAAAGGGTATGTTTAGCTCGCTAGTATATCACTATTTTTTACATGTAATGAACCCATTCTTATTCTCACTCACACCTAAAGCTAGCTAAACTTCAGATTTAGATAAAATAATAATAGAACTTAGATAGCATTTAGTACCTAGCTACTGTAAGAGTTAGCTAGCATAAAAACAAACAAACAATGCAATATAGCTAGCATAAAACTAGCTACAAAGCTTGCATAAAATTAACTACTTAGCTGGGATAGATCTACCCATGTAGCTAGCAATAAATTGCTATTTTTGCTGGCATAAAATCAGCAACATAGCTAGCACAGAAAAATTCTTTGAGACAGATTTTCTACCTATCCTCTAGCTAGCTAGCACATATATACTACACAGTGAGTGAGATAATTCTACTCTGTAGGAATGTCCCATCATATAGCTTGTTCTAGCTACAATCGTCCACAAAATGTGTTGTCTCAAGAACCAAAAAGTTTAGCAAAGTCAGCAAAAGAACATAGCCAGCTAGATATTTTGCAGATAGTACGTTCTGTTCTCACTCGTGATCAATGTTTATATACAGGTATGTCACGTGTAATTGTTTGCGTTGCATAGCCACAAAAGGGCAGTTCTTAACATTAAGGGGGAATAGAGAGCCATATTTTCGTGGACGATTGTAGCTAGAATTGTAAACACACCAGAAAATAAACTTTTTTAACCCTGCCGCTGAGCATACATCAGTGCGGCTCAAGTTACAGAAGCGAAAATTATTTCAATATATATATATATCTGGAAATTTTTACAACATCGACATTTGTTATTACTGAGGCTTTTTAAATTCTGAATAGCGGTTCTCGTTCAATCGTCAACATGTGTTGAAAATAATCTCCAGATGTATTCATTATTTCTTACTTAATTTCACGATATGTATACAAATAATGTCCCAATAATTTCTGCTTATGTAACTTGACCTGATCTTTACACCAATGCGGCTGGCTCTAACGACGTTTTTGTTCAGTTTTGAATAAGAGCTTTTTATCCTACTGTCATGAAAACTTGTTTGCAAAATAAACATATACTGAAGTTGCAACAAAGGTTTTTTGGAAAATGTGTTACGCCTATCAGATGTCACGATTAATTTTTGATCTTTCACAGAAACTTTTCCCATAAAATATTGCAGTTATTTTTGCTTTGAGAGGGTAAAAACAGGTTATAAACTGTATTTTTATTTTTAAATGTTACAAAATTTTCCACAAAGTAAAATTGTTTTAGGTGCGTAGGATAACAACAGGTTGTTAACTGTCTGTTTGTTTGAACCGAAGTTAGGATAGTTTTTTGGAAATGGGTATTATGCCGAAACGTATGTGCGAAACAGTATACCTGTACAAATCACTCAGCCCAGTGTTAACAACAAGCTGTTACCAACCTGTGTTTCTATTTAACAGAAGTTGCGCTAATTTTTTGTTTGAAATGGTATTAAACCTATCTGGATGTGCGACATTGTTTACCTATACTAAGCGCTCACCCTGGATTGAAATTCACTTTTAAGTTTTGCGAGAAACATTTTGAGAAATTCGCTAAGATGGGCACAACATATAAACTGTATTTTTGAAGAAAAGTTATTATTTGAAAAATATATTACACCTGAACCATCTTACTGTTGTGTGTGCTTCACATAATTTATGATATACTGCATACTTGTACTAAAGCGCTCCACATGAATGTGTGGCACAGTTTACAAAACATATAAATCGCTCTACACCTGACGTTTAACGCCGGGTGTTACAGTTACTTGTGACTAAACCAGACATTTCAACGCCAGGTCCCCCTGTCTAGTTAGTAAAAAGGCTATGTGAGCATATAAAAGATGCACATGTAAAGTTTTTCATATATATATATTCATGCCCTGTTGGTCTAATGGCTATGACACTCATATGCAAATGAGAGATCCAGGTTCAAATCCTGGACAGGGCTAGGAAAAACATAATTATCTTGCATCTACAACAACCAGGTATTCATAAGTATATGATATTGGCTATATTGAGTATAATAGGTAATCTTTGAGTCGTAGAGTGGGGAATTGCGTACATTCATCAGTTTCATTTATAGAGCCCAAAAATGCTTTGTTTTTTTAATAGATCTATCAATTTATGGTAAAAAGTTTTGTATTGATAAACCTGCTAGGCACAAGAAACCAAAAAAGGCGTTTCTCGTGGACTTCTCTGATTATTTCTAATTCTTAAATTTTTAATGTTGTTGTCATTGGAACCAAGTTAATTTTTAATCTCAGATTTATCAAAAAATGATAGTTTTTTCGGCGTTATGACTGATTGTTTAAATACTTGTATTGGCACATAATTCTGCTAACATGATTCACTGTATATTGACCTGATATAAATTTGAGACCTTTTTTATGAGCTATTGAATTTGAAATATTTGCACCTCAATATGTTCTATACTCCTGGCCTAATATGATACATATCTTAGACATATTGAGTATACATAATCTTTGAGTTGAAGGGGGGAGATTTTCTATTAAGGTGCCTGCCCCTGCCTTGCCGTTCCCTGGCCTTGCCAGCGCTGACCGTTCCTTTGCCTACTCTTCCTATTCCTTTTCTAGTGCCTGCCTACTATGCCCTTGCCTGTGCCTCCCATGCCTTGCCTACCCGTGCCTTGCCTACCCCTGCCTTTCTGATTCCTCTTCCTGTTTCCTTGCCTGCCTTTGCCGTGCCCTTTCCTTGCCGTGCTTAATGCCTTTGCCTTGGCAACCTCTCCGCAACACTTTCTATACCCCTTTCCTTGCCGTGCTTATTGCCTTTGCCTTGCTGATTCCTCTTCCTGTTTCCTTGCCGTGCTCAATGCCTTTGCCTTGCTTGTGCCTCCCATGCCTTGCCTACCCCTGCCTTACTGATTCCTATTTCTGTTTCCTTGTCTCCCTTTGCCGTGCCCTTTGCCGTGCCCTGTTTCCTTGCCTGCCTTTGCCGTGCCCTGTCCTTGCCGTGCTTCATGCCTTTGCCTTGGCAACCTCTCCGCAACACTTTCTATACTAGTTTCTAATTATTTTTACAAAAGTGTTAGAAATTTCAATTGTGATGGAACTGGTAATATTATTTTTGGAAGACGTCAATTATAGTAAAACATTTTTTTTTTAAAAAGAACTGAATTTCATTTCTCAACAGCCAAAAGCAAATAATAACATAAACACGTATATAGGAATATTATATTCTTTACAAAGCTTTTCGTTACATAGTAATATATTCAGTTATATACAAAAAAAAATTATCCACTTTATATACATCATATACATCATACCATAATTATCGACATAAAAACACATGCAAGAATAAAACTGATCTCAAGAGATAGAAAAACTAAAAAACCAATAATGAACCTATAGCTAAAGAGTTTCACATCACACCATATTTAAATAAATTCAAACTTTGAATACCTTTTTGGTCGTTAAGGGATGAATTAGACGACACGATAAAAAACACTTCTAAAATCTCTCGTTTTCTAATATCTGTAGGGGCTCTGCTTAAAATTCTCCAATCAAAAACATGCGATCAGTGTTCAAAACAAATGCGTTGATGGTTCTGATCTTTCATTGTTACTGATGTGTTCTTTCCAACGGAGTGAGGCGTTACGCTTTGTGTCCCCTATATAAGTCGCATCACAAGAACATAGGCCTTTGTATATAACATTGCTTGGATGAGTAACACGACCTTTAATGCGGAATAACGATCGCAGCTTAGTTGTTAATTAAGGTTATTACGACTGCGCATTTAGAATTGTTTTTCCGATTACTATATCGGATTAAATAAACTGAAACAGTAAAGTTCTTAAAAGTGCACATTTGAGCAAGCAGTTCCAAAGTTGTAGCGGGTTTCGCAAAACATTGGAGAAAAGATTACTTTCCTCCAAAGTATAATGTTCAACTTTGTAAAACAATTAGCGCGGTGGGTTCTTGAACTGAAAAAAATTAGCGCGGTCTAAAGGTTACTCTGCGCAAAAAATTAGAGGTTTGCGAAAAAACCCTTACGAATTAAGGTTAATAAAACTCCGCAATAAAAAACTTTTTTCCGAGTACTATATCGGATTAAAAACTTACGTTGGAAGCGCAGTAGCAAACAGACATGGAACGAGATATCATTTTTTATTGAAGTGAGAACGAAGTTGGGTTTTTAAAATTAAGGATAAAGCGGATATTTCATCGTGAACTGTTATCACAATGAATATTAAAAAACAAATCCACAAAAAAAGAGAATGTTTACGACGTAGCACCGGATTCGCAGCTAATATATCTCTACTTATTACATTTCCATTGAAAGTAAAATCACCTAAATGCGTGAACAGGTGATAAAATTTTAAAACAGCTTCGTTTCTAAGCCAAAAATAATAAAGCATAAGGGAACTTCTAATTTCTAAAGCACTTGTTTTGCAGTGATGGAAGTAAAAAATTAATATCACCGAAAACGTAATGGATGCGTTACGAAGAATATTTGGTCGAAATTCGCGTATATATTATGAGCGAAATGATCGTAACGGTGGTTCTGTACGCGATAGTGTCGATGAAAACACCGTAAAAGAGTATAGAGAGGTGCGTGGAAAAGCTAATCAGGTGGCAGATAGTTCTAGAAAAAATTCCCAACGTGAAAGACAAAAAGAGACTACGTCTTCAGTGAAACGTTCGGAACTCTCCACATCTTTTAAAGACACGTTACATGTAGTGGAAGCGCCGCTAAATTCAAAGGGAAAATTATCACTTTACGTTTTGCAGAATGGTAGAATTTATCGACCAAATATTGATGTGAAAGAAATAGAAAAACAAAACAAGCTAAACATTGGAATGTTACAAGAAATTGTGAAGACATATTATGAAGGTCTGTCAAATGATGTGTTTCTTGCCGATTCTGAACAGGAGTTTCCCAAAACATACAGTAAAAAAGAGAAACTGCTGTTTTTAAAGTACAAATATAAACGACGCAATGCGATACAGATTGACCAGAAAGAAACTGACCTGGCTTATTTATTAAGAGAATACGTAAAGTTGAAGAATATGTTCTGGCTGACATCGTTTGCTATAGCAACCTCCAATTCATGACATCGTAGCAATCACAAAGTCATGGAGTTGAACTATATGTAACGATTTGTTGAAGGTGCTTTCAAGACAACATTCTGTAATGATGTATAAATCAAGTATGCCAGATTGGTTTATTTCGAATCCAGAGTTAACAAACCGAGGTTGTGTTTTTACCTTAGTTGATAAATTTTCGAAAGATCAATTTTCTCCAATTTCGCGACATTATCAATATTCGCGAAGACAAATTTTAGAAAAACAAATAGAATTCTTTCGTTATTTTTTCTCTTGTTTTTCTTAAATTTCTTTCAGCCACTATTATACAAGTAAAATCTACCACAGTCTACCTTAAATTAATCAACTTAAAATGGTGTTGGGCAACATTGTAATGCTTTTTGAATTAGAAGGCGAATTAATTTAAGAAACTGAAAAAATATGTATTTGATATAGAAGATCTTGCTTAATTATTATTGCATTTTAAAAACATATTAATAATATGCTAATTCGGTTAGCCTTGGTTTAGTGGAGAGGCTCTTCTTTGACTATTACGTAAAATTTTACCAAGTCTTTTTAAAAAATCCCTTTTCGTTCTAAAAATATTTAGCATCAAAGGTTTTCATAACATCATTGTAATAATATTAAGTATAAATTCATTTTCTTAAATCTCATTAAAAGTTACACGAAATATAACTATCTTCGCATAAACAAAATTTGGAAGTTTAATAACATTCAAAGGCACACACAAGGCCCACAGCACAGTTTACTGGCAGGCAACACCCTGGCACCCAGCTGATAATTTTTAAAAATACCAAATTTCTCAAATTATTATGGAAAGGAATTACTATATTCTTAATTACGGATCCTACAATCATGGACATATTATATATTGTAAACATGGGCCGAATTTCAAAGATGCAACCACAAGCAATTAGGAACAGCGTTTGTATCTTAATAACACGTACTTCGATCTTGTCAACATTTACAGCGGACTTACAATTTTAGGGTAGACCCAAAATCCTAAAGTATGCTAACTTGTGCTGACCTCAGCATGCTCCAATTCCATCATATTTCGGGCCTTTCTGAGTTGTTGCGCGGGCTGTTTTATAATGCGGACATTGCGGAAAGTTCAGCTAGCGCATTTTTGATGATGGTCACTCGGGCTAAACCACGCCAAAGTAGGACTTCTGCAACCGGTAGGCTGCAAAGCACTGCCCCAGTGATGCTGTTTGCCTATTTCGGAAAAGAGCTGAAAAAACGGACAATTTACTAAATATTATATACAGGGTTGTAGCTAGACAAAATTTAATAACAAGGAAAAAAAGTTCCTTTAATAATAATTTATGAGGTCACAAGCTTGGGTCGAGGCTACCTATCATTCCTCAGGGATTATCAATAGAATTAAAAAAAGAACCTCAAAGCAATGAGTGCTTTCTCTTTTGCATATCCAGGTATCAAATGCTTGACGCTGAAATTCAGGTTCCACAACTTTTTCTCAATATCTGTGTTTCTCAATATTCAATGATGGTCTTCCACAACGAAGCTCGTTTGTGTTATTTATCAATGCTTTAAGTAGACTTTTAATTTCACAATATCATTGATTTTTAGAGCAAGCACAACCTGATCCCTCAAGCTTCTGTCAGCAACCTCGTCCCAAGAACTTGTTAGGCTTTTTATATACAGACGGCCTGGTCAAATATAAAAAACTTACATATCCTGGGGACAAGGTTGTTCCGTCAGAAAACATCTTAAATCAGAAACAACTTACAGATTTGCATTTCACCGCCATGTGCAAGACCTGCCAAACAGTAGGGCTACTGCAAGGCAATAAAAACAAAGAAAGGGTATGTTTAGCTCGCTAGTATATCACTATTTTTTACATGTAATGAACCCATTCTTATTCTCACTCACACCTAAAGCTAGCTAAACTTCAGATTTAGATAAAATAATAATAGAACTTAGATAGCATTTAGTACCTAGCTACTGTAAGAGTTAGCTAGCATAAAAACAAACAAACAATGCAATATAGCTAGCATAAAACTAGCTACAAAGCTTGCATAAAATTAACTACTTAGCTGGGATAGATCTACCCATGTAGCTAGCAATAAATTGCTATTTTTGCTGGCATAAAATCAGCAACATAGCTAGCACAGAAAAATTCTTTGAGACAGATTTTCTACCTATCCTCTAGCTAGCTAGCACATATATACTACACAGTGAGTGAGATAATTCTACTCTGTAGGAATGTCCCATCATATAGCTTGTTCTAGCTACAATCGTCCACAAAATGTGTTGTCTCAAGAACCAAAAAGTTTAGCAAAGTCAGCAAAAGAACATAGCCAGCTAGATATTTTGCAGATAGTACGTTCTGTTCTCACTCGTGATCAATGTTTATATACAGGTATGTCACGTGTAATTGTTTGCGTTGCATAGCCACAAAAGGGCAGTTCTTAACATTAAGGGGGAATAGAGAGCCATATTTTCGTGGACGATTGTAGCTAGAATTGTAAACACACCAGAAAATAAACTTTTTTAACCCTGCCGCTGAGCATACATCAGTGCGGCTCAAGTTACAGAAGCGAAAATTATTTCAATATATATATATATCTGGAAATTTTTACAACATCGACATTTGTTATTACTGAGGCTTTTTAAATTCTGAATAGCGGTTCTCGTTCAATCGTCAACATGTGTTGAAAATAATCTCCAGATGTATTCATTATTTCTTACTTAATTTCACGATATGTATACAAATAATGTCCCAATAATTTCTGCTTATGTAACTTGACCTGATCTTTACACCAATGCGGCTGGCTCTAACGACGTTTTTGTTCAGTTTTGAATAAGAGCTTTTTATCCTACTGTCATGAAAACTTGTTTGCAAAATAAACATATACTGAAGTTGCAACAAAGGTTTTTTGGAAAATGTGTTACGCCTATCAGATGTCACGATTAATTTTTGATCTTTCACAGAAACTTTTCCCATAAAATATTGCAGTTATTTTTGCTTTGAGAGGGTAAAAACAGGTTATAAACTGTATTTTTATTTTTAAATGTTACAAAATTTTCCACAAAGTAAAATTGTTTTAGGTGCGTAGGATAACAACAGGTTGTTAACTGTCTGTTTGTTTGAACCGAAGTTAGGATAGTTTTTTGGAAATGGGTATTATGCCGAAACGTATGTGCGAAACAGTATACCTGTACAAATCACTCAGCCCAGTGTTAACAACAAGCTGTTACCAACCTGTGTTTCTACTTAACAGAAGTTGCGCTAATTTTTTGTTTGAAATGGTATTAAACCTATCTGGATGTGCGACATTGTTTACCTATACTAAGCGCTCACCCTGGATTGAAATTCACTTTTAAGTTTTGCGAGAAACATTTTGAGAAATTCGCTAAGATGGGCACAACATATAAACTGTATTTTTGAAGAAAAGTTATTATTTGAAAAATATATTACACCTGAACCATCTTACTGTTGTGTGTGCTTCACATAATTTATGATATACTGCATACTTGTACTAAAGCGCTCCACATGAATGTGTGGCACAGTTTACAAAACATATAAATCGCTCTACACCTGACGTTTAACGCCGGGTGTTACAGTTACTTGTGACTAAACCAGACATTTCAACGCCAGGTCCCCCTGTCTAGTTAGTAAAAAGGCTATGTGAGCATATAAAAGATGCACATGTAAAGTTTTTCATATATATATATTCATGCCCTGTTGGTCTAATGGCTATGACACTCATATGCAAATGAGAGATCCAGGTTCAAATCCTGGACAGGGCTAGGAAAAACATAATTATCTTGCATCTACAACAACCAGGTATTCATAAGTATATGATATTGGCTATATTGAGTATAATAGGTAATCTTTGAGTCGTAGAGTGGGGAATTGCGTACATTCATCAGTTTCATTTATAGAGCCCAAAAATGCTTTGTTTTTTTAATAGATCTATCAATTTATGGTAAAAAGTTTTGTATTGATAAACCTGCTAGGCACAAGAAACCAAAAAAGGCGTTTCTCGTGGACTTCTCTGATTATTTCTAATTCTTAAATTTTTAATGTTGTTGTCATTGGAACCAAGTTAATTTTTAATCTCAGATTTATCAAAAAATGATAGTTTTTTCGGCGTTATGACTGATTGTTTAAATACTTGTATTGGCACATAATTCTGCTAACATGATTCACTGTATATTGACCTGATATAAATTTGAGACCTTTTTTATGAGCTATTGAATTTGAAATATTTGCACCTCAATATGTTCTATACTCCTGGCCTAATATGATACATATCTTAGACATATTGAGTATACATAATCTTTGAGTTGAAGGGGGGAGATTTTCTATTAAGGTGCCTGCCCCTGCCTTGCCGTTCCCTGGCCTTGCCAGCGCTGACCGTTCCTTTGCCTACTCTTCCTATTCCTTTTCTAGTGCCTGCCTACTATGCCCTTGCCTGTGCCTCCCATGCCTTGCCTACCCGTGCCTTGCCTACCCCTGCCTTTCTGATTCCTCTTCCTGTTTCCTTGCCTGCCTTTGCCGTGCCCTTTCCTTGCCGTGCTTAATGCCTTTGCCTTGGCAACCTCTCCGCAACACTTTCTATACCCCTTTCCTTGCCGTGCTTATTGCCTTTGCCTTGCTGATTCCTCTTCCTGTTTCCTTGCCGTGCTCAATGCCTTTGCCTTGCTTGTGCCTCCCATGCCTTGCCTACCCCTGCCTTACTGATTCCTATTTCTGTTTCCTTGTCTCCCTTTGCCGTGCCCTTTGCCGTGCCCTGTTTCCTTGCCTGCCTTTGCCGTGCCCTGTCCTTGCCGTGCTTCATGCCTTTGCCTTGGCAACCTCTCCGCAACACTTTCTATACTAGTTTCTAATTATTTTTACAAAAGTGTTAGAAATTTCAATTGTGATGGAACTGGTAATATTATTTTTGGAAGACGTCAATTATAGTAAAACATTTTTTTTTTAAAAAGAACTGAATTTCATTTCTCAACAGCCAAAAGCAAATAATAACATAAACACGTATATAGGAATATTATATTCTTTACAAAGCTTTTCGTTACATAGTAATATATTCAGTTATATACAAAAAAAAATTATCCACTTTATATACATCATATACATCATACCATAATTATCGACATAAAAACACATGCAAGAATAAAACTGATCTCAAGAGATAGAAAAACTAAAAACCAATAATGAACCTATAGCTAAAGAGTTTCACATCACACCATATTTAAATAAATTCAAACTTTGAATACCTTTTTGGTCGTTAAGGGATGAATTAGACGACACGATAAAAAACACTTCTAAAATCTCTCGTTTTCTAATATCTGTAGGGGCTCTGCTTAAAATTCTCCAATCAAAAACATGCGATCAGTGTTCAAAACAAATGCGTTGATGGTTCTGATCTTTCATTGTTACTGATGTGTTCTTTCCAACGGAGTGAGGCGTTACGCTTTGTGTCCCCTATATAAGTCGCATCACAAGAACATAGGCCTTTGTATATAACATTGCTTGGATGAGTAACACGACCTTTAATGCGGAATAACGATCGCAGCTTAGTTGTTAATTAAGGTTATTACGACTGCGCATTTAGAATTGTTTTTCCGATTACTATATCGGATTAAATAAACTGAAACAGTAAAGTTCTTAAAAGTGCACATTTGAGCAAGCAGTTCCAAAGTTGTAGCGGGTTTCGCAAAACATTGGAGAAAAGATTACTTTCCTCCAAAGTATAATGTTCAACTTTGTAAAACAATTAGCGCGGTGGGTTCTTGAACTGAAAAAAATTAGCGCGGTCTAAAGGTTACTCTGCGCAAAAATTAGAGGTTTGCGAAAAAACCCTTACGAATTAAGGTTAATAAAACTCCGCAATAAAAAACTTTTTTCCGAGTACTATATCGGATTAAAAACTTACGTTGGAAGCGCAGTAGCAAACAGACATGGAACGAGATATCATTTTTTATTGAAGTGAGAACGAAGTTGGGTTTTTAAAATTAAGGATAAAGCGGATATTTCATCGTGAACTGTTATCACAATGAATATTAAAAAACAAATCCACAAAAAAAGAGAATGTTTACGACGTAGCACCGGATTCGCAGCTAATATATCTCTACTTATTACATTTCCATTGAAAGTAAAATCACCTAAATGCGTGAACAGGTGATAAAATTTTAAAACAGCTTCGTTTCTAAGCCAAAAATAATAAAGCATAAGGGAACTTCTAATTTCTAAAGCACTTGTTTTGCAGTGATGGAAGTAAAAAATTAATATCACCGAAAACGTAATGGATGCGTTACGAAGAATATTTGGTCGAAATTCGCGTATATATTATGAGCGAAATGATCGTAACGGTGGTTCTGTACGCGATAGTGTCGATGAAAACACCGTAAAAGAGTATAGAGAGGTGCGTGGAAAAGCTAATCAGGTGGCAGATAGTTCTAGAAAAAATTCCCAACGTGAAAGACAAAAAGAGACTACGTCTTCAGTGAAACGTTCGGAACTCTCCACATCTTTTAAAGACACGTTACATGTAGTGGAAGCGCCGCTAAATTCAAAGGGAAAATTATCACTTTACGTTTTGCAGAATGGTAGAATTTATCGACCAAATATTGATGTGAAAGAAATAGAAAAACAAAACAAGCTAAACATTGGAATGTTACAAGAAATTGTGAAGACATATTATGAAGGTCTGTCAAATGATGTGTTTCTTGCCGATTCTGAACAGGAGTTTCCCAAAACATACAGTAAAAAAGAGAAACTGCTGTTTTTAAAGTACAAATATAAACGACGCAATGCGATACAGATTGACCAGAAAGAAACTGACCTGGCTTATTTATTAAGAGAATACGTAAAGTTGAAGAATATGTTCTGGCTGACATCGTTTGCTATAGCAACCTCCAATTCATGACATCGTAGCAATCACAAAGTCATGGAGTTGAACTATATGTAACGATTTGTTGAAGGTGCTTTCAAGACAACATTCTGTAATGATGTATAAATCAAGTATGCCAGATTGGTTTATTTCGAATCCAGAGTTAACAAACCGAGGTTGTGTTTTTACCTTAGTTGATAAATTTTCGAAAGATCAATTTTCTCCAATTTCGCGACATTATCAATATTCGCGAAGACAAATTTTAGAAAAACAAATAGAATTCTTTCGTTATTTTTTCTCTTGTTTTTCTTAAATTTCTTTCAGCCACTATTATACAAGTAAAATCTACCACAGTCTACCTTAAATTAATCAACTTAAAATGGTGTTGGGCAACATTGTAATGCTTTTTGAATTAGAAGGCGAATTAATTTAAGAAACTGAAAAAATATGTATTTGATATAGAAGATCTTGCTTAATTATTATTGCATTTTAAAAACATATTAATAATATGCTAATTCGGTTAGCCTTGGTTTAGTGGAGAGGCTCTTCTTTGACTATTACGTAAAATTTTACCAAGTCTTTTTAAAAAATCCCTTTTCGTTCTAAAAATATTTAGCATCAAAGGTTTTCATAACATCATTGTAATAATATTAAGTATAAATTCATTTTCTTAAATCTCATTAAAAGTTACACGAAATATAACTATCTTCGCATAAACAAAATTTGGAAGTTTAATAACATTCAAAGGCACACACAAGGCCCACAGCACAGTTTACTGGCAGGCAACACCCTGGCACCCAGCTGATAATTTTTAAAAATACCAAATTTCTCAAATTATTATGGAAAGGAATTACTATATTCTTAATTACGGATCCTACAATCATGGACATATTATATATTGTAAACATGGGCCGAATTTCAAAGATGCAACCACAAGCAATTAGGAACAGCGTTTGTATCTTAATAACACGTACTTCGATCTTGTCAACATTTACAGCGGACTTACAATTTTAGGGTAGACCCAAAATCCTAAAGTATGCTAACTTGTGCTGACCTCAGCATGCTCCAATTCCATCATATTTCGGGCCTTTCTGAGTTGTTGCGCGGGCTGTTTTATAATGCGGACATTGCGGAAAGTTCAGCTAGCGCATTTTTGATGATGGTCACTCGGGCTAAACCACGCCAAAGTAGGACTTCTGCAACCGGTAGGCTGCAAAGCACTGCCCCAGTGATGCTGTTTGCCTATTTCGGAAAAGAGCTGAAAAAACGGACAATTTACTAAATATTATATACAGGGTTGTAGCTAGACAAAATTTAATAACAAGGAAAAAAAGTTCCTTTAATAATAATTTATGAGGTCACAAGCTTGGGTCGAGGCTACCTATCATTCCTCAGGGATTATCAATAGAATTAAAAAAAGAACCTCAAAGCAATGAGTGCTTTCTCTTTTGCATATCCAGGTATCAAATGCTTGACGCTGAAATTCAGGTTCCACAACTTTTTCTCAATATCTGTGTTTCTCAATATTCAATGATGGTCTTCCACAACGAAGCTCGTTTGTGTTATTTATCAATGCTTTAAGTAGACTTTTAATTTCACAATATCATTGATTTTTAGAGCAAGCACAACCTGATCCCTCAAGCTTCTGTCAGCAACCTCGTCCCAAGAACTTGTTAGGCTTTTTATATACAGACGGCCTGGTCAAATATAAAAAACTTACATATCCTGGGGACAAGGTTGTTCCGTCAGAAAACATCTTAAATCAGAAACAACTTACAGATTTGCATTTCACCGCCATGTGCAAGACCTGCCAAACAGTAGGGCTACTGCAAGGCAATAAAAATAGGTGTTATGTATTCCCACGCATTCATCCCCTGATATTTTATTTTGTTTTGGTAAATCTTTTGTTTTAACAGAATAAACAAAGTCAACACTTTGGCCTGCCAAAGTCCACCGAGCTGATGGCAGACGAGTCACAAAAACAAGGAAATCAGGAGCAACAAAAAAAGCAATATACAAACAACATGCACTTCGACAACCGTAAAAACCAAAGTACTTTGGTAAAGAACCTTGAAGGAGGGTAAAACTTCGGCAAACACTCCTGTGTAGAGATTACTTGTAAACCCGACAATCGCGCTGTGTTCAGATCAAGTACTAGTTTCGGATACAGATGATTTTTGCGTTGGCAAATTCTCCCTAGCCAAACCTCAAACTGAACGAAACCTAAATCAGTAGCTAAAAAAAACTACAACGTTATTTCATCTTGTATCTTATATAGGGGATAATTCGTACGTGAATATCCTTCCATTTTAAAAGCATCTCAGTAAACAAAAAAGTCCCAGAAACGAGGTTTTTAATGCGAGATATACAAAAGTTTTTAGACTAAAAACAATTCATTTTTAAGATGTGTATTGGTATAAGATTAATAACTAAAAAAAAAATGTTCACGGAAAGTACAAAACAAAACACTGAAAGACAAGCTTTCTATTTCGCGGTCAAACATTTTCGCGAATTTTGACTAAATTCGCAAAGGTTTATGTCGCAAAATTTTTCAAGAGCATTGATCGCTAATGTTTATAATTGAAAAAACTTTTAATAGCTAATTTTGCATTCGCGAAGGTTTTTGTCCGCGAAATTTTATGCACTTAAAATAATTGATGTATATTCGGTTCAATAGTTTAGCCAAATCAGAAAGTGACCAAAAAACTTTTCTCCAACAAAATTTAACAACAGAAAAATATGTACACTTGAAACAAACAAACAAGCAAACAAACATAAATTAGATAAACGCACAGAGGTAACACCTTGACACACCTTCACAGGGTTCCAACTCATTTCGCAACAATTGTTTTAAGGATACTTAAAAGAATAGAGGGGAATTTTAGCTGGGTTTTTTTAAGAGTTTTTTTTCGATTAGCGGGGAAAACGCAGACAAGCATCTAAAAGATTTTAGGAGAACTTTAATTAGCGAAATTGTAACTTAGAATCACAAGGGGCGAGAAATATCAAAAGAATTGAACATGCAGTATATAGTTATTATGGACTTTTATTCCACGAAAGAAAATCAAGAAAATCTATTATAAAAATTGTGTTTGACAAATGACAAAAAAATTCTGTAGATTTTTAGGAATTTTCACAAAAAATCTGGAAATTTTAGTATTTTTGATGATTATTTTAGAGGATTTATTTTTTTCAAGAATTTTTTAGGAATTTGAGGAGGCGTGGGAACCCTGCTTCATATCAATCAATCAATCGATAAGACACGAATCTATATGCTTGTTAATGTCTCCATTACCAATGCCTTCCAAAGATTTTTGACATACTGGGCATGCGCGAGATTTCTTTTTCTGATTCTGCGTAAACATAATATTAAATAAATTTGTTTGTTTTTGTCTTTTACCACGTGGCGATGACGTCACATTGTTACTCAGACTTCTTTTTATTTGTTTATTTTTACCAGGATTTGAACACTCACTAGTTCTTGCCGCATGCGCAATCGAATTATCAGAAGTTGATTCAGTTATAACTTTGCTTGAACTTTTGCAGGTCTCAGTGACACTTGCGTTTTCAATCGAGTTTAAGTCATTGCTACCTTTTGAACGCCCTTCCTTTATACACCCATCTTCTTCTATAGGGGCGGTAAAAAAACTTTTTATAGTTTTCGATTTATTAAAAGCCTTTACTTGCGATTTTTTATTTACTGGCGTCTCCTCTTCAGTTATGATTTCGGTTATTTGACCCTATAATACAAAATGAGGTAACTTTTACTTTGGACATTATTATTAATTATTAGTGACGCAATAAACCTCAAAGCCAAAGTTATTCGGTTGGTTTACGTTTGCGACAGTGTAAAAATGGGCCGCTTTAATGCTGAAAGAAACATTTAAACAAACTGCACATAAACCGATCGTTGTCAAATTTTTTATGTGATATTATTGCCATCTCAGCGACAACAATCAAGAACAATTTCGCACAAGGCCATTTTAGAAATCGATTTTTTCGCGTATTCTGGATATTAATTTTGCGTGCAATAAACTGTACATACTTCTATAAAAATTAGTACGGCTAGAATACAACGAATATGATAATTTACAATCTTACTGAAAAATTCTGTCCAGATTTTATAAGGCAGACAATTTTGTTGCTTAGCATAACTGTTCCGATTTAAAAAAACTAACCGTTTGTTGCCGCAACACCAGTTTCTGTTCTTTAATGTATCTCTCAGCTTCCGAAATTAAAATGTCAGGATACCTCAAACCAACTAGACGCTCACCGCTGTCTAACTCGACACGTACAACTCGAAGATTCCGATGCTCTCGCCTGAAGAGTAAAACAATATATCCAGGTAAACTAACTTCCTCATTAAACATGAGCAAAGGGAACAAACCTATAAACTTGATCATCATTAAAAAGCTGAATTAATGCTTTTTATTGGTTTAGCACAAAAAGATCTTTCTGCTACGGGCACAAACCCCCCAAAAAGAAAGCAGGTCGAAAAACCTTTTTATACCAGAAAACTTGATTTAAAAGCGAGGTAGGCGCTTATGTAGAATAAATTATGGATATCGAATATTTTGTAAAATACTTTTTGTCGTTTTTAGTAATATTTAGGCGTCAATATGATATCCAAAATGATTTAAGATGTTGTTTTAATCCTCATTGCTCCTAAACTTTTTCCCTGCCATAAGCTTGACTTTCATGTAAGTCACTAAAGTTGAAAATCAACATCTCGTTTTTTTTAGCCCCTTTAAAATATTCTCCATATGAAGAGTGTTCGGTTTTTTATTTGTGTTGACGTTAAAAAACAACCCTTCACTTACGGTAACTGTAGCGCATGCGCAAACCTTGCAACAACGGCTTCAAGTGAAGGCAAAATAGATAGAATTCGACCAGTTAAAAGATGAAGTTCAGTAATCCTACTACCAACTAGAATAAGTAAATAAAAAACTTAAATACATGCATATAAACAACTATCTGGGCGTTGATCTGATTCTATACGTACTTAAAAAAACAATTTCAGAGAATCTTGGAGGTGCAGTGTTGCTTATATTCATTTATATTGCTTAGGTGTTGACCAAATTAACATATAAATCAGTGTAATTGCGAACAGTATTCTGGTCCTCTACAAAGAGGCTTTTCCCCTTGTAACAAACAACTGGCAACGTAACTTACTTTTACAAGTTGTAATATGTTTACATTTGTTACCATGGATACATCCTGTTCTCGTTCTTTCGTACTGTTCTGTCCAACCGATTTCTAAGATCAAGCAATAAAGCTGCTTAGACACACTAATGTACGACATATTATCACGATGTGTTTAGCATTCAAAATTTACACAGTAAAAAAAATGGTCTGGAAGAATCAAAAGTAGATTATGCTCAAAATATTATTCTTAACCACTATTGCTACTATATCGTATATATAAATTGAACAAAAATCTACCACGCAACTGCGTTGAGACGATAGAATTCAATATCAACAAAAATACTGCTAGATAACACTTATTCGCGCATGCGCAAAAACAACTTAATAAACGCACCTGCGTCAGAGGGTTCAATGCGATCGTATTTATGAAATAAGTCGGCTTTCTCTTCTTCGAACGCCGACATACCCGTATTTGGTCTGAAAAATAAAAATAGAAGTAAGAAAGATACAAGAAATAAATAAACCAAAAAACGGCCTTTCGGAGTACCTTGTTAGTTTAAGCTATTGCAAGAGCAATTCTAATCATAAAATCAAACAAGAAAACAAACAAGAAAACAAACAAGAAAACAAACAAGAAAACAAACAAGAAAACAAACAAACAAACAAGAAAACAAACAAACAAACAAGAAAACAAACAAACAAACAAGAAAACAAACAAACAAACAAGAAAACAAACAAACAAACAAGAAAACAAACAAACAAACAAGAAAACAAACAAACAAAAAAACAAACAAACAAACAAGAAAACAAACAAGAAAACAAGAAAACAAACAAGAAAACAAACAAACAAACAAGAAAACAAACAAACAAACAAGAAAACAAGAAAACAAACAAACAAACAAACAAGAAAACAAACAAACAAACAAACAAACAAACAAACAAACAAACAAACAAACAAACAAACAAACAAACAAACAAACAAGAAAACAAACAAACAAACAACAAATTAGATACCGTATGACTGTAAACAAATGATTCGATCGTTCTTTTTGGATAGCTAACACGTAAAGTTTTCTCCCATACTGATCTCGTTTTGAGCGATAAAAACCACTCTCGTTATGTTTGTTCACATTATATTTCTCTACAGCTTGTTCGAATGGCACACCTCTGTCCACCAGTACTAACACGTGTCTATTATACAGAAAGGACATACTGTAAATCCTTTAATTTATTGAATATTTAGAGAGGCGTACTAGTCATTTTTTTATTTCAACTAAAAAGAAAATTAAAGACAGGTATGGTTGGAGTGTATTAGGAGGTTAACGATACTTTTTAATGCTACTAATAACTGCCTCATTCTAACGAGGGGTGTTTCCAATTAACGCCTTACTTCGAGAAGGCGTTTATTAGGGGTAATATAGGAAGGAAAGGGGGGCTGTTAAATAGAGGGTTTACGATAAATGCAGTTTTGGCTCCCCTTATAAAAAGGCCTGTTAAATACAAAAAACGCCGCACATAACGTACACATTTTTTACAATCATGAGCAAAATTAATGAAGCAAAGGCAGTTTTCTTCATTAATTTTGCTCAATAGTTTGCTTAATTTTAATCAATGCGCTAATCTTGCGCACATGTGGACAGTGGTTAAAATTTGCCAGTGGCATTCTCTAGCGATGCCGCAAAACGAAATGTCGGAGCACAGATCCCAAAATTCAGAAAAATTGGTAATACTGACGTTAGCAACAACCGCAAGTCCGCTGTGAACATTGACAAGTAAACTTATGGCAAAAAATGTATCTAACGAGAGATTTTTACAGACCTAGTTACGGAGGAGCCCAATTGTGCTTCCTTAAACACTACTCTGGGTTGACCAGTTAACGTAATCGAATTACCACGGATATCTGTCACACCATCGTTGTATCTAAAATGGTAAAAAAGAGTCTCTATATAATAGGTGTATTCTGCCGTACACACACGAATATACTTATATATAGAATGCAAAAGACCTTTCTTAGAATAAACGTGCAGAGGAAAACTTTCTTTACCTTCCCTCTTTCTTAGCAGCTTCCGTCATTGCATCCAAGCATTTACAAAAATATCCAAAAATCTTGGAAAAAAACAGGGGGTTATACACTTTCTGATCTCAACCTGCTTTCATAAACAAACAGTTCAAATTATTACCAGGTTTTGTTTGTTAACTTCTAAACCTAAAATGCGATTTAAGAACTTTCCGACGTTTTTTGCATTAAAATCTAAAACATTGGCTCCAACAACATTCTGCTCAAGTACATCCATATCAACCAAACATGACTAAAAGAGAGAAGTATAATTCCAGATAAGAATATGTATACTTACACAAATGGGGGGCAGGTGTAACCAACAACAATGACAATACTAGCGGCAGAAATGCGACACCTTTAACGACAATCAAATTACATACAACTACTTCCACGACAACAAAAACGACAATGATAACTTTCACAATAACAACGACAAAATCACAACTATACCGAGCACGTCAGCAACATAACTACCATGTTTTCAACTTTAATGACGCTTAAGCATTAACCAAAGGCAGGAAGATAACCACAACAACAATAACAACCATTACAAAAACACCAGCAACAGTGGGATGACGACAACAACAACAACAGTAGCAACAAAAACGAGAAAAACGAGTACAGTGCAACAAAGATGACATAGAACGACAACAAAACAACAACATAAACATGGATTATAAACATTTACCTTCATTTTATCTTGAAAACCATCAACAGACTCTTTAACACCGTCGCCAACGGATTGATATACATCGGCTAGTGATAAACCAACAAATAACTTCCGCTAGAAGAAATCCACGTCGTTGAAAAAAAGTATAAATCGAAAATAATAATAATAAAAAAAAAAGCAAGACAAACAAACACGAGTTTCACTTTCTTTCCTAAAAACTATTAATTCAGAATTTTTATTCATTTTTATTCAACGGCCGGTTTCCACAAACATAAAAAGTATTGAGCAAGATCCACGCAAAAGTAGCGCCTTAACAACGACTGGACTTAAATATAAAACGTTCTATGAGACGAACGTAAAGCTTGATTTACGATAAAATCCGTATTTGTCGTACATGTGTGCCCAATAAAGCCACAGTGTTGAGTTAATTTTATATTAAAGGAAACAAGACCTTTATAGGACGAGAAATCTGTGTTGTATGAAACACCATACCGAAGCATATAAGACACTAACCTGAGCTATCGCTTCGTACATAAGTTTTAATGCCTGTCTACCATATGGGGTGTCGAAGTTAAACTGGGTAAGATCAGCACCGGTGGCAGCCCTTCGATCGCCTTTTGTTATCGCACCTAACGATTGGAGCCTTTTAGCCACAGCTGCAGCAAATCTTCTTTCACCTCCAAGGTTGGACGTCACCAGCTTATAGATTGGACCACTAAAATACAATTCTTACATGTGTATATATAAACACGAAAATGTTGATGTCTTCATGATGAATTGCAGGAAAGGAGTCATGTGTCAAATAAAGCAGCGTATGAAGGTCACCTGACTTTGACATGAACTTATGCTGTGATTGAAAAAAGGAACACTAGAAAAACGGCTAGAAAACTATACCAAATACCTGCTTTGGTTAGATCGATGCGAGCGTCCTAACTGTTGCACTGCTTTGTCTGCACTCCATGGCAGTTCTGCAGTTATATGCACTCTCCTTTTCTGGTTCTTGGAACGTACGTCTGCATGTAATGATATACCTATACAATCAAAAGAAATAGACAGACATGAGATTACAAATGCTTCAACTTAAAATTAAGTGTCGCGTAAATACACCGAACTTTCATATAGGTCGACATGGACAGACACCAGATCCCAGGGTGAAGTTTTGTTCATAGGAGGATCTCACCCTGGCTCATTCTTCAGTGCGCACCTTCGAATGTCATCTGGAATCAATGGTGTTTACATTACACTTCTATCAACACACCTGTACTAGCAGCATCTGATATGATTGCAACTAGCTTCTCTCCATTCATAAATGCATTCCTCTATGAAAAATCACATAAAAAATAAGAAAGACGATAAGAAAGTACGATTAACGAAATGAAAGTTCAAATTCCTAATTCCTATTTTTTACATGCTATATTAAAGTTCAAACATTTTTCCTAAATTTACGGACTAAGCGAAAACATCTGATTATAAATAATCGTTAATGACTTTTTCCGGAAGCATAATTTTAATAACTACAATGTCGGTTTAATGACACCTCAACAAAGCAACAAATACAAAAGAAAGAAAGAACATCTACACAACACCAACCTCCTGTACGCTGACACTGTCGACGTTATTGGAAGCTCCGCCTCGTAAATAATAACTCGGTTTCTCTTTCTTTGAATAACGCCCAACAAAACCTCGCCTACCGGTCATTTCAGCTACGCAATTTGGACCACCCAATTCATCAATCAGTTCGTCTAGAGGGCTAGATAAAACAAGTGTGTTTATGGCTAACAACATAGCTGCTAGAGACGAGGCTAGGCTAGGGCCTTTGGCCTACTCCAGTGCAACTGCCCACAAACTCACACCGGCTTCCAACCTTGAATTAAGGGGGAAGGGGGAAGGGAGAGATAAAGAAATGTTCCTTCTAGCACAATCGCACACGCACAATCGCACACGCGCACAGTCAAACGCAACAAATCCCCCCCCTCATCCAACACAAGTCCCTATTATACCACAAATAAGTAAAATATTTGTGGCACACGGTCAAAACCCCAACAAATCGATACCATGCCGTGCCTATCCATAAATATCATCATAAATCCCTATTAGTCCCTAATAGTCATGCATATCAAAAATCAATGCTGCAAATGAGTAAAAAAAAGTTCTGGCGCAAGTCCCTAAAATTCCCCCGCACAGCATCACACTCCTATAAATAGCATCACACCCCCTCCCCTACAAAATCCACTAAATATCATCACAAATCAACGCATGCGCAGTAAAGATGTGTCAGTTTTGAGCAGCTGATTTGAAAATAAAATAAAGAGATGAATACGTACACTGTAAAAGAATTACGTAATATCGCGAAAAGTCGCGGACTTTCTGGTTATTACAGGCTACGCAAGGCCGCATTGGTTTCCTTACTAGAGATTGTACCACGGAGACCGGTTAAGCCTACGACTATAGCACCAACACCAGAGGAAATGGATGTATTTGAAAAACAGGAACTGTCAAAAAACCGTTTGGTTGTAGGGGATAAAATCCGGGAATGGCACATCTGGCTATTACCCCCATCCGAGATGGACCTCTTCGAGAGACAGGAATTGTCAAAAAATCGTTCGGTTGTGGGGGATAAGATGCGGGGATGGTACAACTGGTTAGTGGACGCTGTTCCCAATCCTATAAAAGAGGGAGCCAAGATGGCCTATACAGCCTTCAAGCGCAGGGTGATGAATCTCTATGATGGTGCGACTAACATCATCGCGGGACCTACGCTTCATGATGAGGTGGAAAAAGAGGCTGAGGAAGACTACCTCGAAGATATTCAACATCTATATGAGCAGCCGGGGCAAGATTTTACGCCTCAGGAACATAAGCATGCGTTGCATCGAACATTTCGAAGTTTTCGCATTCCTGGTGTAGAAAAGGCCGACGTCGATGGGTATATAGAGATGGTGAGGCCTAGCGTGAAAATCTTGGTTGATGAGCAGGTAAGAGATATGGGATCGTCAAAGATACAGCTGTCAATGTGGATCATGTGGAAGAAGAAAATAATACCAAACCCGGAGGAGGCTAATGATGAGTACATCGAGGTGAGGAAAGCCTTTAACAGCAAGATGACGGAGGTCTTCCAGGGTAGCGACGTAGACGACGTGCTGGACAAGGATGTTTGCCGATATCAAGACGCATGTGGAGCATCCGGCATTACCCCAGAGTGGGTTCACCATTAGTCGAATACTACACCTCGATGTAGACTTTCATAAATAGAGGCTAACAAGGGGTTCCTCATATATAGAATTGCCTAAATGGATAGCTTCGAAGAAGGCCATCATCAACCCAGTGAATTAGGATTAGGAGTGTTTCAAGTGGGCTGTTATAGCGTCCTTACACCATGCAGAGATTGGAAAAAATCCAAATCGAATATCACAAATGCATCGCTATATTCCCCTCTACAATTGGGAGGGTATAGAGTTTCCAACAACCATCAAAAGCATATCTAAGTTTGAGAAGAACAACACGGACATCGCGGTAAACGTCCTGTACGTAATGGGAAAGAAGATCAACATTCTGAGGCGATCTGAATACAACATTAAGCGTAGCAAGCAGGCGAACCTATTGCTCATAAATGATGGTAAAAAGGCCCACTACACGGCTGTCAAAAGTCTATCGCGATTATTGGGCAAGGAGACATCAAAAAAATAGGAATGCGATGCATTTTTGTCTGAACTGCCTACAGGCCTTCAATATAGAGATATCGAGGGACAAGCATTATGGCTACTGCACGGACCATGAGGTCGTTAAAATCACGATGCCTAAAGAGTCTGAAAAATGGTTGCAATATAAGGATGGTCATCAACAATTTAAGGTACCTTTTGCAGTATACGCAGACTTTGAAAGCCTGCTCATCCCGGTGGAGGATGCTAGGGGCATCAAGACGAGGAAGCTGAACAAACATGTACCGTCGGGTTGGTGTACCTATAGTACATTTGCATACGGGGCCGTGCCAGACCCAAGATTGTGTCACGCGATTCGTAAACCATCTGGAGGACGAGGTGAGGAGGCTATATAATACCTACCCTCAACAGCCCATGTTGGAACTAACAGAGGTGTTAAAAAGGGAATATAACGAGGCCACGGAATGCCATATATGCCTGAGGCCCTTTGGCGACGGAGTAACCGTAAAGTCCGCGACCATTGTCATTATACGGGGTTGTATAGAGGCGCGGCTCATAACAACTGTAACCTCAAATACAAGATACCTAGTCATATACCTATCATCTTCCACAACCTAAGCGGCTACGACGCCCATCTCTTCATCCGGGAATTGGGGGAAAAGTATAATACGCAGGACATTGGCTGCATTGCTGAGAATAGTGAAAAATATATCAGTTTCAATGTTAAAATTAAGGTAGCGCTTGCAGGTATGGGGTATGACGATGGTGAAGTCTATAAGAGTATTGAACTCAGGTTTATCGACAGCTGTCGATTCATGTCATCCTCATTAGACAAGTTGGCGAGCAACTTAATCGGGACAAACACCGCCTGTATGAAATGTCAACATTGTGCGGATAACTGTCTGGAATTTCAGAGTATAGACGCTGGGTATGTGGCAAAATTTCTATGTTCAAACTGCCATAATACCACGAAGCAACTAGATCAAGAAAAACTAAAGGCGAACGTGCCATCCATTGCAAAATTCATCGACAAAGATGATGTATTCCGCCTAATGCTTCGAAAAGGTGTCTATCCGTATGAGTATATGAATGATTGGCAAAAATTCGAAGAGTCGGAATTACCCCCCAAAGAGGTATTTTACAGCAAGCTGAACATGAAGGGGATTAGTGAGGAGGACTATACGTATGCACGAAAGGTATGGAATTGTATCACCCCAGAGGGTGATGTAGTCACCATAGGTGATTACCACGATGTGTACCTCGCCACAGACGTCCTGCTATTAGCCGACGTTTTTGAAACATTTCGATACGTATGCTTGACAAACTATAAGCTTGATCCTGCGCATTTTTACTCAGCCCCAGGCCTCGCCTGGAAGGCAGCGCTTAAGTTTACCGGGATTAAGTTAGAGCTCCTTACAGACCCTGATATGCTTATCATGTTCGAGAAGGGGATTCGAGGTGGCATAACCCAGGCGGTACACCGGTATGCGAGAGCTAACAACAAGTATATGGGGGACCAGTATAAGCCGGGTGAGGAATCCTCCTACCTGCAGTATTTAGATGCGAACAACCTATACGGATGGGCAATGTCTCAAGACCTCCCAACGGATGGCTTTAAATGGATATCCAACGTTGAGGTATTCACCGAAGCGCGAATTGCGAAGCTTGTCGCCAAGAACAAATATGGGTACTTGCTCGAGGTTGACATCGACTACCCCAAGAGGTTGCATGACAAACATAATGAGCTACCGTTTCTACCGGAGCGCATGACGATCAACAAAGTTGAAAAACTGGTACCAAATTTAAAACACAAGCGTGGGTACGTGGTACATATCAGGGCCCTAAATGAGGCTATAAAGCACGGGCTTGAACTCAAGAAGGTGCATAGGGTCATTCAGTTTAACCAGGAGCCGTGGCTTAAGGGATACATCGATCGCAACACGAGGTTGAGGACTGCTGCCCGGAACGATTTCGAAAAAGACTTCTACAAATTGATGAACCTCTCGGTGTTCGGCAAGACTATGGAGAATATCCGGAGCCATCGGAATTTCAAACTTGTCACCAACGAGGACAAGTATATGAAGCTGGTAATGAAGCCGAATTTCAAGGGTGGAAGCCGGTTCAGTAAGAACCTCCTAGGTGTGGAGATGTGCAAGACGGAGGTCAGGATGAACAAGCCTGTATACATAGGCCAGGCGATACTGGACATGTCAAAGTTGATCATGTACGAATTTCACTACGATTACATGCAGCCAAAATATGGCAGCAAGCTGCAGCTCTGTTACATGGACACAGACAGCTTTGTATACCACATTCGAACGCATGATTTTTATGTTGATATTGCGCAGGATGTCGAGACACGTTTTGACACGAGCGCCTACAATGCGGACGATAATAGACCTCTTCCTATAGGGAAAAACAAGAAGGTCGTGGGTCTCATGAAGGATGAATTAGGTGGGAAAATCATGACGGAGTTTATAACGTTGAGGGCAAAACTATATGCCTACGAGAGCCTTACAAAAGAGGGCGGTGACAGAAAAGCAAAGGGCGTAAAGAGATGTGTGACCAAAAAGTCTATCACTTTTGACGACTATAGGCGATGCTTGGAGCAGGGCGTTAACATCTACAAAAGCCAGGTCTTGATTCAGCACAAGAACCATCAAATATACACCCAAGAGGTGAACAAGCTAGCGCTTAACAGGGCAGATGACAAAAGGCTCGTGCAGCAGGACCAGGTGTCCACGCTAGCCCGTGGACACTACCGCCGGTCCGGCACCTGTTAATAAAAATATGGAAGTGCTTATAGCCATCGCTGTAATTCTACCGTATGTCTTCGTTACAAAAGGCTATTAATAAAGATGTCGGAGCTTACACAAATGTTTGACAATACCTCCGCAGAATTTGAACATGTCGAGAAACCTATCGATCAACGCCAGGCCCTGAGGGAGGCCCTACGTAAGGGCAAGGGACATCTCCTGCCTAAAAAATGTACAGGAGGCTTTGTTGAGAAGGCTCCTGATGAGGTTATAGACAAGGTGCATGCCGAGTTCGTTCAGCGTGAGCTTCAGGAGAAGGGAGAAAAGACGGCTAAGGCATTAACTACCCACATGGTCAGTCTATACGCGAACATGGTTGGAAACTTTGTGGATATCGATAGCGTCGATGATCTACCCTGACGCCCAACAAAAGGATAAAAATCATCCTGCAATTTTCAAAATGCCATAATAAATGGCAACCAGTAAGGCATCACCTCACATGGATAGCAACATTACCCGGCATGAAACCCAGGTTATTGACTCACTATGGGAGTCCGTCAGATTAGTATCGTATACGATCCTTATAGCCCTTGGTGCAAAAAAAGCCCTAGGAGTTTCTAGGCCCGGGTCAAAGATGGACCTAGAGGACGTCATGAAGCTCGCCGGCTATATGACGGGAGCTATCTTATTCGATGAATACGCGATCAAGCAAGGTTGGTATAAGCGTTCCCTGATACCGAAACCTAAATAAATGGACGTAGAAATCAATATGGAGGAGGAGGTTAAAAAAAATGCTCAAAATGTAAGCATCTTTTATCTATGGACAAATTTAGGATTAGGGGCAATAGTCAGCGAACAAAAAGTTGTATCAAATGCCTTGATGCTAACAGGGCGTCACGGGAACATGCAAAGTGTCACCCTGAACAGGAGAGTTGCGGCGTGCATGGTAGGATTGATGTACCAGGAATGGATAGGGAAATTAGAGAGTCGCAACAGGACGATAATTACCTACGCTTATACACCTTGTTTTCCCACGACATTGTACCCCGGTACATTGAACTTTTAAGGACACCCATCAAGATACCCTTCTTCTACCCCGGGCCCTGCCCTGTCAGTCAGGAGAAGGCATGGCTCGTCAAGAGGTACCGCAAGGTACTGCGCTGTCTAGATGGTAAGCTATCATTTGACCCCCCCCCTCTACAAGGCCATAAACTGCCCCAACTGTAATGGGCATCTTGTCAACAACCCTGGAGGTGTGCGGGTTTGCATCGAAAGCCTTTGCATCATACCGAAAGTAGATAGGAATAAATGGTGTTAGATGTTGTGAGGGAACCCCATACAGCAATCTTTACAGGCCCTACAAGTTGCGGAAAAACGCAACGTGTTCTAGACCTGCTTGAGAATGAATATAAAAAACACTATCACAATATAGTCGTCTTATGCCCTACTATGCGATGGAATACGACCTACCTTGAGGGGGCCTCGCTCTGGAAGGACGACTATGTGTTCCTGATAGACCCCAGGGATCAACTCTTTGAATGGATCCAAAAATTGTCCTCATTCTTGGCGGGTGAAGAGACGTTGTTTGTCGTCGACGAATGCATAGTTTGTGTTTACTAACGCAATCGTATACTGCCCTACCAAAAAACCTTTGAAGGCAAAAGAAGCAGCTCTTTCTCTGGTACCCTCATGAGCGCTCAGATATGAAACAAATTGACGAGGAGACGAATATGATCTCCGACTGGGATGATATAAAGGCTGAGTTGAAACAATCCAAGCACGCATGCCTATATGTGAGGTTGGAACATCCTAGGGCCTGGAAAATCCTTGATCATATACAGACCGTTCATGATCTCAATTCTATCCCATAAGAGAAAAGATGTCTTTGGAAAAACTTGTTATGGTGCTTGCCCCACATGTAGAAATCCTATATGATGAACAAAATCAGCCTCACTTTAAACGTGCTGATCTGGGGAGGCTTTTAGGGATACATACCATGAGAACGGCATATAAAAATATTAAAGGGCAAGGCAGGGATGAACATTCGCGATCATCCTCATCCCGATCAGGTATGCTAGGAGGAGGGAAAAATGGGCACGATGTATTTATTTCCGCCGGGGGTGTTATAGAAATCTTGATGCGATGCAAAAGTTTGGATGCTATTAAAATTGCGGAGCGTTGTGGCATAGAAATTCAAAATATAAAGCTTTTATCTAAGGAGGAAGGCACCCTTTACAACATCCACACCGCTTTTGATGGTGAAGATATGGTGGTGCAGCATTATGTTGATGGATATAGGATTGACTTGTACTTCCCAAGGCATGGGCTAGCTATTGAATGTGATGAATTTGGACAGGCCGATAGAGATATAGGCTATGAGGTAAAGAGACAAAAACATATCGAGCAAGCCTTGGGATGCACCTTTATACGATATAACCCTGATGCCCCCGACTTCTCCATTTTTCACGTCATTAACAAAATTTATCGCTATATTAGACAGTGAACACCCTACCCTGGTTTTATGGATCGATGTGGTCCATAAAACTACGGCCTTGGTAGGGCGTCGAGGTGAAAGCATCCACCGAGTATGGGACTATAACAAATGTCGTCGCAAGTTACGTTTAACACAGGAGCCATTGAAACCCTGCTGTCTAGCAACCAGAATCAGCCTCTGTTCAAGCGTGCCGATCTGGGGAGGCTTTTGAATATTGATGATATAAAGGCAACATACAGGGACGTGAAAACCATACCTCGCCGTGATATCATGAGGGGTGCAGCAGCCGCACCCCTCAAGGAAGGTCAAAATATACATGATGCCTTCGTGACATTGGACGATGCATTGAGATCGTACGGCGCTCCCGAAAACCAAAAGCTGTGGGGGTAATCAAGTGGCTTGCTCGAGCATGCGTCAAAAAATTACAGGATGAACTGAAGGAGCAACGCCAAGCCCTCAAGGTCAGAGATATGGCAATGGCTATAATGGAGGATGATTTAGACGATAGGGATGATGAAATTGTATTTCTTGGGGATGAAATTGAGGACAGGGATCGACAACTTGCAGTGCTACAGGAACGTGCCACATGCCCAAGATCCTGGAAGGGACAATATGGTGATGATTTATAGAAAACATACAACGCCAGACGATGACGAGCATCATCATCTCCCGTACTACTGTGCGCGTGTTCAAAGGCTTTCCATTGGCAGACGCTAATTTTTACTACCTATAAGGTAGTAAAAATTATGAGAAATCTACCACTCTTTAACACCCTCTGGTGGTACCTGAACGTCCTCTGGTACAAGTATGAGCTCTTCCGGCACAAAGCTTCTTTTGGGACCGTCCTTCAGGTAATACAAAACACAACTAGCCGCTACGATATGGTCCAACCTATACATTTTCCGACTCCAAACGACGTCGGTTGCGCGCCTTTTCAAATCACCATGATCCTCCCCTGGTTGTAGCAGATAGAGGAACAACCCGTCCTCGGGCAAGGGTTTTTCTTCAGGGTATTGTTCACCCTTTACAAGTGGTACCTCTTCGCGCCTAATAGCCCTGTTAGGCTTTAGGCCAATCATGGCAGTTTTGCTGTTCTTGAGACTTTTGACGATAGCATACAAGTGCTTGACCCACGTACTACTAGGCTCCCCAGGGACGACCAGCTCCTGGGCATCTTGGGGCTTGAAGAGCCTTTCCGCGAGTACCTTGTTAGCCTACGATGAACGTGAGTTCTCCATCTTGTTGTTTCTTGGGGGGTGTGTAGAAATCTGATAATTTAGGCTTAGCCTCCTCTGTTGCGATGTAGTACTTATACATGTCATCGTCCAGCTCCCGAAGGCTCTTACCAGCCTTTATTTGGATATCCTGTTGCTTCTGGAACCAATCGATTTTACCTTGCCTATCCCGTACCCACTGTGCTTGGGCATTTTGCAATTTTTCGAGAGCTTCGTCATGCCTTTTCCTCTCCGCTTCACCATGCCCCGAAATCTTAGAAAATAGGAAGTTTGTACCGCTGAATGCCAACATATTAATCGCGGCACCCGCAACAATAACAGCGACAGTTGCCATTTATTCAATATTCCACGCTGTGGAATCTACCATCTAGGATATTCAGCTGCACGTCCATCAGTAAGTACACATAGCACCGTATATCCCCGGTTCCGTCGGCTTTCTTTGTCATGTGCAACGTAATACCGTCACTAAGCCTTTGTAAGGGCCTTCCGGAGCCATGAAGACTGTGGTCAGGGGAGGTTCGAAATCCGATAAATAACGCGTACCTCTCGTTAAAAAACTGTCCAATCGTCACCTCTGAATCATGACCCCCGAGGAGATTCACAACCCCCTCAAAACGATCCTTACCAAGCATGGCATGCGAGTAGAGCTCATTTGGTTCACCCTCAACCGTAACGGATATTTTTTCGATCTTGGGGTTGTAAAAGACCTCATTCTTTCCGGCATAGGCTTTCACTTTTGTGGGGTCAACAAACAGTAGCAAGACACCCTTTAGGCTTTTGGCAGGGGTATCGATCTGTAAATTGTAGCCGGTATCTGCTTTTTTACGGGTCACCACCTTGCTACGGAGTATCCGTTCATAGGGTAGTGCTAGCCTTGCGTAGCGTGACATTATAGCACTCGCGAGACCCTCGTGGGTGACCTTGTCGAACTCCAATGAAATATTAGTGATATTGTAGGTAGCATCCGCTGCCTTGGCTGCCGTGCTCCCTGAGGCTGCCGTACCCACATCCTTGATCACGTCACCCTACGACGCGAAACTTAGGACAAACTGCAATCTGTCATGTAGGCCTGCCTGGTAAAACGGCAAGTCTCTCGTCAATTCAAACATCTTGCCAAGGGGTATGGAAAAGGTGTTCCCGTATGCCGCAGCGATCCCTTTTCCTCGTCGGTACCCACATGATCGCTAGCCTTTACCTGTAGGGCGCGGATTGTACCATCATTGGGGTTGATTTGGTAGCCACAGCTCTCTGTAGACCTCCAGGGTGTTGAAATCGCTAATATTTTGTACCTCGTTACCGTTCAGGGTGATGCCTAGATTTCGCACTATACTTTTCCCTATGTTGCTGACTAGGGTACACTTCGTATTGGTCCCTGTCAGCACCAGGTCAAACAGTAGTTTGATACTCCCCGGGAATATGACATCGTTCTGCCCCATGTTTGGCATGTCAACATAGAGATCCTCATTCTGGTTAATTGTGGAAGGTACGAGGCTTACCTTGACGCGCTGCCTCTTACCCTTAATGGCAAGGAGCTGCCTCGTCTCCGCCCATGGATTCAATATAGCCCCGTATTGACTCATTTATTATTGGAATTATTTTGTAAAATAAATGGCTGATAACCCGGTATTTACGCATGAGGATGATATTGAGGATAAGGGGGGTGGGAGAGATGATAGGCCTGATGATACCACGACACCAAGACTTCCATCAACGCCGGGGACCTGAACCCAGGGAGGACAACAGCATGGGGAAGAGCATGCTGAGGGCACGCAGACACTCGGGGAGCAATTGTTAAGGTCTAAGGTTGATAGCCTCTACACGCTCCTTATCACGGCCTTGAAACTGAAGCCAAGCGCGAGACATTACGACAGGTTTAGGATGGAGGGGGGTCAACTTATTGTCGAAGAAATTGAGCTAGGGAAGACAACCTTACTGGAAAAGGTGATTACTAATCAAGATGGTACATTTCCAACTATTAGCCAGATGGAAAAAAATTTGGGTAAGAATCGTATGATAGCCCTAGGTTTTGACGATTATACCGCACCCATCAGAGGGGGTATGGAAATGGCTGGGAATATCGTGCAAGATATAACTCAGGTCGAGAAGAAGAAGATCGATAGGAAGGGCTAAGATATTAATATGGATACCTTTGTCGAGAACGCCAAGAATATAGCGGACGAGACGCAAAGCCTTATGCAACATACTTCGTTTGGTGATGATGGCTCTACCGAACGTGAAAGAAGAGGGCTTGATAAGGCAGCACAGACCATAAGGGGCGCTGCCAAGCTACTGAGGGCCAATATAAATAAATACGGCATCGAGATTAAGGCGGCAAAAGACAATTTAAAAAAATTCGAGGATCAGAAGGCCGGGAAGGACGGGGGCAATGGGATCCCGACTACCTTGATAGGGAAATAGCAAAGCTTGAGGAAAAAATTGAAAATTTGAGGGATCAAAAGGAGGCCGCGCGGAAAGCACATGATGACCTTACCCGTCAAATTTACAGCCAGCTGGAGGTCATCAAGGAGACCCTGATGAAGATCGCCGGGGATGACACGTCTTTGCTCGAGAAGCTAAAAATCCTCTTCAAAGAGCAGGGTCTAACCCTAGCGTCCATCGTATCCGCTGTTGGCCTATTAATAAGCACCATTGTACTCGCCGTTACAGGGGGAAGCACCGCGACAGGTGCAGGAGGAAGTGCCTCGGCGGGTGCGGGAAAGGAAGGGTTTGTGGAGAAGGAGTTGGAAAGGCTGGGGAAATTCCTTAAGTACTTGGCAGGTAAGGCAGGTGCTGCATTGCCCGGCATCATTGGTATGGTTGTCTCGTTCTTTTTGAGGGTAGCGGCAACCATTGTGGAATATGCAGCGAAACATCTGTACATGGCAATCGCGGGTGCCGCTGGGTTTGCTGTGGTCTACGTTGGTAAGATGAAAAAAGCATAATATACGCTATTTTTTAAACCATATATAGGCAATGATGAGGCCTACTCCGGTGGTAATCAATACGGTCTTGGTATCCTTGTGCCGTTGTGGGGGTTCCCTCTGTTCAGATGTAGTATGTATAGGAGGCGTAGCATGTATAGGAGGCGTAGCATGCATGGGATGTGGTTTGATAGTATGCCTAGGGGGTGCTTTGACAGTATGCTTGGATGGTGGTTTGATAGCCCTCTCCATGGGCTTCACAATAGGCCTGCTATTCACATCAACCTGGACCCCAACATTTACATTGGCGGGTGCAATCAAGATGTTGTTGTTATACCCCCGAATTTTGCCTATACGTAAATTCATATCGGAAGGCAGCATGTAGACGCTGGGAATGATGACAAAATTTACCGGGGTTCTGGCATATTGCAGCACTTTTTGAAATTGACTATATCATGCCCTACATTTTCCTGGCGTTGTACCTTACTTTCAAATTTTTGCAGCAAAATCTGCCTGGCCGTATAGTTGTCCGCACCAGAACCGAGTAGGGATGCCTTGCCCCCCCCCCCCCCCCCCCCTGCGAACCGAGCAACAAGACCACGTAGACTCGGATACTTTCGCTCAGCTTTGTTAGACCTTGCGACGTTAGGCCTTGACTTGTTGGCATGATAAATTTCCCCCAATCACCCTCAACTTGTGGCCACCATCTTCCGTTGGTGAGTGAGGCACTTACTGATTTGGTTTTGTACAGGCTATTAGGGTCAGCGCCATATTCGCGACATACCTGCGCGTAGCCAGAGGTTGAGTAGGGGTTTTTGTACCAGGAAAAACCATCGTTGTAAGGCATGGGTACTTTCATCATTGCCAGGATACGACGCATGTGGTAGTATACATGAAATTTGAAGATGGAGTTGAGAAGAGGTACGGAGCCTGTCATATGCTTGGCTGAGATGCCTAATGCAGTGCTTGCGCAATGGGTGCCGAAATTCACCTGGATATTCCAGTAGTCCAGGGCCTGCCCTCCTGTCCATCCCTGAATGACAGGATCATTCAGGTAGGTTGTTGTAACCTTGATGGGGTACTTGCTAAGCTCGGGGAATACAACTGAAATGTGTGATTCTGTAGACACATACAGGTCCTGGTGTTCCAAGTTGGTTATACCAATGGGCCATTCTCCCCTGTTGGATTGGTACTTTGCCTTGGAGTTGTATGAGTATATATTCATTCCTTTGTTGTTAGAAGAAAGGAATGAAGCAACTCTACATCCCTGATATTGTAAAGCCCACGATGTTTGAGGACTATCTGGGGCAGGATACAAGAATTGCCCTGAAATCGATAAGCATTCGACCCGTACGGCTGAATCTTTATAGTGACAACGAGCTCGTCATCCGTAAAATAGGGCCTGATCAGAGGGAAATTAGAATTGAGATCATGAACGGCCTGTATAGGACCGAGGATTTAGCGGCTATCGTCAATAGTCAGGCACAGGAAAAGATCAAACTTTTTGTCCTGAAAAATGGACTCTGTAGGCTCCGTGTCAGTGACGGGTACACGGTGGTGATTCATCGACAGCTGCAGGAGCTTCTGGGTCTATCCTACGACCCTAGTAAAAAGTATTATCAGAAGGGTGACTATGATGCCTACTACAGGACTGACGTATACCATAGATTACGCCTTGTTTGTCCCCAGTTGGACGAAGACGACTGCTTGATGGATGGAAAAAAGTCTAAAATTCTGGCTTTGCTTCCCACCAAGGAACTAAACGCTTGGGGGGATACGCTGGCCTGGGGTTTTGACACTCCTATATACCTACCCTTGAAGGGTTCTACGGATCGTCTTGAGTTTATGCTAACGGACGAATTCCACCATGAGAAAAATGTATCCCTCACCGGAATTACAATGTGTTTGCTGATAGAATAAATGGCTGATTTAACTAAGCTGTATCCGAGCTTACCGAGCGCACCCGCGGAAGGCGCGGACATGCATGATGAAAGCCAGGCCTACAGGCAGGAGGGAAGCCAGGCCTACAGGCTCAAAAAGATTGAAGATATTGAACAGTACCTGCGAAATGAGATTAAGGAGCGGGACAGGCTCGCGAAAAAGTTTAAAATGCATGTGGTCTGGATCAGATACTGCGACCACGGACTGTTGGGTATTACTATAGTAACGTCTGGTGTCGGAATAGGGGCGTTGGCCTCGGGTCTTGGTGTTCCGCTCTGTATAGCGATGGGGGGTATTACAATCGCCGTAGGAGTTGGGCAGGCAGGTCTGAGAAACGCCGGCAAGAGGCTTGGTGTGAAGGCCAAGAAACATGAGGCAATTAGGCTACTCGCTGAAACCAAATTGAACTCCATCGTCGATCTTATCTCAAAGGCTGTTAAAAATGGGGTGATTGAGCACCATGAGTTTAGTCTCATTTCGCAGGAGAAGCAAAGGTATATGTTATTGAAGGAACAGATGCGACAGCGCGTTAAGAGGATTGTCGACTCCATCAACGAACGGGAGCGTGCTCAGCTGGTTGCGAGGGGGAGACAGGAGGGTAGGGATGAGTTTTTAAAAAAAGTTCAATCTGTACAGTATGCAAGCAGTATATAGAGCCACTGCCTGAATATAAGCCTTAGTTTTATATATATTTTATAGGTCTTGTATGGCCTATAAAATATGGGGTTTTTTAATCCTCGCCCAGCAGCCATTTATTCAGGCTTTTATACCTACACTCTACAATATGCATTTGAGGGTAGTAGTTGCTGCCCTGAATATATATGGATGATATCGCCAGCACACCACTAAGTTTGCAGGGTTCGTTATAGGGTACCGGTTGGCCATGGAAGTTGGTCGTGATTGCGTCCCCGTAGTATTTGAGCTTGGCGTTGATATAGCGCTCCTTTTTGACCGGCTCCGTCGTCAATTTTTGAGATATAAGCTCATCAATCTTGTTCCAAATTTGACAATATTTTTCAATCCAGTCGGGGTACTCTTCAAAATCAATACTCATCGCTGGCACGGCATTGGTATTGTATTGACTCACTCCATTGGACCAGACCCCGGGTGTTTTTACCCTCAGGGCTACTATAAGGTCTTGCGTATGATACCCCACGATGTACCGTTGATCAGCGCCTTTGTTGGAAGGAATGGGGTCCGACACCGTCAGGTGGTCCACGTTGATATCATTGATGTCGGTAAAGGTAGTCGCAAAGTTGTAGAATTCTCGAGGTTTCACAATTTCATTTCCAAATTTCAGCATCCTTTATTGAATTTAAAGCAAGGCCCGAGGATTACTTCTCGCACATACACAACTACCCCCATTATACATGATATATTCTTGATAGCAGTACCAGCACAGCATTTTGGCCTGTACCACAAACCTTCGTCCACGGGTACGCCTATCATACTCATCAAGTATACATTCGCAGTCCTTACATTGTTTTCCATTTATCCTATAGCCCTGGGGGTATGAGATAACTTGCCTAGGGCTCCACAACTTTTTATCCTCTGAAAAGCATCCTATTACCCTACCCCGATGCCAGGAATTCCTTTTGCGTCAAGTCGCCCCCAAATCTGACGAGGCGTCTCCGGTCTGGGGCGGCCCTTCCTTAGTAGCGCCTTTTCAACAACCACGGCGACATTTCGTATGCGCTGTCATACACCTTTCGCTCCCCCGCGTAGGCCAAGCAGCATGCATTTCCACAAAAGTAGCCCTCGTACACGTACTCGCCACCGTCGTCGTTTCACCCATATGAGCAGCCATGTTTTCCTTGACATGAAAAAAGCCAGATTTCGTCGTATGTTTTGTACTCACCTGTGGGGGGTTGTATCTCATAGGGCACCTGACACCTTTTTTATCGCACAGTTCTACAGAGCACCAGTAACAGAGTACCATTTTAGTATACACCAACAACGTCCGGTGTTTGCCGAGCATGTTGTTGAAGGTTTTGCGCATGCGTTGATTTGTGATGATATTTAGTGGATTTTGTAGGGGAGGGGGTGTGATGCTATTTATATGAGTGTGATGCTGTGCGGGGGAATTTTAGGGACTTGCGTCAGAACTTTTTTTTACTCATTTGCAGCATTGATTTTTTATATGCATGACTATTAGGGACTAATAGGGATTTATGATGATATTTATGGATAGGCACGGCATGGTATCGATTTGTTGGGGTTTTGACCGTGTGCCACAAATATTTTACTTATTTGTGGTATAATAGGGACTTGTGTTGGATGAGCGGGGAATTTGTTGCGTTTGACTGTGTGCATGTGCGATTGTGCGTGTGCGATTGTGCTAGAAGGAACATTTCTTTATCTCTAAGGGGGAGTTCCAAGTGATATGTTATTTTTTCCCAAAAAAATACGGTTATGTCAATTAATTTTGTGAAAGGTTGTAGCTAGTTAACCTACTGTTTAACGAACTGTGCCATCAAAATGGCGTGCTAAAGCCGGTAAGTGCACGTTGAAACCCTGTGCTGGGGCCTCGGTCCCTGATGCTCATATCATCCTTATTGAGTCAAAAAAATGATTGAAAATGCATTGCATGAATTACTTAATGTATTAAATCAAACAGCCCGATATTTCTCCCCTGTCCATTTACGATTTTACAGAGAAATTTGGTTTGCATACACAGACGGTCGATGGGCTGAATCCGCTGATGAATATGCGACGTTGAGGCAACTGCTTAAAAAATCGGTCAAAGAAGAAAGAAATGCGGCCAAAATCCTAAAACTTGTTCTATCAGGAACCAGCTCTATGCATCTTCAAGTTGAGTCCAACAAAATCTGTTTTTGTTATGTAACAATTGTGTAGATATTTTTTATTTGTTGTTCATTTTCCTAGTAATTCTGACATCTTCTGGCAATTTTCCATTTTTTAGGAAACATTCTCTACTTATTGGAAGTATACACCAAATATATAATTTTAATTATACTGATACAATAGGTTGTACAAATTAGTGATATTCTTTTAAAATCAGATCTGAAGTTCAATTTCAATGTTTGAAGAAAAAAATGAAAATCTTGGCATATCAAGTAAATTCCTGACATTTTGTCCCTGACATTTTGACAATATGTTTCATACGTTTAATGTTAGAAATAATTAAAATAAAAAGACTTGGAAAACTCACCTGTTTGGTAAAGTAATCCTCTCAGAGAAATTAATCAACAGAGTTTTAGCTTCAACACACCAGTTGTCAATTTTGGGGGATTTGCCCTAAAACAAAACAGTAACATAAATAATAACCAATAATCTCTTTAATAATGGACGTATTTTGACTGTCTGTCCGCAAGAAATACGTCGTGCTATGGGCACACAAAATATCGTGTAATTTAAAGACGGGTGACCCAGTGGATTTTTCCACGGGTTAACGACTAGTATATATATAATAACTAATCTTCTCAGAATATTTTGAGAATTTAAACTTTCCTCTTAGTATGGTCATGTTACCTTAAGTTACCTTAGGGAAATTAATTTTGTGAGTTTCCCGCAAAAATTATTGAAAAACTCGCCCTTAAAATAATGTATAAATGGAGAAACAAATGTCATCAAATTCTTTTTTCACGAAATTTTATTCTCTCGTATATTAGGACTTATTAGGACTTGCCAACTTCGCGAAAATTAGTTCTCGCGAAATTAAATTTTGTTTTCAAACTTTCTTGCGAAAATAAATTCTTTGAAAGTATTCACCACGGGTGATTCAAACGGCCGTACAATGGAATTTAAGCGTATTTGCCGGGAGTCTGGGGCGAGCTTCCAAAATTTTGTAACAAAGTTGCTGATAAAGGCACAACTTCTAATGTCGATAACAGAAATTTTACTCTCGCGTGGCCTTATGTAAATATATTAACTAGCATCTAAGGTCTTCAGATGCTGTGGAAAAAACAAAAAACAATTTTGTTGTCGTTTCCAAGCGCAACAAACGTAAATAAGACGAGACGGTAAATGTTGAGTCAAAAAGTGACCTAGCTAACAGGTCGACTATAACGTTATATAGAGTTTTTCACCTAATCAAACTTATATGGTACGAAAGCCCAAGGATTATACTTTCTATTTTTTAAAGTTCCATACTGCTTTCAGTTTTTTTCTGAAAAATATTTGTCATCAAAGTTGAACAAAATTCAAATTTTTAAAATGGTGGCACAGACAGGAAAAAAAGCTTATGGTCATGAAATGTGAAACTTTATGTTTCCAAAAAGCTTTTGACTAAGTTAAAAAATATAATTGGAAAGGCAACGATTAAACTGGTTACATAATTTATTTTTTAGAATAATTATAGCTATAGAATGGCAGAACATACAGATCTAACCAAACTTTGTCGCATATGTGGAAATATTTTGAATGGAAGAGTTTCCTATCTTGTAAAGGACAACCTTTCTGGTCTTCAGTCAGCATTTCAGGAGGACTTTGAGCAAGATGTAAACAAAATACATCCACCAAAATTTTGTAATAAATGTTACTGCACAATGCAAAATTGTAATTTGCGGGGCACAAAAACATCAAAATGCCCAGTAAAATGGAAAGAAGGCAGTGCATTAAATTTCTCGAAAATTAAATCTAAAGGGGGACGGCCTATAAAATCTAAAAAAGGTGGAAGGCCGAAAAAAACCATTGAGCCAGAATTGATGACACCCAGCGACATTTTAAAGCTAAATCCGTCTAAGCCTGTACCGACAATTATTGAAAAATGCATGACATATTTGGTTGGTATCAAAATTAAACAGTCAACACTACCGAATCAAACGATTCAATTTGCTACAAAAGGACCACAGGTATATAAATAAACATTTAGAATATACATATATTTCTGCATTTACCTGAAAATTATTCATATTTCTACTATATATATATATAATATACCTAACAAAGACTAAAAATAAAAAACATTTCTTTATTTTAGCCAATAACGGTTACACCGATCAGCATGCCAAGAAAATTATCAAATGAAAGCAGTAAAAGAAGCTTATCTGATCGGAGCAAAACAGCTAAAAATATAATCAACATGATTTCAGGAAATTCAAATGATGCATTTGTGAAACAAACAGCTGCGATCATGAAAAAATGCGACAAGGAGCAGCGAAAACAAATAATCGTAGAAATCCATCATGTCTCCATTCCAGTTGAGACTGCTGCCGCCATGAAAGCCACCTTGAATTTGCCATGGAACCTTATGCGAAATATTTCCCGATGGCTTGCCACTTTTGACATCAAACTCGCATCTGAAAAAACAACAAGACAGATTGCAGACAAGTGGATAGGGAAAGGGCTTGTTGCTGAACTAGCTCCTCTAACTCGGAAATTTAGTAGCACTAATAAGCAGCTTGTTGTAGATCCCAAGCCTTGGGTATACCTTTACAATGTTGTAGGTCATATATTAAACGGTTAACAGAACTGAGTAAAAATAATCAATTAGTTCATCACTCATTTATACCAGATGATGAAATACATGTTAAAATTGGTGGTGACCATGGTGATAACAGTTTCAAAATGAGCTATTAAGTGGCAAATATTAAAAACCCCAATCGCAAAGAAAATACAACCATCTTCAGCATATTTGAGGCAAAGGATTCTGTGACAAATTTAAGAATCTGCTTAGAAAGATTTAAACCCCAAATTAGGATTCTACAAAAACAGAAGTGGAATAATTTGAAGATCCGTCTCTTTATGTATGGAGATTACGAGTATTTATGTGCTATGTATGGAATTACTGGGGCAAATGGTAATGACATGTTTGATTAAATTAAAATAAATATCATATTTTGAAAATTTCACATTAAGGAAAAAGAAAAATAGCTTCAAAAGTTCCTTCTTTGGGCACATATCACTTCAGATTCCTAAAAAAAATTATGTGTATTATATATCAATAATACACACATTATATGTGTATTATATAAAATAAAATCTATCTATAAAATTACCTTAGTGTTTTAAATTTTACAGGCCGTCACTGTTGTCTCTGGTGCAGCATAAAGACTGACCAACTTTGCATCCCAAAATTTATTCGTGGATCTTTTCCAAAACTTAGCTTGGACAGTTTGGACACAAACCTGCAGCGATTTCGTCACAATGGATCGTTAGTGAAAAACGCCAACACTATCAAAATGTGATACATGATTGCTTCTTTAACATCCCCCTAGAACAAGTAAGTATACTGTACTTCGTGCAATGTTATGAAAATTCAGCAAACCTATTTTTTATTACTTTTTATATACCAGGGCTCCACCTAACACTTGGGATATATTTAAAAATGTTCAACAACTTGGAAAGCTACTGTCAAGAAGTTGATTTAAGAATTGCCAAAATTCATGCTCAAACTACTGATGGTGAAATTAATATTAAATTTGCAGAGTTTATGGAAAATATGAGAATCTTAATGTATGTACACCTTACTAGATTTTTATTATTATTAATACTACTTCCAATCATATTTTGGGCTGCATTTCTTTATAACATATCTATATATATATGTATATATATATATATGTATATATTTAGCAATTTACAAAATGAGTCAAAAGAATTGGAGGACGAGTATGATAACCAGCAGGAACATATGAACTGGATGGTTATATCTAAACAAATTACCAAGGATGAGTTTGAAAAAAACTACAAACCGGAGTTGGATAGCTTAGAATTGAAGGAGAAACATAGAAGCATAAAAGCATTCAAAGAAAAGTACCAATTGGAAATTGGATCTGGTCCTTGCGTATCATCCCTAGATGATACACTGCAGGAGCTTGGTGTTGAGAGGCAGGCATACCACGGAAAAAGCTTTATTGGCAACCATTGTCATAAAATGCTCAAGGTTAGATTTATTTTTGCAATTTAGAAAAATTTTCGTTTTCCTTATCTTGTTTCAATACAATGCTATACAATTTGTATTGAAACTATACAATTTGTATTGAAACAAGATAAAGTAAACGAAAAATATGAAATTGTATTATGCATAAGTATAATTTCACATATTGGTTTACAACAAACAGTAGAGAATATTATAGGATGGCAACATAAAGTATTTATGTGATCGTATTCCTGAAATTGTACAGCATCAATGTGATGATCAAGTTTTATATCTTGAGTGTCAAGAAACATGCAAGAAGTTTGAACAACTGTTCAAGCTGTATGGTTCGTGTCACTCAATATTCAATTCTTCATGTATTATGACCCAAGAAATGTTATCAAATTTAGGTAAAATATGCAAGTTTGATTTTTATGAAATGCTTAAAAGTAGAAAAGTCAATTTATAAAATTTGTTTAACCAACTTTTAGAGACATCTATCAATCAGTTCATGTGCTATTTAAGAGTTAATTGGCCTTCAATATACATCAGTCCAAAGCTGCACATACTAGAAGACCATGTATTGGATTTTGTAAACAAGTGGAGAATGAGCTTAGGTTTTTATGGTGAACAAGGTGGAGAATCTATTCACCACGATTTGCATCGTATGAGAATAAATTATTCAAACATCAAAAACCCAGTTGACAGGCTCAAATACATTATGAAACAGCACCTTTTGACAACAAATCCAGAAGCTCAAGACTTGAAGCCAGCAGCTAAAAAGCGTAAATTTACAAAAGGCGAGGAAGAGTAGTGACAGAATTTTCTACTAGCCGTTAAGTGGATATGACTGTATTTTGTTGCCTACCTAGCATGTATATATATAAAAATTTTATGTTAACCAACCTTGTGTTAACCAGTTTCTAGCAAATTTATAACACAGTAATGCCACATTGGCTTGTTTAAACAATATTGAAGCTTTCATACGTATTTGATAGTTATCGTGAAACTGTGAAAAATATGCCTACTTCAAAATTCATTTTCTGATTAAAAAAAACTGAAAGCACTTCAAAGTTGTATTTTTCTCTTAGGGCCATGCGTCCTTGATGTAAAATAACTTTTCTACAGCCCTAGAAAACTCTGAATAACAAGTTAATTACCTTGATGTTAGCAACGTAACGCAAATAATCATCTACTTGAGTAGTCTTGTTCCTCGTACCTAGCTCCACTACAACAAAAAATGTTTCGCTGAGCCTCTTCGTTGACTTATCACATGTTCGTTTACGGCTAAATTAAATCCATTGGAATATTATATGGGAGGATAACAACAGATTTAAACTTGCTCTTGGTTTGTTTTGACTACGTAGTTTGATGCCGGCCGCCATTATTCCTCCACGGATGTCGTTAAAAACCCGCGCATGCGCTAACTCTTAGATTCCGCTTCGAACCACCCGTGACAGGTGTTCTTAATATAATAAAAATTTCCCAATTTTTTAATTAACAATAGAAATAAAAAATTGGAATTCCAACCCTATTATTCGGGTTTTTTTAACACGTCATCGATACGTTCTGATTTTTGTGACTCTGAATTTTCTTCTTTCCAAAAAAATAAATAGCTTTCCTGGAATATATATTTCGTCGACAAAGGGATTGGGGAGAGTGGGGGAGAGTGGGGGAGAGAGGGAATTGTCATTATGCAGACCAAAATATTTGTAATTTTCAAGGCAAATAATTCTTACGAGAACAATACTTATTTGAACGCAGATAGGAATAACGCTAAATTTCAAAAAAATGATGCACCCATTCTTATAAAAGGACGTCATTAGATCAGTCACCAAAATATAAAAAAAAATTTCTTGCTCAAATCTTTTATATTGAATTTAAGTTTCATTGCACCAAGTGTCGTGCAAAAACTATTTACAGAGTTTGTTATTTTAGGTGTGTTACAAATAACCATCGCATAACCATCGCTGCCAATCTGTATCAACACTAGCTAAGTAAGATAATTAAAAGCAAATCAATCGTAGAAGGGAGAGAAGAAAATACGAAAAGTACTCACAGTTCCTGCTATTTCTGTCGGGAAATATTGAATAATGAAGCGTCTTAACATCTCCCTTGTTAACGATATAAAATTATCAATATGTCCATCATTTTGATCTAACTCAGCAGCGAGACTGGCCTACATATAAAATATTATTCAATAAGTATTCTTTAAGTGTTGTGCCGCGTTTTATAATAAAAGCGGCTATTTTGTATTAAAAAAGCTGACATAATTTGTAATAAAGAAGCTGAAATGTTTTGTAATTAAAACATGTTTTAATTGTTTTACGGCTTTAGCCGGTAGAACTTCAAAATGGGCTCCTTTTTTGTCGCCGTTTTTACTACCGAGACTAGTGAAGCACGGAAGGGTACCAGTCTAGTGTAGCGGTACGTAAATTATTAGTTTTTGAGTGTTGATAACAGAAGTACCCTGTTGAACGGTACAAATACAAACAGAACGGTACAAACAAGTATTATTTTTACAAATAAATCATTTTGAATTATTATTTTATGTTCAGTTGGTTTCGCCAGTTTCACCAAGCTACAACGGTCGTTTGTGATCTGAAATTTTATGAAGCTAGATTTGTATTTGCTTACAAGGAGTTTCAACAGACTTTCTTTTTAAAAAACGAAATAAATCAAAAATAGTTGTTTTTATTGGTTTTTACGTTTTATCTAGTTTTCCTAAAAGCGGGTGTTTACAAATTTGAATTCATTTTTCTACTTTTCTATTTTACTTTCGTCTTTTGCTGTGCCAGTTGAAAATAATCTCTATAATAATACGTGTGTCTGTCTGTCTGTCTGTGACAGGCAAAGTTGATGTGTTCATTTTCCTTTGATGTTGCCGGAAAAAAATCTTTGATGTTGCCGTAAAATATATGTCTTCTTTGTCGTGAAAAGCTGCGAGTTTTGTGTGGTTTGTTAAATGAAGTTCTAGCACAAAGTAACGGAAATTGTGTTTGCAAAAAAGATGGCTGTTCTTTTTAAGCATTTGTCTTCTCTTGCCTTCAAAATAAATCTACAAAAACATTTGAAAAAGAGCATGGTATGTAAATGAAGTATAGCAAGGTTACAAAGGTTTGTTTATGATTTTTTAGTTTTGATGATATTATTGATGCGAGACATGTTTGTTAGCTAGCATCATAAAGCCAACCACACCAACAACAACCTAATAGCTAGCTAGCTCGGAATTTATAAATATGTAGCCATGTTCTTTATACCTATATAAGTCTCCAGTTTATATTGAACTAACCAGCTATTAGCTGCTGTAGCTAGCTTATGTTAGCTTCAGTTTTATGTTGCTTTTTACATGTAAAGCTAGCTACCGTAGTTATCTTAGTGGTCTTTGCTCAGAATGTGACTGTAACTTATTTCACTTGACATTTTAAGCTTAAATTAACAAGCCACAACAACTTTTAAAAAAGTATTACATAATATTTATAGTTTAAGGACTGTTTTTAAGCAAATAATGTATTTTTCACATTTTGTGTATGCAATTAATGTATTTTTCACATTTTGTGTAACTATACATCGGTTACATGCAATACGACGAAACGATTTTTATTTAACATGTAGTAATTCTGGTACCTTAAGTGTAGTGATTTTTGTTGTTCTAGATGTTCTGACTAAAATGTTTTTGTTTATGACATTTTGTCTTATTTAAGAAAAGTTTCAACTTTTTATATAAAAAAACCAGAGGTTTTTAACATTATGGGGAAACTTTACGTAGCTATTTCCAGAGAGTTACTTCCTTTGTTGACTAGCAGAGTCCTGTCAATTGAGGTAAAAGGTAGGTTGTATGAGGCCTGTGTAAGAAGTGTTATGTTGTACGGTAGTGAGACATGGGCAGTGAAGCAGGAAGATCTTGACCGTTTAGAAAGGAATGATATGAGAATGGTTAGGTGGATGTGTAACGCCAGTCTGAGAGACAGAAAGAGTTCAGATGAGCTAAGAAGCAGGCTAAGTCTCCGTAGAATTAAAGATGTTATCCAGATAAGAAGATTAAATTGGCTGGGGCACTTGGAAAGAATGGAGGAGGATAATTGGGTAAGAAAGTGTAGAGACTTGATAGTTCCTGGGGCAAAGCCCAGAGGCAGACCGAGAAAGACTTGGCAGGAGGTTATAAGGAGAGACTTGATACAGAGGAAGTTGAGTTTAGATCTAAGACAGTCTAGATCAGATTGGAAGAGGGTCATTAATATACCCCGTCCAACCCATGCTAGCATGGAAAACGGACGTTAAGCCGAGAATGATGATGATGATGATGATGATGATGATGATGTTGCAGTATTTACATGGGTTGTTGATTATTTATTTTAATTTTTTTGGGAAAGGCAGCGGAAGGATTCACATTTTTTACCCTAAATGTAAAAAATGTACATGAAAGGCTGGGGTGGGGTAACTTTTCATTTATATATATACATAGTGTATATAATATTTATCAGATACTTTGAGTTTTTCTCGCAACTTGATCAGCTAATCTGCACGAAATATATGCTGTATTTTGTTTTTCAACCGAGAAACGAGTGCAATTTTTACTTATACAGAGTGCAAAAAGCTTATATTCTTCCTTTGATTGGCTGATTTAGCGTGCAAAAAGCTTATATTTTTTCCTTGATTGGGTGAAAATTCGTAGGAAAAGCCTATTATGTTCTTAAAAACGAAAACTTGTCGGTGAATTTATTTTCACAAATATACATTTTATGATTCGAAAATTTTCTTTTGTTTCAACAGTCATTAAATAGTCATTAATCATAGAGCACGCGCTCTCCACCGGGTATGAAAAACAATTGAATTATATCAGTCAACTCGAAAGAATAATATAATAGCACGACGATGGAGTTCTGTGTTATTTGGCTTCACAATAATAATTTATTCTTTTAAAAATTCATAGTTTTTATTTCCATTCAAATTCTTTCAAGCGTAACATGAACATAATTTGTTATAATGATCTAAATCGCACGTAACTTCATAAATTCAAATAATTAATAAGTTCATAAATATAAATGAAATAAATTACCTTGCAGTGATTTTATTGGCCCCCATAACAATGCTTGTTAATATCGTGAACATAATTAGTAGTGTGCAACCGACTATGTGAAATTAACATGATATAAGACCGAGTATATGATAAACAAGTTATCGCACATGCTCTCGAAAAATATCGGCTGATATTTTTTTCGTTTTTTATGTTCTCATATATTTCACTCGCCTAAAGGCTCGTGACATATGTAACAAGAACATAAAAACACTCAAAAAATATTGCCGATATTTTTCTCGGCACTGTGCGATAACTAGTACTTACAAACTGTTGTGTGTTTTTTGAAATGTTATGTGTTAGGATCATGCAATATAGCAAAAAAACTAATTTTTGTAGAATTTGACTTTACAACTTGCAAGCTATTCCTGTTTTTATATTAAAACGTTTTTATACAAAACGTAAAATTGCCTCAAAATTCATAAAATGTTATTAACTCTGAAACATTTTCCTGATTCTATTTTTGGTTTGCGAAGTTCTTTTCCTGCAAAAATTTCTAAGAATAAAGTACAGAAATTACTTATTTTTAAGATGTATAAATTTAATTTCTTCTAATTTATGGTTTTGACATTTTCATGTAATATACAGTTTGTGGGAAAAGACTGATGTTTGTTGATTTAGAATTATTAAACAGAACCGTTTTTTACATATAGACTTTTGTGCATATGGCCATATTTAATACACCAAAAGGGCTACTTTGTAGATTTCGGTTTTATATATACTCTTTGTAATTTATTTTTTTCTTCTTTTTGACATTTTGGATTATATAAATTATTGTTGCAGAATATTGTATTTAAAAAAACGGAATTTTGCAAAGTTCTGTTTTACTACTCAATTTTCACATTATATATATATATATTCTTTGGGACAGGATGGTATGAGATAGACCAACATACATGATATTGGTTGTTTTTAATTTACAGGCTGTGCCTTATGAAACTTTAAGGTTAACATTTTGTCAGACAATGGCATAACATATACTGATAGAACTGATTTTTGTTGTTTTAGACGTTATAACTTAAACTTTTTTTGACATTACAGAAGACATAGAGAAGGAGAATTAGATTTTGCACATTGCAAGTTTTTTTTTTTATATTTTGTATAAATTCTTACCGGGCAGGACTCTGTACAACATACCGAAATGACTGATCCCTCTCTATTTATAAATTTGATGCGTTCCAAATCGCATTTTTTTGAAATTTTGGGTAATATTTAATGAGTACAAGATGCAAAAATATCAAAAATACTGATTTTTGTTGAATCAGAAGTATTTCCTACCACCATTCTTTTTTTACAGTTTTGTGGAGAAAAAGTGTATGTAATATCATCAGAATAACTAATTTTGTTGCAAACTGTTTTTCTTTTTCACATTTTGGATTGAAACATTGTTATAGAGGGCATATATCAATAGACATATATACCAAAATAATTAAATTCTGCAAACTTTGATTTTGTCGTTCACCTCTCATCTTTTATATTTTGATTAAACTTTTGAGGAAAACCATAGGAATTATTTAGAATTTGTATTTTGTGTTGCAAATTTAGTGCAAAAATTGACATAAAATGAACTGTTAAATTGATTGTTGTTGTTTTAACATGAATTATGACTCAAACTTTGTTTTTGCACTAATTTGACTAATTAGCCTAAAAAATTTGCCAATTGGTTTTACACTCTGTTATTTTTTATATATATTTTATGTGAACATTTGTGACAGAATACTATGTGAGTTTCGAAATTTTGTGTAAGGCTTATTGATGGTAAAACAGCATGCAAGTTGCTAAAAGGACTGATTTTTATTAACTTTGGGTTTAAACACCATTCTTTTTTTTAATTTTTTTTTTAACAGTTTGTCTAAAGTTTACTAAACATATATTTTTATATATGCAATATATAACAAAAAGTTTTGTTGCATTATAATTTATCCTTGCAATCCATTTCTTTAAACCTAAATAAAAATTTCTGCCAGAGGCACAATTTATTGTTTATTTTCACATTTTGTGTAAACCTTTGGCAGGGTTTGTAACTTAACTGATCTTAACATATACATTGACAAAGATTTTTTTTTACATTGATCAGCTTTTTTTTGTATGTGACTTTTTGAGTGATTTAAATTTTATGGGTGAGATGTATTTTGAAATGCTTTGGTAAACTTCTTTCCAGATAATTTTCGCATTGTCAGAGGGTCAGAGCAAGTAATTTTAGTAGATTTACTTTTTAAATGTCACATTATACTACAGTTGTTGGATACCTTCAATTTTTGGTCATTTATATAACAAGGCAAATTGTAAGCTTCGCACCTGCTGTATTGTGTTTTATGGACGTTATATCTGTTACATGAATTAAATGAGAAATTAGTGGATTCTTCCATGGGAAACAGCTAGTTAATTATTAATAACGTGATCACTTTTTCGGCACAATTGGAGAACCACTCCCCCATGGAGGATTTGGTATAAATCAGTAATATGACTAGAACTTCCTGCCGAAACGGCTGGTTTATTATAAAACATTTCAGCTTCTTTGTTACAAAACGAGCCGATAATTTATCACAAAGCGCGCCACAACGTAAACTTAAATTTATAATCCTAAAATACAACCAAAAAAAGGCTTGAAATGCTGAAAAGTTTTGATAAAAAGATTGGACACGAAGTATCAAAAGATAATTGGAAGAAACACAATTCTAAAAAATCACTACCCAAAAAAATCTGAGAAAGGCAAAAACAGAAATTTATACAATGAAATCTATTTCAATTAATTTTTGCAAAAAAAGAATGTTCAACATCGACATTAATTCATTATTGCACAGAGACACATATTTAATGTTACCTCGCCAGTAGTTTGTAGACCAATCACAACACAGTAGCCTTCAGATAATGCTTGCCTTGCTTGTTCTACAATTTCAGGTAATTTCATACTCATGCTAAAAAAAAGTAACAAGACAAAAGTAACAAGACAAAACTTCAAACTGAAACTTCAGTAGTTTTTTATATGTAAAAGATCTAAGTTTGTACATCGTAGGCTCATACTTTCAGCAATCTACCTATTTGAACACATATCCAGTTCCAACATTCACCACATGAACTAATCAAATTTCCAGCTAGAAGACTTCTAATAAAAATCGAGAACAAAAAATCACCATAATTGTTTAAAAAATCGTTGATGACATGCCCAAAAGTGGCTCCACACCCTTGTTTTGGCACTTGCAGTGCGATTAAGAGCAACTTCCAAAGCTTTTTTCAGCTCCTTCCTAAAAAAAACATGAAAAGTAACAAAACAAGGCGTTTAAGGCAGTTAAAGGTGATGTAAATTATAAGACAAAAGCAAGTGTTAGAACCAAGAACTTTTCTAAATTATCAATATTAACTTGGGGATAATTAGGGATAAAATCTTGAACTTCCTGGTCATGGCACCATCCCAGCCATTTTAATTAAAAAGTCACAAGAATACAACGAATTTTATTCTTTATATTAAAATGGATTCGAAAGCTTACCAAACATGAACAGCTTTGTCATAAATTTTAATTTGTTCCTCTGTAAGTTTGGCTTCCACAGTTTGAAACTAAATTAAAAAGATGTTTTAGTAATTTCTTATAGTGCAAAACATGTGGAAACAACAGTACATTTTTTTACCATTAATACCATAGAAAACTACTTTTCAATGGAAATCAAAAAACATTGTTGTGACAGGAGATTTTGATGACGAAGATGAGGAGTAATTAAAAGATCTTGACATTCCTGTTAATTAAGATGATGAATCCCACTTAGTATTTTCATAGGTAACAAAAAAATTAATTTATTGGTCACAACAAATAATAGCACATTGCATAACTGGATATTCTTATATTATGTATGAAGATCAATAAAATCTAAAATAATCAATCAAATGGAGAGGAGGAATGAGAATTCACGTTTCTGAGAATTAAGAATGTAGTGGGAACGGCGGCTGTTTCCTCTTCAAAAATATATATTTCTGTGGTTTAGTGAACATTAACAGCAATTATTATAGTAATAACATATTTCGAGGTCTATTTGGGATTAATAAGCCCGAGTTTCATTTGTCATCATCATCATTTTACATGCTAGCATGGGTTGGATGGGGTATATTAATAACCCTCTTCCAAACTGATCTAGACTGTGTTAGATCTAAACTTCCTCTGACTTTAAATAAAGAAATAAAGAAATAAATGTATCAAGTCTGACCTTATTACCTCCTGCCAAGTCTTTCTCAGTCTACCTCTGGGCTTTGCCCCAGGAACTATCAAGTCTCTACACTGGCGTTACACATCCGCCTAACCATTCTCATATCATTCCTTTCTAAACAGTCAAGATCTTCCTGCTTCACTGCCCATGTCTCACTACCGTACAACATAACACTTCTTACACAGGCCTCATACAACCTGTCTTTTACCTCAATTAACAAAACTCTGCTAGTCAACAAAGGAATAACCTTTCTGAATTTTTCTCAGGCTCAACCTATCCTTCAAGTAACTTCTTCCAACACCCCCTTCACTACCCAACATATCACCTAAGTAAAATTACCTGAAAAGATTGGCTGAACGTTGTGATGGCAATTTGTCAACATTATAAATGATACTGAAGGCTTATTAACCCAAGAAAGCATGTTATTTCGTGTTAATTATATGATTAAAAACCTTTTTTTGTAACGATTTTTTATGGGCTAGTTTTGAGGGAAATTACAAATTTATGAAATTTCGTATCATCATACATAAATATTCCAAAAGGGAAAAGAAAAAAAGGAAGAAATTACTTATGATGAAATGCTTTATTATTAAAGAACTCAACTTTGGATTAAACAAAAACATAACTTGTATCGAAACACAAATAATTTTCTCCCTTCACTTGCTTCCATTCTTATGTTAAAATACTTGTGTCAAAAGTATAAACAACACAGGTATTTTTTTCTGATGTTTTAAAATCGCAGGCTTTTCTTGTGATAAAAACAAAACAAATCATGAAGTAAAATAAAACTGGTCAATTACAACCCGGTCTATTTTAAATTTGAAATAAACCTGCTTGAGATTTGAAATTGACTTGGTACAGATAAATAAAACATTGATCACTAAAGCGGCTTCACTGTAATACTTTTTAGTCATATAATTAAATGTAGAATGCAATCTATCACATCCATCTAATCTATCACATCCATCTAATTGTGTAAATAAAACAGACCAGAGTAAATAAGATAAGCCATACTCAACAAAAAGAAGCAAGTACAAAACACATACCTCTGCTTCTTGGTAAGAAAGACCCCGGGAAACATACATTCCAGCAGCTTTCATTTCCATAGACAACATTTCAAGAGCACCTACAAATAGCCAAAATCATGGTTAATGTCGAAAGAGCAGAGCATTGAAAATTACCGATTAAGTGCTGGGGACTCAAATAAATGCCATAAGCACCCACCCTTTGATCAAAAGTTTGAAAAAAGTGGCAAACAAAAATACCTGCTATTTTTGTATAATTTACCATTTCATAGGAACTTTTGCAATAGTCTTTAATGTGACTTTTTAAATCAAAATAAGGGGTAACTTAAGAATAGAATTGAACATAACATGTTATTATTCCTGTTGCTTTCATATTTAGAAGTCTTTTTAAGAACCTAGTGACCAAATAAGTTCCTAAGATAATAGTTTGAAATATAAATAAGCGTCTAAGAAATGAATTGGTAAAATTAATATGAAAAAAATGTTTTAGCATTGAAAGCAAACTGTCAAGTTGTAGTTTTTGTTAATGCAGGCACATCCCCGGAGCACAGTTGACCCATGCTGACGCATATAGTAGTAATTTCCATGTTTATAAACATGCTTCTAAACCTGACTTCTGGTTACGTAACAAAAATAAGATTTTTTACACCTCTTTGTAAAAACAAAATCAAAGACACATACAAACAATTTTTAGGCTGTACATTTTAATTTATCCTAACTAACCCTTTAATAAAATAGGTAAAATAAATGCATATAACATAATAACCATATTGATTTACGTGATTGTGTACTTGTATTTATAAATCTATGCCCAACTTGACCAGATCAAAGTTGTGTCCCAATTATTACAAGATATACATAAAAATTACAACTTGTATAAAAATAGCGATGTATAATATAATTCTTTGTGACTTAAAATGTGGGGAAGTTCGTGTAAGACTTAAAATTTTCAAAGTAGTTTATTACAGCTTTGCAATGGACATATAGATGTCAATTTCCTTTTCATACATCTCTGCATCTTTTTCTCCCAACTCTGTTATACGCTCTTGCAATAACGTAGCTACATCACTATTCTTGCATTGACTTTTGATAACATCATCTTTTTGCATTAAGAACAAAAGAACACCTGCTATGTTCTCATGAGTTTCGTCATGTTCATGCCTCAACAACTCTACTAGCTTATTCGCCACTTCAGCATAATTGATTTCCTTGTGAGCAAAATCACTGCAAATTAGTTTCCTTAGGAAAAACGATGACTTCAGCCGTAATTTCACATTCTCATTACTCATTAAAGCCAGCAACTGATTGATTCCTTTTAAACGAATGAATAGCTTCTCTGCTGCTTCATGAGACCCAACAGCCGATGAAAGTGCATATAATGTTTTAATTCGAACTGTTTCAATATCTGTTTCTCTAACTTTTTTTAAAAGAATAACAATTCCGTTGTTTTCCAGCAATGTGTTTTGACATTTCGGGCTGTTTTGTGTACAGTTTGCAATCAAATCAGCAGTTCTCCATTGCAGTGATGGATATTGAGTGTGTTTAAGCATATCCAGACAAAATTTCAGACCACCCATTTTATTAAAATCTAATCCCATGTCCATCCCTTCACAAAGGAAATTGATGGCGTCCAACACATTTTCCAAATCAGCAAGTTGTGAATCAGTGAAAACAGAAGTAGGGTTATAAGTAAAAAGCATTTCTGAAAACATGGTCAACTTTTTTCCATCGTCGTTTTCGAGAACATGGGTAATCGCATCTTGCAACCATTTTTTACGCTCTTCTCCCATTTCGGTATTTGCATATGTTTGTAATTCTTGGTCTGTTAACTTTAAGCTCATTTTTAATAACTTTTGTAATTCCTTTTGGTTTTTATCTTCACCAGAAGCCATTTTGTTGTTATCTAGAATAAAAATAGACTTCTATTATAAAGCACATTTTAAGTTTTTTGGTTAAAACAAATAAATAGGGCAAAAATGACCAATACAGTGTAATCTGTTTCTTGAACTCACTCATGGTCAGTCATGAAAGAAAGGTATTGTATAAAGGAACATTGTCAAAAACGTGTGGCAATTAGTAAGGCAACTGTTTTTTTTTGTTTTTTTTCATTATGTGCCAGAATTATGGTTTACATTGATAAAAAACAGAAATTTGTGGAGTTGAAAAGAACTTCTGTAGAAAAGATATGGAAAAAAATCAGCAAGGGAAAATAATATTTGTTTGGGATATTTTCCTAAAAAAAACCCCAACTTATTATTTCCTGATTAAAGCCAAAAATCATAATTCAAAATATACAAGGCATGGGATAATAAATTGTGTTAAAGGGAGAAAAAGTGGCAAGAATATACCCCGCTGGATGCCATCCCAGTATTTTGTATCTCGGGGTGAGAGTAGCTTGACTTATACAGAAAGTTTTCTTCCTTATGCTACAGCTTGTGTGGAATAAATTTTACTTCCTGTATTATGAACTCTACAATACATTACAATACAATACATTTATGCAATTTCAAAATACCTTGAAAAAAAGATGTCACGTTAATTAAGAGGCCGAAAAATGTCTTTTCATGTCATTATGTCATGTCATATTTTAGAAATAAGGGATGCATTTTAAGGGATGGTTTTTAATTTTTTAGGTAACGTTGCGCAGGACCCGTATTTTTACTGATATAATTATCTGCTTTACAATCTAGGACAGAAATTAGTGGAAAAGAGGAAAGAATTTTAAAGATTTACATTCTTAAAGATTTCCATTAAGTAATTGAGAAAGCTCATTCTAAGTAGCCTGCACCCTAAACTTGCCAATTTTCACAGCAGAATCATGACTTAGGATCATAAAGATGATATTATGAGATGGTATATAGCGATGAAAGTCTCAGCATGCTGATGTCAGCAGCAGGAATAAAACAATCAACATCAAAGGCAAGCGTTAGAAATTTAAAAATGGCAGCATGCTGTAAACAAGCAACGAAGCAGGAAAGAGAGAACAAAATCAATTACAGAGATTTATTTAATTAGCAACCACACTTGAAACAGGGATGCATGGCATTATCAACATGATAAACTTTGCATATGAAATATATTCGGGATAAACAAAGTTTACGAAATCAATTTTAAGATCCAAAAATATTTTGTTAATGTAGCTAACCAGTTATTCATGCATGCTTAGCATCTGTTAATTTACTTTAAGAAGTTGCCTATTGATACAGAAACTTATGCAGAATACAAATAAAATTTATTTATGAGTGAATAAAAGGTTATAATGACTAAGATTTTATTTTCATTATAAATAGAGCTAACTTGACTTGTGGTTTGTTCGCTCGTCTCACAATTTGTAAACATTCCCCAGAAAAAACAGCCAAGTCATTTTTTGTTATTTCCTAACGCTACTTGGTTAGATCTGAAGTCTTAAATGGTGCTAATTTCTGCTGATGTTGGCACACCCCAATTCCCTGAATTTTCACCATTCGAGGCCACAGAGCAGATAGTTCTGTAATGCGAAAATTGTGAAAAGTGCAGCCATCGCATTTTTGATATTGTTTACTTGAAATACACCCCTGCCAAAGTAAAACTTTTGTAAAAACTACCGACTTTAGTACTAGCCAAGTGATGCTGTTTGGTCATTTCGGGACATAGCAAAAAACAGCTATTTAAAAAAAATTATGACCAGGGTTGTAATTTAATAAAAAGTCATGACAAGGAAAACACATACCTTGAAAATACCATCAAGATACAACCACTTTGGGAACAATTTCTTTCTAACCATTATGGATTAAATAGATATTTATTCACACCAACTATCCATTATACAAAAGGTTTCACGTTAGAAAAAAAAAATCTTAAAAATTCATCCAATTTTTTTTTAAGTAACTCAATGGCCACCTCATGGCTGTTCCAAAAATAATAAAAAATAAATCAAATAGTCCCCTTCAACTGATACCAATGCCTTTGTTTTGTTAATTTTTGTTGAAAACTGTAGATCATGGGAAAGATCTACATAAAAAGTGCCCTGTGTAATAAAAGTAGCTTGTAGATGCATTTTTTCTTGAATAATAACATTTATAATTTAATAATTTCCTTGAATTAATATAATTATATATATATAATCTCAACCATAACAATATATCCAATACTTAAGAACAAAAACAGAGCTATTGTAGCATGGTAAAGTGAAATTAAATTTAGCACTTAAAATTAACGTTAGGTAAATGCATTGGTGCAAAACATGCTGATCCAAAAATTTTGAGGATTTGGAAGAAAAAAGTTGTTTTAAACTAACAAAAGAGAATCCAAGGTGATCAATGATCAAAAAGTTGTTTACCAAGTATTCAAATGTTAGGTAAGGCCATAATCCTTTCCACATAAGAAAAATTAAGTTAAAATGTATAAACAATCCCTGTGGGCTAACATGCTTCAGATTGCACTCAAACAAGAATTAAGATCAAAATGGAATTTTTTGTTATAATTTGTTTTCTATCACGAAAAAAAGAAATGTTTACAAAAAATACCGCAAGTTTTTCTAAATTAACTCTCTTCTATTATAGTTTACTTTTGTACTTATACAGATAGTATAAACTGAACTCACGAAAAATTAATTCCCTGCATAATGTTTAAATAAATTGTCCACAATTAAAAGTGTCCTAAATTTACTAAGATTTTTTAAAAAGACTGCTGTAAAGCAAAATTTAAAGTCTTTTAAGACTATCTGATTCAGTAAAAAAAAAAAGAATAATAAAATAAAATACAAACCTAATCCTCTTGACGTTAGTGAGTCTAAAAAACTTGTAAAATCTTTAAAAGTTGTACCAACTCCCCAGATTCCAAGACGTTCCATGAATGCCTGAAGATATTGAAATACAGGTTGTTGAAGCTTTTTAAAGTTTTTTTTCAGATTTTTTTTTCTTTATTTTCGGGGCACACACACATAATAAACACATAAGTACGCGATGTATCATACAGAAGTGTTCTTAAAAATATCCATATATCAAGCTATAGCTTTTGTAGTTTCTTGTCTGATTTTAAACTTTCTAAGGTTTTTAATAAACTGAAGACACCCTGCTTAAATTTTACAATCTGTACCACCTTGTGGTAGAGCGTTCACTTCCAGTGTGGAAGGTTAAAATAATAGTAATAAAAACAAAAACAAATAAATAATAAATAAATAATTTGTACACATCATACCATATTCTTAACATCAGTGACACCAGTAGCACTACAGTACAGTACTCTAGCTTTTGGTAGCAATCTAAAATTAAAACATAAGAAATATAACAAGTAAAAAATAAACAAACAAACAAACATCATCTCTGGCATCAAAACAGGAAGATTAAAATCGTTGCAGTGTACATAAATATTTAGAGACAATAATTCAACAACCAAAGTGACTAACTGATTTTTTTAAGGTTTGGATACTATTCCAAAAAATACTTAAATTAGTTTTTTGAATTTGTTCTTTGTTTGTTTGTTTGTTTTTGAATTTTATTTTTTTGTCAGCAGCAACAACATTTCAGACGTTATAACCAAGCATTACATGTGTAACTTCCTACTATTTTAGGCGAAAAATTAAAAGTAAAAAAATGCATTTTGAATTAGAAATGTTATTTACAACATATTTAAAGTTTTTACTTGACTGGTTTCTGAAGAGGTACTTAACACTAACAGATAACTTTTTTTAGCTGTACTCTTTAGTGTTTTGCATGTTTCACTTACTTAAAGGCATTTTGTATGTGCTATTGATAGCACATGTAAATAATCTTTGTTTTCTTGCTATCACACTGATTTTGACAAGAAATTGACACTTTAGAATCCATGGAAAAATTAAAGTATTAGGAAGTTTTGACCAGCACTAGTTACATTCGGTAACGTCATTTTGAATGCAATTGTGAAATTAAAATATTCTACCTTTGTATCATTGTCACAGCAAGAGCAACTTTAGTACTAGATTTCTCTTTTCCCTACAATGTTTAGCAAATGTATTAACAATGTGTGTCCACTAAAAACTACATCTGAATATATATACCATTTACAACAGGTAATAAAAAAATTTCCAGTCTTAAAGAAACATTCCAGTATCACAAAAGATCCACTTTGTAATGTGATAAAGTCAAATAAGATATATTTCGATAAAATAGAAATAATTCCTGGACAATTTGCCAAACTCTTTCACCTAAAGTCGACGAGAATAAATACAGTACAAGTAAATACAAAGATGTTCTTACTGGTATGAAGTGCTTAGCTTTGTGGCATTCATCAAAAATAAGACAACCATCAAAATCTTTATTACACCACTTTATAAGTTGATCCAAACGGCTGGATTTCTTTTGATCTTAAATAAGCAAATTATAAGGACCAATGTACCCTTAATCTAAATATTCGGAAATCATCTAGTGGATTAAGTTTCCTGGAAAGTTGAATATTAGAAGTAGAAGAAGATCATAGCAGATTTTTTATACTTACCTTTCAAAGAAGATGACACTAGTGTTGAGTATGTCGAGAACAAAACTCCTTCTTGAAAATCTGAAACAAGACCAAACGCTCTAAAAAAATATGTTGGTATAATAACAAATAACAATAAAAGAAAAAAAATTTAAATCTCCTTTAATGTAGTTGTGCTGTGTAGAAGTTCCAGATAACAGTTAATATATAATAAAAAATTTAAATTCTCACTTCATTCCTTTATCTAGTTGTTGACATCCATCAATAACATTGACAAAGCATCCAATATCTTGAAGATCCCTAAAAAAATTAATTATTGATTTATCTGTATTCGCATCTTTATTTGGGTTTTATTTTATGCATGTATTTTCTTCGGTCTAACCTTGCAGCGTCATGTCTGAGATCACTTGATATACTAAACCAGATATGTTTTTTCCTTCCACGACAAAAATTGTCCAAGATTATTCCAGCAATCTAAAAAAATACTTGTTACAAGTTTACAAAAATTTGTTTTTTATATACCTGATTCCAGGAAATTAATGAGGCACAAAATTGAAGTGTAACATAAATATGCAGAACGTTAAAAATGGTACTTGTCAATTTAAAACTTAAAAGTAAATTTAAAAATATATTTTCCATACAATTACAATATAATCATACGATGTGATTAATGCAAGTTTGAGAGCACCTGGTATCACAGACGTTTAAAGAAAACAAGTGAAATGGGCTGTACATCAATGAAGACATTTTCATAGTAGCATTCTTCTCACAAAAAGTAAGTATAGTCAGATGATGTAATCGTTACGCACATGCAATCATTATGCAGTTACTTAGAGGCCAATTTTCGCCTTATAAAAGGTCTGAAACAAAGAAATAAACAATACAATAAATACTACAATGTTAGCCCTATATCATACCTGAAATATAACAAACAATTATTTAACAGAAGCACAAAAAAGTCCAAATCTCTTAGAGTGCTTCGTATACCACCAATATCAACTTCACTGCGCCATGTTTGAATTTTCGGCTACCGCTTCATGTACGCACGTGAGTACAATCAGAATACGGCCCGCTATTGGCTAGTTCGAAAAGCCGTGGGTTTAACACTATGTTATGGAGTATATTTCCCGGGGTAGTGAAAAAAAGTATGCGTAATGAATTGTGCCGATAATGAATGTTACTATTTTAATCATTACGCATGTTTTAAATGATGAAGAAGAGCTAGTTCGAAAGCTTAAAACAAAAAACCTAACTCCTTATTGGCCGAAACTAAAACCTAAATTTAGACATCCAATCATAGGGCTTAAAGAGCACATGTTTCTTAGGCGCGTAAAAAACTTTTTCTTTTTCAAATAGCAATCAAACAGATTGGTTATCTCAGCTATTTCAGCGAAATTTTAAACAAAAAAATGGGCAAAAGACGTGGAGGTAGTCGAAAGGTGCAAAAGAAGGTGGCTAATGCTTGGTCAGAGGAAGATGTACAACATGCCCTTCATGATCTTGATTCTGTACCAGGCGCCTCTATACGCGGGGTGGCCAAACGTCATGGAGTTAATGAATCCACTATCCGTTTCAGAATTAAAAAGCGACAAGAAGGGGTAGGACTGGGGAAGCCAGGCCGGAAGTGCGTCTTTAATGAAGAAACAGAGTAGGAGCTAGCAAATTGCATCGGTGTTGTGTGCAACTTGGGATTCAGCCCAACAATGCTCGAAATCATTGTAAGTACTTTTATTCAGGACGTGTTATATAATTACCTGGTTAATAAGGGTCGCCTAATTCTTTTACTTCGTCGTAGGATCTGGTGAGTCAGTACATCTCCCAAAATAATATTGATGCGGCACAATTCAAAGACGGTAGACCTGGCATAACTTGGGTGAAGAATTTCATGAAACGCAACAAATTAACTCACAAGAAAGCGGAAATGATCAGTACGGCCAGGAAAGCCAACACGGCGAACCCATTTATTATATACGATTTTTATGATCAACTCGAAAAGGTATCTATTAAGACTTAACATTTTATTTGTACTACTTCAAGGTGCGAAATACACGTAACCATTTTTCTTTTCTTTCTAAACTTAAGATCTTTCAAAAGTATCCTGAACTGGACGCTACCCGTGTCTGGAATTGCGACGAGAGTGGCTTTCCGACAGACCCATCCAAAGGCAGAGTCGTTTCTGTCAAGGTAATATGATAGTTGCTATGAAAATGAAAAACCTTCGAGACCACAAGTTAATACCCTGTTTCGAATTTAGGGACAACGTGCCTTGAAACTGAGATTCGGTGCTGGACGAGAAAATATTACAGCGCTTGGCGTATGCAACGCGGCTGGCATAGTGCTTGACCCGCTTATAATTTTCAAAGGCAAGAATATGCAGTCCACTTGGTATGGAGAAAACGCACTACCCAATACATACTACGGGAAGTCAGAAAATGGTTTGCTCCTATTTATTTATACATAACGTTGCTACTCTTGCTTAACTTATTGCAATTTGATTCTTCTTCTTGTTAGGGTGGATGGATACTGGTGTTTTCGCGGAATGGTTTAACCATTTTGCCGATATTGTCCCCGAAAGACCCCTTTTGCTTCTGCTAGATGGCCATCTCACCCACATATCCATTCAAGTGATCTCTCGTGCCCTAGAAGAAAATATAGTTATTATCAAATTTCCACCTCACGTAACGGACGTGATGCAGCCTTTGGATGTGGCATGTTTTGGTCCGCTTAAACGACGCTGGGAGAAACTGTTACAAGAGAGAGTAAACACATTTGGCCCAAAACAACAGTTATCAAAGTCTGATTTTGTAAATCAGCTTTGCTCTATTTGGAAAGACGGGATGAATAAAGAAAATGTCATAAGTGGATTTCAATCAACTGGTATAAATATTACTCTCCTATTGGATGTTTTGACAAAAAACTAAATACAGTCCTTGCTGATTTGAACATGCGCCTTATTTGTTTATAGGTATTTGGCCAAATGATCGAACGAAATACCCGAAACACCGATTGGATCAAAGACTTGTTTCTAAATACGAGGAGTGGAAAAAGACCGGAAAAGAATTGGACTGGGATCACCTAGCAGAGGAGTAAGTTTATTTCAAACTAAAACCATAAATCGGAGTTTAACATACCATGACATTGTAGCCAATCCTTCTATAATGTAGTTTAATTCATGTTTTACATTTCGAATAATATTTAGAAATATCGACAGAGCTATTGGCATTGATTCCAACCTGAGTGCTAAAAGTTTCGAGATCAATGTACCCTCTTCTCAATGCGCTACGCCAACAACAACGGCCATGGATTTTACCAGCGAACCATCAAATTCCCAGAGCACACCAAGCACCAATATCTATGAAAAGTTAAAATCATCGCTTGGGCCATACCCGTATGACGCACCGGCTGGGTTTCATTGGGTACCCAATGGATGGAAACTTGAGCCGATAGCACGTTATTCGACACCTGTTAGAAATGAAACCTCTACTAAGCTGTTTGAAAAAGCATTTTTGGATAAAATGAAGGGCCCTGTACATAAACCAAAAGTTAAGCGGATGAAGTTAGATTTACGTGCAAAAGTTTTAACGCAAGAAGAACTTTTAAAAGAACTAGAAAGAAAAAAACGGGCGAAGGAAGAAAATGAGATGCGGAAAGCGGAAAGGATGGAAAAGAGAAAGAATCTGAACGAAAAGAAAAACAATCTAACGAAAAGGAAGCAAGCGGAAAAGGAAGAAAGTGAAGAGGAAGAGGAAGAGGAAGAGAGTGAAGAAGAAGAAGTGGAAGAGAGCGAAACATGTACCGATAGCTCAGACAAATCGTGTACTGACGAAAATGAGAGTGGTGTTACACAAGTGGCGTGCTGGGAGGCCTTGAAACCACCCACTACCGAAAAAGAGCTGATTGGCAAATTTTTCGCTTGCATTTATCCCACGAAAAAAGGTCCCAATCTTTATGTTGGAAAATTGACAAGACGATTCTTGTCAAACGATGAAGATGGGTACCCATGTGCGTTAGAAATTGATTGCCTCCAACAAAAGTATGGCGTAACAGACTGTATTTTCAAGGAATATGACATCGCAGGGGCAGATGTAGAGGTTTTTCCGATCCATAACATCGTTTGTGGTCCCCTGAAATGTAACTTTCTGGGTTCGAAAAAATGGAATTTTCCCCAATACAAAGAATTTCGCCAACTTTTTGAAAAAGTAAAGAAAGACGATAGAGAGGCTAGTCACAAAAATTACCTTTGTAAAGTATTTTACACTAAAGGAAAAGAATAAATTTGGATTAAAGTTGTATTTTTTGACGTGCGTAACAATTAATATCTACTGCGTAAGCCAGATTTTTATAGATTGCGCACAACAATTTTTTTCATTACGCACCTGCGCAACGAATAAAAAAAAATGCGTAATGATTGAAGATTTTTCGATTTAATCATTACGCACTCAAAAACCTGTGATATTGACCGTTTAGTTGCTTAAAAGGTTAGGATTTAACATTTTCTGGTGTAAAAAATAAGGTTGATTAGTAGAAACGCAGCAACTCAGCATTTATCGTGCGCCGATGTAAGTTAAAAGGAAAAGTTGCTGAGATGCGTAATGATTACATCATCTGACTATATATTATTTATCAAATTTTGTATTTTCTTGATTTGCATGATTTTGAATTTTTTTTAAAGTTAGTTGAGCTCAATTGCTTTAATTAAATACATTAATTGCATTCATGTTAATTTTGTGTCTCATTAATTTCCTGGAATAAGGTAGCTTTAAAATGCATTACATCACAAACTTAATTTATGTTTGATTCAACATAATACGCCACATATGTACATACCTGTCTACCTTTTCCAACACCAGTTCCATCACCAAGAAAAAACCCAGACCGGTTTCCACAAGGAAGAATGAGTTGATGACGCTGACACTGTAAAATAAAAATAAAAACATTAATAAGAGATTACAACTTAGTAAAGAGATAGTTACTTTTATATAAACCATGCTAAATTTTTAACAAGACAAACAACCAAACATAACAAACAATAAAAAGTATAATTTATTACTCTCACAATTAAGTTATGCATTCAATTTAAATACAAAGGAGGTTCTTTTTTTGAAAAATAGTTTATAAATTTTAACTTACTGCAAACAAAATACCTTCAAGTTGCAAATCGCTTAGCTTTCCTATAATAAAAAAATAAAATAAATTAAAAAAAAAAACATATTTATCTCCATGTGGAATCCTTAAAGGTACTGTCCGGTAAAAAATTAAAACTTGATATTAGTTACATCTCGGCACAAAAGTAAAGAAAAAAGTATTTAAATACAACCAAAATTGTCTTTCATAAGTTTAAACTGAATTTGTTTACTTGACCATGCCATTCTCAATCGCCATCTTTACTGAACTTCGAACGCGGAAAAGGACTGGGTAAAAACATTAATATGCGCAATTTATGCAATGACGTATTCTTTGGGTTACCCCCGTGTAGAGACTGGCGCGTGCAGAAAGAAAAATAAAGAAAAAAAAGTTAATGATATTCCCAACAGAATTTTTTTACGTTTATCAATCATGTTCACAAGCAGAAATATAAACATAATTGGATTTCAGTTTGAGCCAGAACGACCCAATAACAAACAACAAATTCCCTCTTATAATGACAATATGAACCAGACGCACCAGAATCACCCGCTGCTTCTCGCACACAGATAGATGTTAGTGAGTGGTGCTTATGTGAAAAGTGCGAGAGGATGCCTTCAGCTGTTGAGTGTTTGTGCTGTAACGAGGTGGACACTATAAAATACTTGCAGCTACGGTACCTATATAATTTGACCTCACATTTTTCTACTGGTTGTATTATAAATGAGCGCCTGGGTACAAGGTTTCTATTGTGTTTTAGATAAGAAATGTATAACAGAGCATACTAAACAGAGCGCGAAGATTTCAACGCGGTTGTGATTTTAAAGAACACTTTGTGGACAGCGTTAGTCGCTCTCCACAATCGGGAAAGCCGTGGACTTAAAAAAAAGGATGAAGTTTCTAACAAGTAAGTCGCTAGCACTCTTGAAATTTCTGTTGTCATAGTATTTCCAATCTTATTTGAGGATGATATTTTTAGATCTTATCGATATGCGGCATACCGCCAATTCTGTTGGTTTGTTCATAACCACTTGGGAAAAGGCGTTCGTCGGGTTATACCATCTTGTGTTGTGTCTAAGATACGTAAAGAATATCCAAGTACGAATGGGGTGTATACTGGCTTCAAAGAAGGTGAAGAAATACCTGAAGTTGATTTTTCTCGGACAAATGAAGTTGACGACGAGAATATTTGATTGTAAATTAAAAACAACAGTCTTTTTCAGGAGAAGCGTGCAATCGCACGCGCACGCCGTGGCACACACGTAAATCGTTTCAGGCGTGCAATTAATCGCACGCCTGAAAAATAAATATTGAGTTTTAAAAATCAACCTATAAAATCCCATTTTATAGCGTGCGATGGCAGCCCTTGAAATAATTTTTGGAGTCTCGTCAGACAAAATGCCTGCCACATTTCCAGCTTGGTCGGACATGTCCTTAGCTCGTTTAGAACTTTCGTCGGACAAAACGTTGATAGATTTCCGTCTTGTTCGGATACTTTTAGATCTCAGAATTATCGAATAGTCCTGGTCCTTTTCATCCACGAGCAAGCCTATTCATAGCCAACCTGACCATCCTAGCTAATTCACCGACTCCTGACTTAGTTAAAAGAACTACGTAGACATGAATCTCTTTTGCCTGGCCCCTTCGTCGTTGGTGACCAGGTCTTACACAAGAAATCCAGCCATGCAGTTCTTAACTTATGCGGAGGTGAACGCCGACGGAGCACGGATGAATCAAGTCTGCAAAACTGCACTTACTACAGGCGGAACAGACATTTTATCATGGATTTAATTGTATATAATTTCTTCATTTGACAAAACAATTGGAAACCATAGCAGGTCCGAATTTACTGGGGTTTTTTCTTCATGCCCCAAGTGTTATTTAAACAATTTTAATCCACGTGCGGTATAATCTTTTTTCTGGGGGCGTTTAATGGGCGTTTATTCGAAGCATTATGGTATAAAAAGTATAAATATGAATAACCTCGAACCAAGTATTTCTTTTTGTTCGCTAATTGAGGTAGCTTTGGTAATAGAATAGGGGTACTGGGAACGAGGTTTATAATTGTCGAGGAAGTATAAAGGTACAAAAAACACAATTCATTTAATGCGTTTGTATTTTCTATACTTTCTTCTTTTGCTGGTCGGTTTTCTGGAGTACGATATATGTACGATATGACAACAACAGTTGATAGTTTGGTATATTACAAAAAATGATTCAGATTCGTCAAGGATTTTAACTTGTAATGTCGCGTCAGATTTTTTCATTTCATCATCGCATGATGCTGTCTGCGTTTGAGCATCGGCCACTCCAACGGATGTCTGCGTAGATATACTTTTACGTAAATTATCTTACCCGCGTCTGGTCTCAGTATCGGCACAAAAAATAAAGCAGCTTTAAAATAATCTACTTTAATTTGTGTAGAGACAGACATTCTGTTTGTGTGGACAGGGACATAAAGTTCTATCTCTGAAAGTGAGTTGCATGCTTTGAAATTAAATATTCATAAATTGCTACATTTTTTTAAAAAGGGGGTAAAATATTAAAAAAAAATTAAATTTAATCTGGTAATATTGTTCAGAGTAAGGGATCGTCTCAAAATGTTCGTATGTTTTTTTCGTATAATTATACGAACGCTACGAAGTACTTCGTTTCGTGAAACGAATGTCATACGAAGTGCTTCGTTTAAAATAAAAAATGTAAACGAAGTTTATACGAACTTTTTTAATATATGATACGAACTTAAACGAAGTTTTTTTATCATACAAAATGAAATTATACGAACTTTGAACGAAGTAAATTGCTATACGATCTTGAAACGAACTTCAAAAGTACCGGCGTAATTGCGCATAATTTTTTCAATACGAAACCAGAAACAAAAGAATTAAACGAATTTTTTTAAAATACGAAAAGAAATGATACGAACTTTAAACGAAACCAGAAATAAAAGAAGTAAAATATACGATTTTGACTTCTTTGAAAAGACTAGCAAAATTGCATATTCATAGCTTCAATCTACACAATCTACGGCGATGTTTTCGCTTTATACGATCCCGTTTTCATGATTTTTAAACGATCTACGGCGATTTTCGTTTTCTACGATCCCGTTTTCATGATTTTTAAACGATCTACGGCGATCTTTTCGTTTTCTACGATCCTGTTTTCATGATTTTTAAACGATCTACGGCGACCTCTTAGCTTTTACGATGCCGTTTTCATGATTTTTAAACGATCTACGGCGATCTTTTCGCTTTCTACGATCCCGTTTTCATGATTTTTAAACGATCTACGGCGATCTTTTCGTTTTCTACGATCCCGTTTTCATGATTTTTAAACGATCTACGCGATATTTTCGCTTTCTACGATGCCGTTTTCATGATTTTAAACGATCTACGGCGATCTTTTGGCTTTATACGATCCCGTTTTCATGATTTTTAAACGATCTACGGCGATCTTTTCGCTTTTTACGATCCCGTTTTCATGACTTTTAAACGATCTACGGCGATCTTTTGGCTTTATACGATCCCGTTTTCATGATTTTTAAACGATCTACGGCGATCTTTTCGCTTTTTACGATCCCGTTTTCATGACTTTTAAACGATCTACGGCGATCTTTTGGCTTTATACGATCCCGTTTTCATGATTTTTAAACGATCTACGGCGATCTTTTCGCTTTTTACGATCCCGTTTTCATGACTTTTAAACGATTTACGGCGATCTTTTGGCTTTATACGATCCCGTTTTCATGACTTTTAAACGATCTACGGCGATCTTTTCGCTTTTTACGATCCCGTTTTCATGACTTTTAAACGATCTACGGCGATCTTTTGGCTTTATACGATCCCGTTTTCATGATTTTTAAACGATCTACGGCGATCTTTTCGCTTTCTACGATCCCGTTTTCATGATTTTAAACGATCTACGGCGATCTTTTCGCTTTCTACGATCCCGTTTTCATGATTTTAAACGATCTACGGCGATCTTTTCGCTTTCTACGATCCCGTTTTCATGACTTTTAAACGATCTACGGCGATCTTTTGGCTTTATACGATCCCGTTTTCATGATTTTTAAAACGATCTACGGCGATCTTTTCGCTTTCTACGATCCCGTTTTCATGATTTTTAAACGATCTACGGCGATCTTTTCGCTTTCTACGATCTCGTTTTCATGATTTTTAAACGATCTACGGCGATCTTTTGGTTTTATACGATCCCGTTTTCATGAATTTTAAACGATCTACGGCGATCTTTTCGCTTTCTACGATCCCGTTTTCATGACTTTTAAACGATCTACGGCGATCTTTTCGCTTTTTACGATCCTGTTTTCATGATTTTTAAACGATCTACGCGATATTTTCGCTTTCTACGATGCCGTGGAAGACCTTAGATAATAAATCCAATTAAAATAAACGAAGTTCGTATAACGAAACGAACTTTATAATTGTTGAAAAAATTTCAATATAAAGACTATAGATAATAGTCCAATTATAATAAACGAACTTCGTATAAGCAAATTTTTATACGAACTTCTTTAAAAATGATACGAACTACATACGAACTTTATTTTAAATGATACGAACTTTATTTTAAATGATACGAACTTTATACGAACTTGTAATTTTGATGATACGAAAAAGTTCGTATTAAAAATAAAATGATACGAAAGATTTAATAAATCGATACGAAGTTTTTGATACGAATTATACGAACTACGTACGAACATTTTGAGACGGTCCCTAAAATAATCATTTTCTATTTGCAATGTTTTGATTCGCCGAGAACCCAACGCTTACGTCACAACAAAAATATTATTTTAGCCTCCCTTTCATGTAGAATGGCTTCGGTATAAATTTGCTTTCGACAACGTGCAATATGAAAAATTTGTAAACATAAAGGAAATGTTATTCGAGTTGTAAAACTTTAGAAATATAATCACTTATATTTTCGCAAAAAAAAAGAAAAGTGCAATTCAGTTCAGGCTACTTTTTTATTATTATATTTTTACTGGACAGTACCTTTAAGAAATTATTGTTAAACTAGCTGTATGCAAGGGTTGATACACAAAATTATTAGGGTAGCATTCTCATGTTAGAAATCACCAGGACGGGTGTAAAAGATTGCGCTTAATATGACAAAAGGTTCAACATTTGAGTGTATATGAAAGTAGCAATTAGTGACATAAGACGTAGAATTAGGAAAGCAGATGAAGCTTCTTTTTTTAGAAGTGTGTGTAAAATTGTATACTGATGTTTAAATTTTGGTTCTAACTGTTTTTAGCATAATTACTGTTATTATTTGTTCGAGTTTGGCCACGCCCAAAATTAGTGTGCCAAAAACTGGTATACTGAGTTTAAAAATGGCCTGTATTAATCACTGGTATATTATGTGGCAAAATCTACTGGAGGTTGACTAGTTTTAGGGACCATCTCAATATTTCGACTCATTATTAATTAACAATTTAAAACAATAAAGTGTTCTTTTTGTTAAAGGTAAATAAATATCAAACAAATTTGTAAAATCCAACAAAAAATAATTGGGGATCAATTTAAAATGAAGTTCCTTTTTAAAAGTTGAATTTCACATTATTTGTAGGAAATCAGAACATTTATTTTTTGATTGATCGTTTTTAAATCCCGATAGTGTGCCATTTTGTTAGATTCAACTTCATGTCATAAAAGACTGATTTTTATCAGACACAGAAATTTGGTGTTTGTTATAAATTCCTGGACATTTTAAAGTGAAATTCAACAATTCGGCCTTTCGATTTCTGCAACAAGAATAAAGTTTATTTTGCATTTTTGTCTATGTTTTTGATTTTCAAAAAATCTGTAGTTGAAAATTTTTCACAATAAAAAGAAATATTTGTGAAACGTAGGAAGATGGAGAGAAAGAATGAGGAGCATCTTTTAAATTTCTTTTAAAACTAGCATGTCTTCCAAATGATCTTTCTTTTGTTAGAACGTTTAAATCTTTGGTGGTTTAGCGCATAAATTATGCACATTAAATAATACCAAAATATTTTATACCTTTTATTTTTATTTTAGAAATTTTAAGAATATGATTTGATTAAAAAGCATGTTTTCTATTTAGAAACTTGTGTAAATTTGTTCCTCTCATAAAGCATCTAAAAAGCTAAGAGCCAAAGAAATTTGCAGTTATTTTATGAATCATCATATTTTCCTAAATAAAAAAATTGGAATATAGCTACATGGATTATATAATTGTTGGATCAAAACAAAAGAAATTTAAAACAAGAGAACAAAAAAAATTATATACATCATAATTCTTAAAAATTCAAAGTTTGCAATGTTTATTAAAATAGTCAGAAATTTATTTGTTATTCTTCAAACTGGCTTCCCGCTAGAACGGCTGGTTTATTATTTTTTTTATTCTAGTTATTAAAACTGGTAATCAAATACGAGATGTTAAAAGAAGAAAAATGTTTTTGACATAAAAATCCAACAACGAATTTTGAAAGAAAATGTGGTAGAATATTTTAGACAAGACTGGGCTGCACAAGAGGACATAAATTTGTTAACTTAGTTCCCAGCACTTTGCACTGGAGTTTGCTTTTTCTTTCGTCGTTTTTTTTATTGCGTTAAAACGAAGAAAAAAATCACCAAAAAATTATACTTTTCAATGGTGTTATTTTGGTGTTTTTGGCTATTATAACAATCATACTCAAAGACCATACAGTATCCTTTAAAAAAAATTAAGATGGATGCAGGGCAAATTAATAGAAACTACGAATGAAATTTTGAGATGGTCATCTAGGCATTTTTTCTTTGTGTTAAAAAAAAGTTAATGAAAATGTTTTCATACATCAGAATAAACTACATTTTACTTGACTTTCCAAAGGCAATTTTCAATTAATTTAATTTCATAAGAATCAAGACTTCGTAGGGACCAATTCGAAATTTTCGTACAAAATTCTTATAATTGGTATAAAAAACTTTGTATCAATTTATTAAATCCTCTGTATCATTTTATTTTTAATATGATCTTTTTCGTTTGTTATATGAAGTTTGTTTATATTAATTGCACTATTATCGCATTTCTTTTTATTCCAAAATAATAACAAAGTCTGTTTCACTACATCTGAACACAATTGTGTGGAGCTTAAAGAACACCGTATTTGGTTCTAAAAATGTCAAAACACGATCATATGAAGTTGAAACAAAGCCTAGTTTTGTTCCAAAAACATTAAATCGCGATTGTATAACGTTTAATGGAGTGACAGAAAATAAGTGACAGAAAAAAATTTCCAAATCCTAAAATCTACTAAGATAACTACTATAATAACAAACAAATAACTATATTTCAGAACTAAGTATCTATATTTTCTTCTAGCAACATTTTTACAGAATTTTCCTGGCTGTTTGGGGTTAAAATAAGTAGTTTTAGGATGATTTACCAATAAACATCAAAAGTAAGATCTTTGACTTAAGATAAAGAAGAATATTTTACGTACTATAGCAGTAACAGTAAGACCAACAACAATATTTTTTCATGTTTTGAGTCCCTTTTCCACAACATACTTCCAGTGATAAAATTTGTTTTGATGAGATGGCGCCAAATTTGATAAATAAACAGATTGGAAACATTCGACAACAAATAAAACGCGTAATATGGTGGCTTCATCTTTACAAATATTTACTTTTTTATCTTTACTCACAAATTTGTTCAGTAAGTTCATAAAAATATGTTTGTCACATGTTATTCAACACTTTTGCTGTTCTGATTATCAAATTTTTCTTGTTTAATTATTCTGCGTATTGACCTGTGGGCATCACAATAAAGAGAAAGATATTTCATTGTTTTTTAGCAACCTGTTTAGCAAATGTGAAAATAAATACTCCATCATAAATAATTATTAACAAAATTGGTATTTATCAACCAACGTGATTTATCTTTTGGGTCTACTGTGTTATCCTTCTGCAAAGTTTTTAGGTGAAAATTTACAGTTTTTTGTGAAAACATCAAATTATTATTACTCTCGTATATTTGTTCAGGACTTTTTCTCCTTGTCATGATAGCTTTTCAAATTGAATAATAGTAAGTAGTAGTATGAACGTTTATTCAGCAGCTGAACTGCAGCACAGTTCGCCGCTCCTTTAAATGCTGCATTTTGTTCTACAAGCATCAAAACGTGATCATATACAGTTTAAATAATGCTGTATTTTGTTCTAAAAGCATCAAAATACGATCGCATGTTAAACAATGCTGCATTTTGTTCTACAGGCATCAAAACGCATGGTATGAAGTTTAAACAGCACCGTATTTTGTTTTAAGAGCACCTAAAGGCGATCATATGTTTAAACAACGCCGCATTTTGTTCTAAAAGCTTCAAAACGTGATGGTATAAAGTTTAAACAATGCTGTATTTTGTCTGAAAGCATCAAAATGCGATTGTATGAAGTTTAAACAATGCTGTATTTTGTTTCAAAACCATCACAACAAATTCGTTAAAACTTTTTAAAGAAATTGTATATTAAACTATACTCCACTAAAGCGCGACTTTCATCAGAGATATCTTTCCGCAACGTTCTCCGCTCGGACGGTGCGTAACAAATTTAATCAGTCAAAAATGGTGGTTGTAAACAAGCTCCTCTTTTTGAGAAAATTTTTATTTCAAAATTGTGCGCACACAGCATCGTTTCTTTTTCTGTGTATGTTTACAAGTCCTTTTCTGAAAATAATTTCAAAATCATCAAAATTTAGCATAACCACAACACCTGCTGAGCACCTTCTGTGTGATAAAGGCCACATGCGTGCACCTAGTTCACCAAATGAATGGTTGCAAATTTGAAATAAATTTATGGAACTATGGAACTTTCCTAACTGCCTTGAACTCATAGATGGCAAGCAGTGGTCATGCAAGCTCCAAGGGCAAGTGGATCCTTGTTTTTTAACTATAAAAAGTCGTTCCGTATTGTCTTAATTCAAATATGAATTTATTCTTGTGGATATTGGAGAAGCTGGGCGCAAATGTGACAGTGGCATATATAACAACAGTCCACTTGGACCAGAGGAGGCTCTTATTCCTGGCTACAATAGTGACAACAAGTTTCCCTATATTTTTGTTGCTGATAAAGGATTTGCAATTAGGGAGAACATGATGAGACCTTATGGAAGTTATCCTCAGAAGTTAATGAGCAAAAACAATTCGTTTTGTCCCTCCTTTTTTGGTTTTGAATCTGAAACTACATTAATCTTTTCATCACAAGGTCTTAGTGAGGAAAGCAACTCTTTATCAACCTCATCCATTTCTCGGGGTTTTTTGTTTGCGACTGCTAAAGGACTCCCTGTAAGTTGGTGTAACTTGATTTTGCTCATATAACGGTGCTTGAAACACGATGTTCGATATTGAGGTTGAACTGGAATCGGAATCATCAGATAGATATTCTAGCTGATCATAAAAATTACAGCAAGGTAGCCGAGTTGCTTTCGAGCCTGATTTTGACAGTTTTTCTCGTTTATCTTTGCATTTAATTTTAGGAAAGTATCTTTCATACACCTAGTCAATGGATACTTTATTTTCTAACTTCATTTATCAACATTTCTTTATCCAAACTGATGATCGCATTTTGTTTTTGTGACAGCTGTTCTTGTTGTGACTACAATTGGTTATCAACATAGTTCTTCACATGTTCTTTAGAGCTTTTGACTGCATTGAAACTATTTCCCTCATCCATTTGTTTTCTAAATCTTTCAACTACATCCAAGCTTGCCATGTTGTTTTGAGAAACGTTTCTTTATAATATTTCTTCTTCGTTTTTGTTGAGTCATCAAAAATTCTCATTTACGATTGGCTGAAATTCCAAGCGTGTCTTGCGCGCAAAAAAAACGGTAAAAAAATTCAACTTTTTTTGTGTCTTTTTCCGATTATCTCCACTTGGTATGAGATATTTTTAGAATCAAGTTACGTCATAGTGTGTTTTTTTACGTCAGCGCGTTCAAAATTCTTTGATGGAAATCATGTTTAAATCCTTTGTTTTATGGCTTCGTATTGAAATAATTATGTATAATTATGCTGGTATTTTTGAAATTCATTTCATCTTTAGAAACATTGTATAGTAATTTACTTTGTTTATTTTTCGTATCAATGTTTTTCTCTATTATAAAAAACTTTTTTTAAAAGTTTGTATGAACTTTTCGTGTAAAATTTTATTACTTGTACGTCTTTCCTTTAACGAAACAAGTAGTTTGTAGCATTTCGAATAATATGAAAATAGCGTACCAACATTTGGAGATGGTCCCTTTAGGGACTTTTGTGATTATAAAAATCATGCTAAAAGACAAGCCCTGCTTAAAGGGGAATTAAGCCTCTTAATTAGCATTATTTCGGTTAACATTATGTTTGTTTCCCAAATTCTGGTCAAAATTTTGAAAAATAAATATTATTTGGATTGATTTTAATATAAAAGTTACCCCTTCTATGAGCGAACGGTAAGCGCCATTTAAATTTTCTGAGGCCACGGCTGATTCTGGAGACTGATATATCGTGACGTATCTTACACTGAAGAAGCAAGCTTGCGCTGAGCGGAAGCAGCGAGATATGGAAAATACAAGCTCTGGCTCTCCTATTTCAGAAGTAGAATATTCAAGTGTTGCCAAGAATTTTCCAATTTATTGAACGACAAGTTGAATGATAACAAGTGCATTACGATGCACAAGGATTTTGAAATTTTATGTTTGAACCGCACAGTGTTAGATACAGCCAGTATTACATCATCGACGATACCAGAAAAAATATAACGAACTCTCCACATATACTAATAAGTAAGTCTTTCTTCCAAAAATATGTTTCTTGTAAATATTTTCACAGACAATATTTCTTAAAGTCACACAAAAATTAAACATTCTTCTTATCTTCTCACTTTTCGCTTTATAATCTTACAGGTCCACGCGCTATAAAATTACACACCATCGCAGATTATTTAATTAGAAACATAATGTCATTCCTTGAAAATCAGATAAAAACAAATTTTGATGAATGAATAATTTCTTTTGAATATTTTATCCTGGTTTACACTATAACATAAACTTTGATTCCGTTGTATGGATATGAGGTACACCAGTTACCGACAGTACACGGCCTGGGTACATTATTATGAAAGGCTTGGAAAAGGATGTCGCGTGGTGATTCCAGGTTATGTTGTGCGAAAAATAAGGGAAGAATTCCTGATCCAAATGGAAAATATACTGGTTTTAAAGAATTTGTTGACTTATAACGGGACTTAGCATTTTCAAACAAACAATAACAACAACGAAAAAGCGACCTATGGTGTTTATCCATCTCAAACAACGCAACTTTTCTTCGTTACTGTTTGGTCGAGGAATCATAAAAAAGACTTCTTCACCTCTCCTTTCCCAGTACTATTTCTAAAACCATAAGCTTTACAAAAAAAGATGAAGAGATTAAAAAATTGAAATGAGCGTAAAATACGTCATAGATCTCCATCGCAGATATTGTTTTGATTTTAACATGGCGATTACTGTTGTCAACTTTTATGCTAGAAAAGGGATGTAAATTCAAAGAATTTCAATTTTTTTTATATACCATCAAAATAAGTAGGGTTTTTTAAAGATATTTCCGAAGAAAAAAAATTTGGGCTTAATTCCCCTTTAAAGTATCCTTACTTTTTGTTTTAGAAAGGATATAGATCAAATATTATAACCCCATACTTCAGTTACTTTAATTATGGTAATGACACATGATCGTGTCTTTTCAAACCAAACTGAGCAACCTTGCATAGAAATAACCTTGTGTGATAAAGTGTTTACACAAAAAGATACCTACCCTCACCAACAACAGATTCTGGTAAGGTCTCAAGTAAGTTATAAGATGCCACTGGCAAATTCTGTGCCTAAAAATATAGTAATAAGATCCTGCAATACCTTAGCAAAACTGCATACATCGTAGACGGTATGCTCAAAAGGTAAATCATGGAAATAACTGAGAAAGACTTTGGAAGAAGGTAATAAAGACAGACTGGATGCAGATGAATTTGTGTTTACAACTAAAGGTCATTAAGATACCCTGTCCAACCCATGCTACAGTACTGTGAAAAGGTTTGTTAACATCGTGTTCGTGTAACGAGCGTGGTGCACACGAACCACGATAAAATCGTGGTCTTTTTGTATAACAAACATTCAAACATTCTATCGTGGCCACCACGCTAATATTATTATCTCCACGAAGGATCGTGTGTCCCACGATTATTTTCGCGAGCTCCACGATTTTTATAGCCAGTATAATTTAATTTTTTTTCTTTTCAAAAAAGTCTTTCATTAAAGTTAATTTGTTTGTTTCAGGTTTTCCCAAGTTTAACAAAGCATATTTGTAGTTTTTGCATGGTGTATACTTTTTCGTCATGGACGCGATTGTATTTTTACGAAATGTCATTTGTCTAGAAAAGATAAATTTGTCTGCGGCGATAGAAATGTTTTTGTAGGTCGCATTTTAAAAGTTTATAAACGAAAAGCGTCGATAGAAATGTTTTTTTAGATCGTATTTTAAAAGTTTATAAACGAATAGCGGCGATAGAAATGTTCTTTTAGATCGCATTTTAAAAGTTTATAAACGAAAAGCGGCGATGGAAATGTTTTTTTAGATCGCGTTTTAAAAGTTTAAGAAAGAAGAACGGTGATAGAAATGTTTTTTTAGATTGCATTTTAAAAGTTTAAAAACGAAAAGCAACGATAGAAATGCTCTTTTAGATCGCATTTAAAAAGTTTATAAACGAAAAGCGGCGGTAGAAATGCTTTCTTAGATTGCATTTTAAAAGTTTAAGAACGAAAAGCGGCGATAGAAATGCTGTTTTAGATCGCGTTTTAAAAGTTTAAGAAAGAAAACGGTGATAGAAATGTTTTTTTAGATTGCATTTTAAAAGTTTATAAACGAAAAGCGGCGATAGAAATGTTTTTTAAGATCGCCTTTTGATTCACGAACGATAAAAATCTATTATATAGCTAGCTTTATTACAACGAATTAAAACAACAAGTGTTAATTTATTTTTTTGCCGTCGGTTTTTGATTTAATTGATAAACTATAATACGGTCTTTGTTGTTTTACAATAGAAGTTATCTATCGTGGACCCCACGGTGTAATGTTTAATTTTTGTTCGTGTAGTCCACGAAACATGATCGTGAGGTCCACGATTGTTAAAAAAATACGCATCGTGGGCTATCGTGGTTCGTGCGTAACATGAAATAAACACGAACCACGATGTTAACAAACCTTTTCACAGTACTGTAGCTCAGAAATATGATGTTAAATTGAGAATGATGATGAAGTTTTCCCAAACAATACAAAAATAACAAGAAAAACCCAAATGAACATGTATATTTTACATACAGCTAACGAACCAGCTTCAACAATATTTCCAGGGTGTTTAATGCATTTATAGTTTGGTGGCAAAGAACTGCATGAGTACTGTGTGAATACTTCATCACTAAAAAGTAAAGAAAATATAAATATAGACACATCAATGTTACAACATAAGTATCTTGGAGAAAGAAAAAAAAAACGACTATTTTTTCGACAATTTTATGTTAGCTTTCGCCCGCTTCATGCGAGCATGATCACACACATTTCGTTATACAAATTCATCGCGTTATAAAATAAAATAAAAAGTAATAATTAAATTAATTGTGTCAAAATAGCTCAAGAGGCATAGACTTAACTGACTTATTAAGGAATGGTCGATCTCGCTCAATGAGCAGACTCTCCTTCAGCGTGACTTTAAAATTATTAGACTCACGCGTTAGAATATTAAAATTCTCAAAGGATGGTGGAGAGCACGAAGGAGAGTCCAAAATATGTTGCAATACAGCAGTAGGTTGCAAAACCTTAACCTTTTTACCCGTCAGTGGCGAAACTCCCATGTGTTCGGACATGCGACCCTTAAAATGGCGAATAGACTTGCCATAATAAGTGACATTGCAGTCACTACACATAAACTTATAAACAAGTCCGGAGCATAGAAGTTTCGGAATGCGATCTTTAAATGAGAAATAATTACTCAGGCGCATATTAGAGGTAAATACTACTTTAAGTCTGCAATGAGGTAAAAACGAACTAAGTAGTTTAGATAATCTGGTCCGCATTTGTAAAGACACAGGCCATGAAAATGGTAGCAAAATACACAACTCTTTTTTAGGACCAGTGGTAACCCTTTCCTTACGTTGAAACATGTTGTTGAGAAAGTTACGTATGCAGAAATCAACAACATTATCAGGGTAACCATTTTTCCTAAAAATGTTTTTAAGTTTGTCCACTTCGACATGAAATAATTTAAAACTAGAGCTTAAATATAAATATAGACATATTTAAATGCAGGGTTTAAAAATAGAAACTTTTGATAGACAATATCTTTTGTATGATTGGGGACAATTATTTTATTATTTTAAACCTGTATGGCAGTAGCACTAACACCAACAAAACTGTGGTTGAAAAAAAAACTGACACCAACTAATGATACCATCATTATAAAAAACATGAACAATTAAAATTGTGGCATCTATCATAGTACTTCAACATTGCACTTTAAAAAAGGTAGAATGGCAGCACTGGCAGCACTATGTCCTGACTGGAAAAGAAGGAAAATTTTACTGTGTATTCGCCAGTATATTACTGATCAGTGGCAAAATTTGTTCACTTGTTAGAACCACAAAGGTTTTAAAAAAAGAAATAGTATTTTTATGGGCACTGGATGCATCAATAACCATAATGTGATTCTCTCCAGGAAAATGGACCACTTCTTTATTCGGATTATTCAAAATACGAAATATGGAAATCTTATGTTTTTAAAATTAGCAAATACAGAATTTCATATTTTTATTTATTTTTATTTCAAAATCAAAATGAAATTTATATTTTAACGAATTTCATAATGGTATTCAAATTTTGCATTTCGTATTTTTAAAAATACAAATTTTGTATTTCATATTTTGAAAAATAAAAAGTTACAGATCGTATTTTAGTAGACTAGAAATTTAAATTTTGTAATCAACAAGTTCATGTCAGGCTTCACCAGAAATGGTGTGCAATCACACACTCACACATGCTATGTTATATTTCTGCTTTTTATGGCCTTGCTATGAGTTTTTGTTGCGAGTGGGACATTTCGTGCAATGGCATGCAATTTCCCCTCATTTTAACCTTAATTTTTTTAAATTTAACCTCAATTTCTTCCTCCCTTTTTTTTTGCTTCTTCACGCCTTGCCATGAATCGTGAGCGCGCTCATGTAAATGTTCACATCAACTTGCCCGTGTAAATATTGATAAAAAATTAATGATTTTCTGTCTAATTCTATGCTAGAAGTACTTCCATTACTTTGTGCAACACACAAAGCAACACACAATCATTATCAAGCATGAACTTGTTATCCCGGGTGATAGTAACCTGTTCTTTTTTTAGCTGTTGTTAATACTATTAAACTCAGTTTTCTCTGCTTGTGGTTTTAAAATTAAATATGAATATTATATCTTTTTCAAAAAGAAAAAAATTAAATAAACAAGAATAAAATTTTCCTTCATTTTCAGCTTTTAATAATGTTTGGATAAATTGTTTTTTCTTTTTTTTATTTATTTGGAAATACCCTTGAGCATACTACCTGTCAAGATGAAAATCAAAACTAAATTCATGCACAAAGACTTCGCAATCAACTTAGTCCTTTTGTAACATTAAAGGGAAGTATAACTAAGGAGGGTGTTACAACAAGCATAACGAAAGTATAATAAAAAAACAAGCACAAAATCTATTGGTTTTCTCTGCAGTCAATATACTTTTTTGCAATAATAATTAGAATTATCTTAACAGAGGACGTTGTTACAACAAGCACAAAGTCTAGAATGCCAGAATTGACTACAGTACAGTCTGAATGTAATCTACCGCGGACGCGAAACTTGCATGAATAGTTACACAGAACAATAACATTGCGACTGCTTTTGTTTTTTTAAGAAAATAATTGCCTCGCTGATAAACAATGACCCCACGCGATCGATTGTTTAATCACAATAGGTTGCAAGATCAATTTTAGCAATCTATTTTGCGCGAACTCTTTTGAAATTTTTAATTGCAGTAATTAAATATATCTCCACGAAGGATCGTGTGTCCCACGATTATTTTCGCGAGCTCCACGATTTTTATAGCCAGTATAATTTAATTTTTTTTCTTTTAAAAAAAGTCTTTAAAAACGAATAGCGGCGATAGAAATGTTTTTTTAGATCGCATTTTTAAAAGTTTATAAACGAAAAGCGGCGATAGAAATGTTTCTTTAGATCGCATTTTTAAAAGTTTATAAACGAAAAGCGGCGATAGAAATGTTTTTTTTAGATCGCATTTTAAAAGTTTATAAACGAAAAGTGGCGATAGAAATGTTTTTTTAGATCGCATTTTAAAAGTTTATAAACGAAAAGCGGCGATAGAAATGTTTTTTTAGATTGCATTTTAAAAGTTTAAAAACAAAAAGCGGCGATGGAAATGTTTTTTTAGATCGCATTTTAAAAGTTTATAAACGTAAAGCGGCGATAGAAATGTTTTTTTAGGTCGCATTTTAAAGTTTAAAAACGAAAAGCGGCGATAGAAATTTTTTTTTAGATCGCATTTTAAAAGTTTATAAACGAAAAGCGGTGATAGAAATGTTTTTTTAGATCGCATTTTAAAAGTTTATAAACAAAAAGCGGCGATAGAAATGTTTTTTTAGATTGCATTTTAAAAGTTTATAAACGAAAAGCGGCGATAGAAATGTTTTTTAAGATCACATTTTAAAAGTTTATAAACGAAAAGCGGCATTTAATAGTTGTGAACAATGCTTCTCGTATGTTTCGTAAATTAAACGCGCTGGAATCTTTTTAAGTAATTAAATCAACAATACATTCTCGCGCAATGTATTATAAAACTTCGCGAAAGATTTTTATTATTTAATTACTTCACGCTAATACTTAAGGGAATAGCTTATCAATACATTTACACAATGCATCTCGCTATTACAAGAAATATAATTGCTCCGATATTTCTTCGCGAGCGCATTGTTTTTTAACACGCAAATATAAACTCGCAAAACCCTTAAGGGATTTAATTATAACAAAAGACAAACGACTGCCGTCCTCCACGCAAAGGTGTGATATTAGCGTGTACGCGGTAGATTACATTCAGACTGTACTGTAGCTACCCTGCCAATTGACATGCTCTAAATTAATTTTTTGTATGTACATTAATTTTTCGTATGTAAATTACCTTTTCGTAGTGGGATGAAAATTAAGATTAAAAAATAATAAATGCAAGGTATAAATAAAGAAATTATGCTAGCTATCTTGGCATAAAGATAAACATCATGATTATTTTCATGAATAATCTGTAGGAACAAAGTACGAAAAGTTCATTTCTGATGTTATAATTATATTATTCATTTTTACCGCAACAGTGACACTGAATTCATCAATTCACCAAAAATAAACATCATAATTATTATCATGGATCACCTGTATCAACAAAGTAAAAACGTTCGTTTCTGGTGTTATAATTATAATATCAATTTGTATAATATCAATTTGTATCTCAGCAGTGACACAGAATTTATCAATGGCCACCTCTTTACTGTCATTGAAAAAATCATTTGTCACGTCTGCTGATGTCTATTCTAAATTATTTTTCATAATTATAAAAAAATTTAATTAACTGTCAATTTTTGCGGTTTTTTTGGCTATAGTAGAACAGTTTGCAGCAGTAACTTTGTAAAAAAATAGTGAAATGAAAGTGCATTTCATACTTTGGTCAAAGCAAATGCACTGCTATGATATTAAATCCTTCAGATAATAAACTTATTATATTTTATCCATTATGTCATTAAAAACTTCATGCCCTTTATTTACTACTTACTGATTAGTTTCAGTGGGCTTAGAGATTACAGTTCACATAATGGAGCTAAGATATAACCCTATTGTGAGTTCATTAAGCTAAAAGCTGAAGTGTGAGAACAAAGCATAAGAAAACATTTTTTAGGATATAGCTGCAAACACAAATTATATTATCCCTGGTCACCCTTTAAAAAATACCTTTGACTCTCCTCCACGGATTCTGTTGCCATTTTAGATGCTTCTTCTTGTTCTTCATTTTGCACAGGAAAGTGTTCCTCTTTATAATTTATGTTTGAAGAATTTCCATAATTTCTAACATGCTGAGCAACCTTAGATTTAACAACTACAACACTTCGGTTAACAATATTTGAATTATTTGTCTGGTATGTAGAGTTAATCATTCTTCTAAAAATAATTGTACAAATGTACATCGTTAGATAATTACATTTTGCTTTATATTTTAATAAAGACTGCACTTCATAAACTAGAACCAAGAAGTTTTTCTGTAATCACTTTCAGGCAAAATTACACACTAAAGTGCACAAATTCACAAATTAACTGCATACAGTACTGGAATCAGGACACCTAACATCGTGGACGGCGTATCGTGCACGTCGCGTATGATTCACGATGCTGTCCCGATCGTAAAATTTTTTAGCATCGTGAAAGTCGTGATCCATCGTGGGGTCGACTTTCACGATGCATCGCGATTTTCTTATCCCATCTTGTGAAATAAAAATTATTATCGTCGTAACACCCTCCTTCGTTATGATTATTATATATATGTGTTTAAAATTACGCTTGCTAAATTCTAATACTGCAAGACTTTTAGTCAATACCATTTAGGAAAAATAATAAAACAAGGTAGAAACGCACATGCAAAGGATGTTACACTTGCGATACGGGCTCCAAGGTTAATCTTTGTTGCGCATTCCCGCACGTGGGTTTCGTTTTAAAATTGTTTGAATAAAAATACCACTTGCTGCATAAAGAAAATATATAATCAATTAATTAATGGATTTCTTATGTAAGACCTGGTTACCAACGACCAACGAGGGGCCAGGCAAGAGGGATTTATATGTCTACGTAGTTCTTTTAACTAAGTCAGGAGTCTGTGAATTAGCTAGGATGGTCAGGTTGGCTATGAATAGGCTTGCTCATGGATTAAAAGGACCAGGACGGAAATCTATCGGACGTTCCGTCCAACGAAAGTTCGAAACGAGCAACGGACATGTTCGACCAAACTGGAAACGTGACGGACATTTTGTCTGACGAGTCTCCAAAAATTATTTCGAGGGCTGCCATCGCACGCTACAAAATGGATTTTATAGGTTGGTTTTGAAAACTCAATATTTCTTTTTCAGGCGTGCGATTAATCACACGCCCAGTGATGGAATTAGTGGCCCCCAATGGCAACAATCCACTAACTATAGGTTTTTGTGATTTTCTGGGCTAGCCACTTTAAATATTTATTATTATTATTATTATTAACGTTATTCAAGATCCATCGCGACAATCACGATTAATGGTGACGATCGCGATAGCATCGTTATTTTTTATAAATCGCGACTATCGCGAAGTTTTTTTGCGCTCATGTATATAAAAACACAAAAACTACAACTATATATCTTAAAAATCACAAATCCAACGTGTAGCTAGGCAGCTAATAGCTTAGCTAGCAACCACCTACGATATATACAATACCACGAGTGTCGAGCGGAGAGAAATGCAACAAAGACTGCTTTCGTTTTCTTGGACTTTCCCGGGCATCATTGGCGGGTGAACAGGGCAAGATGGCCGTACTCTCGATATTAAACTGACCAAATACGAAAGTTCTACGGGAATGGAATAGCTGACCATGATGGCAATAACAAACATGACAAAATATGGCGTCGGAGGTGCAGGCATGGCGAAAAAAAATTTTAGACCAACTTGAAAAAAGAAAATTTCAGGAAACTAACCAGTTCCAAGAGTTAATTCAGTCTCGTAAGTATGCAGTTTAAATATTTTATTAGCAATATTTTCTCTTTCCCCATGGGTAACTACTGCTAGTATCTACAAAGGTGGTTCTAGAGTGATTAAACAGTCAGGGAAATCCTCTTAATTAAAGGCGCGTAATCACCCTTATCGAAAAAATTAACATATACATTTTATTTATTTATTTCAAAGTTCAGACGGAGTTATGACTTTCCTGAAAATTTGAGGATGTAAAACATACTAGAAATGGAAATAATGGTACTTTAATATCTTGAATTTATTGGGGGTTTTTTTCCAGCCGCCATATTTAACGATCTTGTTGATCTCTTATTCTTGTCTAATAAGCGGGCCGTTGCAAAATGTTCGTGTGAAACCGTAGGTAAACAAACGGCCTTAACTTTAAATGAGCTCTGAGATGGAGTTCGATAAAATCGCCAATATGGTAGGCTCCGTTCACCATGCTGTTCTTTTTGGCTTGTTTTTTCTTTGCAAAACATGGCATCAAAAAGTGGAAAGAAATTTTGGTTCTGTTTAAAAAAGTGGTCGCGCGTAAAAACATCCGTATCACTTTCTCCACTTAGATTTAATTTTCTTCTGTTCTATTCATCATTGTTTTTGGAGACCAGACAAAACAAAACAGAAAGAAGAAATTGCCTTGTGGTTATTAATTATGATAATTAATGCTTATCACGCTCTTTCTTTTTTTATTAGCATGACCGGGATTACCGCATATTATAAGCCAAAAAACCCAACGGGGGAGAATGCTCATTGTGATAGTTGAAGATAGTTGAAGCACTATGGAGATAATTAAATTTAGAGCATGAAAGGGGAAATTCTGAAAATTTAGATATTCTAATTGTCTAGATCTCATACTGTCTCCATAAGGAAACGACTAACTGTTCGAACAAAGGAAAATAATCAAAAAGTAAGACAGCTAGCGAGGCGAAGCTGTCTTCAGAAACAACAACAAGAAGTGGTCAGTGTTGCAAAGAAGTCTGATCTCAGTAAGTTAAAACGTTTAAATAATAAAGAATAACACAGAAACTTCGATTGATTTATCATGTTCGGAACTTTGTGGATACATTTATAAAAGCATTACGATGGAAACACAGCTACGGATACTCTCCCTCATTCATTATTTTTTCTGTAATGGCATGAATCCAGCAACCATGTGATCGATTTTGCCGTGCGTTTATTATCGCATGATTCGTGCAATGAAATGCAATGGCGGTTCTGTAGGCGAAGAGAAATTGGGGTGAGTTTGTTATTTCTATGAAACATTTGAACATGTTCTGGTTGTCAGTTTTCAATAAAATTTTCAGGATAATGTTTTCTTATGTATATATATCTTTCAATTTTTACAATAAAATAGGCACCTCTAAAAAAAAGTTGCCTACAGGGTGATTACGCGCCTTTAAGCTGTATAGCTTAATTTGGAGATCTCCTAAATAAGCTGTATCATACAGCTTAATTAGGTGACATACATCTAAATTAGGAGGTAAAAAAAGTTTTTCCCCGATTTCTCGAAAAATGTAAATTTTAGCAGAATCACCGTTGCAGCTCTTTCATCGTCAGTTTGACCACTATATTATAATAGGATGTCACGTCACGTGATACATCCTATTTAAGCGGATATTTTTAAAACTTCAAATTTAGCGGATCTCCCGGGTGCTACGAAAAAACTAATGTATTGGACATGTTTATATGCATGTAAATATTGGATTTATTCAGTTAGAGATGCTTTAGTGTTTTAGACGATCAAAGTTTTGTACATCTTACTAAGCTGTAAAACGCCTAATTAGACTGTATCATACATCCTAATTAAGCTGACATCTAAATTAAGCTGTACAGCTTAATTAAGAGGATTTCCCTGACTGTTAAAGCAATTTAAGCTACAGAAATCAGATTGAACACACATCCTTTCATACATGGGTCCAGGTGCTTTACCAACTGTGCTACAAATACACCTTTACGATAATTTGGGAAAACTAACACTCCATCGCAGCTGATTTAGCGATCGGAGGAGGTAAACATTACACTTTTATAAGAGTTTATTAAGGAGAAAACATGTTCTTTCATGATAACTTTTCTTGCCGCGTTTTGTTTTTAATGAAAAGTACACATAAGTTGTATCTTATTATTATTAACATTTCCTGAAAATTTGAAGAAATTGACACAAAGGAAGTTAAAAAACTGGAGAAAACATGCTTTCGTCTCTAACAAACTCCTATAAAACCACGTTTTTTACCTCCTTTTTTCCGTATTTGTAAAACGATGGAGAGCCGTAGGAACGCATGTACAATTGAATTATCGTAAAGGTGTATTCCCTATAAAATGTTGCCTCGTTATATCCCTTCCAGATTAGCCTTACAGGACCTAACATTTACCTAACATTTTTTTGGCAATGAACTTTGATCTCCTGTACAAAGTGTGAGAGTTATAACCACTAAGCTACAGCTCCACTAAAGCTGCTGGGATTAAATTTTGTGTTTTTTGTGCTTTTTGACAAATTTGTGATATTAAGTCTATAGAAAATACTTAAGTAAGGTCTGTCTGAAAATTAAATTCACGCAAAATATCAGTACAGTACAGACCGAATCTAAGCTTCTGCGTACGCGCTATACAACACCTTTTCCTTCAAATCAGAAGCCCTTTCATCTTTTGTTTATCGTAATAACTTTAATGATCTTTTCAAGAGCTATGATGCGAGTGATTTAACAAAAGCTTCTCAATGAGACAATACAGTAATTATTTTCTCATAACTGCGAGTTTCATTATTGAAACTTATTGAAAATAAAATCCCCTTAGGTATTAGCCCGAAGTAATGAAATTTAATAAATTTGTAGTTGACAAATCATTATCCTTTTTAAAAAAAATATTATCCTTTTGAACATTTTATTGCGATCTTTTTTTCTTAACAAAACTTTAGGAATAATTTTTGCAGCATAACTTTAAGAAACAAGTCTTTGTGCATGAAAGCATTTTTACCTGGTAAAATTTTCCATTTGCTCCCACGCCCTTCCACCTCGTTCTATCACAATTTAAAAATGTAAATTCCTGTTTTGGCAGTCTGGTCTATGATGAGGCTAGGCGCTTAACACTTTGCATGCCCAAAAGTGTTTCTATGGTGTCAAGGCATGCAATTTTCAATTCTTCAATTATATACTGTCTCTACAATGGAGGAGGGTGTTACGACAAGCATATTTTCTGTGTATTTTAACATTGCACACGCAGGTAATTAATAATTTTTTGTTGCGATAAAAGAAATCAATAATTCTCCTCCCTTTAAAAAAATTAATAAATTTGTTCTCTCGCTTTGAATTAGCAAAATAACTAGCTGTCAAGGTGGAGAAATTGAAAATACTTGCATGCTCAAAACTTTTTTTTTAAAGTTTTGCAGCAAGAAGTTTTCTTGTGCTGTTTTGAAAGTTATACAGCAAGAATTATTCTTTGCTGTTTCAAAAGTTATACAGAATTTGTGTTGTTTTAATCACTTAGCATTTCTTGAGACTTTCAGATTTTTTCGGTATTGACAACCTTATTTGTTGCAAATTTTCACATAGTGCAAACTTTCTAACTTGGGTGGTGGTTGTACTCTAACATAGTATGTGGTAAGGGTTTAAAGCAAGATGCACGATTCTGGTGGCCACTAAACATTATGGCAGGCTTATGAGAAGACTTTATTTTGGCTCTCAGACCTTAATTTTGTCTTTACTGTCCTGTGTGGGGGTCTATGTGAGGTGATCTCCCATGCTAACCCATTACACATGATACTTTTCTCCATGTTAAGATATTACCTTTTCAGTACTATGTTGTTGAAAAATGAAATTGTCCAGGAAAATGGGAGTTGACTGGAAAATGGGATTAATTTTATAATCTTTTTAATAATAAAAAAATATATTTTTTTATGTTTAGATGAAAAATTATTAAACTATGCAAGCATAGCCAAACTACGAAACTCTGAACTAGAACTTCAAACTTTTCAATTAAAACAGGTAATTTCCTATTTTTATGTTTAAATCTGATGTTAGTAAAAAAATTCTTATTTAGGCCACTATCAGCCCTATCACAAAAGTCACAAAAATGCAAGTTGGTTTGTCTCAAGGAAGCATTAGGAACTAAGCACTATGGGTATAGTGTAAAGACATTCCATTCTCCAATTATTTATTACCCTTTCCCTATCAGTTTAGGTACCCCCATTAAGTTTCAAATAGGTCTCCATCCTTAGTTATAAGCCAATTTTGTATTTACTGTGTCACAACAAATTTAATATATTTAATATAACCAGGCATGAATAAGGTTAAGAAACGAAAATTTACCAAACATAAGTGGGTGTTAATTAGAAAAGGGCATGCAGTATTTAAAATATCCCAACATAAAAAGTACCAAATTAAACTAAATCAGGCAATGAAATTTCTAATATACCAAGTAAGCCATAAAACATAAAACTTACCGTCAAAAATATGCATGGTATACCACCAGCTGGATTTTTTTCCAATAGTTTTTTACTGATCCATTTCAAAATGATGGAAAATAAGTTATCGTAAATTCCTAAATAAAGCACACCTTTAATTTTCACACCCTAAATTAATATATATTTGCATGACCTTTAATTTTGGTGCAGTTAAAAAATGGTAGTATCTTTTTCATAAATGAAACAGAAAGGAACATTCTCATGAATTTACTTCATTCACCCCTTCCAAAGTGTGACAACAGTCATTGTGTATACTGACTTGTAATTGGTTTATAAACACATTTCCTCAAAGATATTTTTTTTGAGTGCCATAAATATTTTGGCTTACAATCAAAAATATTTTGTTAACGTCATTAGGGCCCTAATAAACTAGTATCCATATAATTATGTATAACATATTCTGTATAAGGTAACATTATGACACCATATGGGAATAGCTTTGAGCTTTGTACCTGGTGATAGTGTTTTGCAAGAAGGAGGGAGAGGGGTAATTCTGGGGATCTTGTCATGATGTTATTATTTTCTTCTCTCTTTTTTGATGTTATCTTGTACATTTTTTCATAGGAAATTTTAGAACTTCAAGGCCAGATTGCAGTAGGTGGAAGGTAACTTCTTTCTTTTTAATTAATATTAACCCAACCAGCCTGTTGTGAACGGTTAATGACCCATGAGAACAAAACACTGTTTTTTTTAAACTGCACTTGAGATATAGGATACAATTTTCGGCAGACTAGAATTGAAATAAATTGTGTAGCCATTTGTTTCATAAGTGTAGGCTGGTCTATATAAAAAAACAGTGACAAGCATCCAAAAAGAGTTACAAATATTATATGTTATTTCGATTATATCCGCTCATCCTCTGTCTTTCCTTGTAATTAACATTCTAAATGGAAAGAACAATATTGCAAAACTTGTGAAACGCACTATACAAAGCTGAATTGAGTCTTGGTAAACATGCGGGAAGGCAGGGTTTACTTTTCTTCATTCCTGAAAAAGGTGATTTTACCAAAGATACCAGAATAATAGAGTAAATATTATCCTTCATAGAAAAGGTTATAAACCATCTTAGAGTAGCTCCTTTTTGTGACTTAGTAAAGTTGCTAATGTCATTAGAAAGTTGTATGAGCTGAAGCACCCCTAATATAATCATTCTAAATCAGAATTGACCATCCACACCATGTTATTTTCTATCGATTCATGCTGGACTTGAGTTGCATGAAAAAAATACTAATGTTCTATTGTTTTAGAAGTTTGTTCATGATGGTAGTTTAGAATATACCACTTTCTTTCTTTTTTTAAAACCTGAAGCAATGGAACGAATTCAACAAACTCTGACCAGAATGTAGCACAAAAAATTTATAAGTTACAAGAAGAATTAACAGAAATACATCGCACAAAAGGAGAGGTTAGAATCAGTAATACAACAATATTCTGCAAGTTCTCTGAAAACAACTATAATTTTATCCTTATTCGGTTATTTTTAATATTATTTTGTAGTATAATGTATATACACAACTAACTATAAGTTCAGTAGTATTGCCACCAGCCACAATAATCAGCTTTAAAGTACCCATATTTCTATCAATTAAAAAAGGCCTAATGCCTCAATGATTTCATTAAGATATTTTCTTTCTCTATTTTATGTTAATAATTGCCTTGTAGTTGGAAACCCCCCGTTTATTCTCAGTACTGTTTATAACTATAAATTTTTAGCATGCAAACACAATCATTCAGCTTACAAGTGCATTGAAAGAAAAAGATACCCTTATAGCACAGAAAGAAGCAGAGTAAGTTACACAAATATGCTACTGCTATTCCCAAGCGATGTTGTTGTTTTTAAAGCAGAATAGGTTTTATTTTGTCTACTTTAGGAGAATTAAGTAATGTGGGAATTTATTTTCAAGTTTTTTTCAACTTTGAAAATTTATTTCCAGCGAAAATTATTGGGAAACTTTCTATTAGCAAAATTTGCGAAAGTTAATTCCTAAAAAATTTGGATTTTTTTTCTTTTTAAAATACGATTTACACTGTTTTTTTCTAATTATTTACCTAGAACTACATATAATAAATGTGTAAATGTCAACTTCAACAGTCCTTATTTTATATCTTAAGCCCTTGAAAAATTGTATAACATGAGAAACCTTGGTAGCTTTCATTAAAATGAAAAATTAACAAACACAAATTTTTTTATTTGCCGGTTTGGAATGAAATTGGCACAATAGATTTGTATTATGCATGAGTTAAATTATGTAACTTCCATCAAATCAAGGAGCTTCTAATTTCAAATCAGTTTCAAATCCACATTTTTAGTTGACTATTATACATTTGCTGTATTAAAAAGGCATCTTTTCTGATTTGGTCAGTATCAGCAATGCTGGTGTGTTAACAAAGCAAGCAAGCGAATAGCTGTTAGTGAAAGAAATTAAGTGTTGTATGTTATCTAATGTCAAAAATTGCTAATTTTGTTTCATAGAATTTTAGATGCACAAAACAACCTTGAAGCATTGAAGAGAGAAACTTCACGTTTACATTCAGCTATAGTAAACCTTGAAACTACGAGTCAGGTAACACTATAAGAGATTATTCTTGCATCATTTTGGTAATTTTGTTTGTCACTTATGCTAATCTGGTCATTTAGAGATGAAATTTATGTTTTTGACAATAAAATGGCGTAGGGATTTTCAGAATTTTTAAATGGCGTAGTGATTTTCAGATTTTTAAAATTGCTTTGACAATGTAATTCGCTCTGTCACAATTGTTTTGGAAATTGCTGCAACAGATTCCTGATTTAACATCTATAGGCTTCTACTATGCTTAGAAATTCTAAAATCTAATGTAAATAAAATGATCATGCAGCATCTGATCTTCAATGAAGAATTGCTATTTTGGATTATACAAACCTGGATGTTTTGTATAATCATTCAGTTAGAATTTAAAAGGACAAATAAATGACTTTCCAAACGTGTCAAATAAATAGCATATTGCAGCAGGAAAAAAAATAATTATTGTCACCTCTAAATAGGTATATCATTGATGCAAACCTTGTCACAATAGTTGTCAAACTTTTTAAACTAATTTTTAAAAAAAATACAGAATTCCCTTATATATCATTGAACAGCTGGTTGTGCTTCTAATAATTTTTTTTAACTAACAATTTAGAAAAAATTTTAATACAGAGAATGGCATAGCAGCCAAAAAGTTTGTGTAAAGCATGGTGAGAGAAAAGTCAATTTTTGGACCCCAGACAGTATTTAGTTTTTAGAATGTAATGGTATTATTGCCAAAATTAAAAAAAATATATTTTACGCATCCCTGTTTTCAACAGACTTCTGCGTCAGGAGTGGAAAAAGCATGCTAAACATGATATGCACATTGACATTTTTAGCTCAAGACTCTTACTATATACTGTTTTTTGGCTAAAATCAAAATGTTTTAAATTCTGGTTACAACCAATCTCTGTATAGTAAACATATGATGTACCAGCTTTTACTGTGTATCAGCTTTAGTACAACTCAAAAATACAATTGCTTTCCATTATACCTTAAAATGTTATTTTATTTAAGAAAAAAGCTTCCTAAAAAAAGGCTTGCTGAACAGTTTTCTAAGGAATATAAAAGTGCACCTAACAACTTGACTATGGCTAAAGTGATGTGAAAATACTTTAGTTTCTGTTGACAAACTTTAATGTTTACATTTTACGATGTGAACAATTCGCTGTAAGACTTCATGCGTAGTGATACTTTTATGTCACTGTCCCCTTAAGATATTAATGTATTAATTTAGACAATAAAAGATGAATACCAGGCATTACAGCTGTTATATAATTCTATGGAGGAGAAGCTGATTAAAACACAGACAGAGAATATGCAGCTTGTATGTTTTTATTTATGTATCATGCTCTGAAATCGTTTTTTCCTTAGTGTTTGTAACTGACTTTCACCTCTTGTTTGAAGACTTTAAGTGTTTTAAGTAGTAAATTTGAGTTTTCCCTTTTACCTTTAAGGTTGAACGCTGGATGATTGAGAAAGCAAAAGTTGCTGATCAAGTAAATTTAGAAAACGAATTGGTAGCTAGGTATATCACAATAAAATATTTCACTCACACATATTTTTTATGACGTCACGATTCTTCCCAGGGTCTTATTAGACTTGTCTATACTCAGTCCTTCATTTAAGCCCAATTGATATATTTGACACAGTTAACCTTAAATTTAGAGCAAGCGTTACATGAATTTCATGCTAATTGCACTCTTGTGATATTTTGTTGCCGTTGCGTCAATTGCTTTTGTCAATATAATTTTTGTTTAAGTTTACCTATATTTATATCTATGTTACTATTAAATCACTTATAGTTTGAGGCAGCAGCAGTTGCAAGAGCAGTTACAAGAAGCTGCGAACGAACCTATACACATAAAAAAAGTGTAAGTTACTTTTCTCCAGTATGGTTTAGTGGCATTTCTGTCATAAAGCGAAATGTTTGAAGTAACAGTAAGTAAACTAATAAAACTTATTTCTTCACTTAAGGTCTCCTGGTGCAAGTAATCCACGCACTCAAAGTGTTTCCAGTATACCACCACCAGCTTTCATTTGCATCACATCCGTTCCTGACAGACCAATACAATCTTTGGTGAGTTCTTCCTCAACAAATTTTGGTTTTTGCTTGGTTTTATTATATTTAAGTCGGCAAATATTGGCCAAATTCGCGAAATGCCTAAAATCTCTAGTTTGCTATTCGTGAACTTCAGTTCTTGCGAATTAATTTGGAGAATTTTCTGTTTCCCATGAAATCTTTTAATGTCTCCTTTATAAAAGGTTAGGCCCACAATACAAATGTTAATCAATGTTAGCTGCATGATGATGGAAGAATCTCATAACTGTTCATAACTGATATTTTGCTAAATGTCATTCACGTATATAAATTCTACAATTTTTCCCTTCGGCAAAATTTAATTCCCACAAAGTCTCTCAAATATATCTTTTATTCCGGAAGATTGTTTCTCGCGAAAATTTATTACTATTGGGGTACAGGAAATAAAACTGATGGAATACGCAAGACTTCCCTTTTTTTTACTGCGTCATTGTAATGTAAACAAAACAGCGATTCTAACTTTTGTTACCATCCAGTCCATAATGCTTTTTACATAATTAGATTGAAAAGGAAAATAAGAGATTTCCTCATTGTATTTCCTCATTATTTTTAATAGAATGTGAAGGGGTGAAGGGTCTCTTTAAGAGACAAGAGAGGAGTTGAACGTCCTCCACCATACCTTAGTTTAAAGGGGCGATCGTGGAAGTCCCATGAAATGCCACATAGTGATGGTGTCACTTTAAAAAACACCCAGTCCGGTCTGTGAACGGTTGGCGCTAGGAAGGGCATCCAGCTGTAAAACAATGCCAAAACTCTTTATTAATGGCCGTAAGAACAGTTGATCAGACAAACTGCGTAAACGGGACTGGAACTCTAAGGAGTGAAGGTGTCGCGCACGGTAGGACAGATGTCAGGTGTGAGCATCGTCAGACCGTTACCCAGCTATCACATCACAAGGTAGATAACACTAGGTTGAGGATAAGGACAGACTTGATACAGCGGAAGTTGAGTTTAGATCTAACACAGTCTAGATCAGATTGGAAGAGGGTCATTAATATACCCCGTCCAACCCATGCTAGCATGGAAAACGGACGTTAAGCCGAGAATGATGATGATGATGATGTCGATAAATTTCCAAAAATCTTTTTTTCCTTTTTGGCTAAATCTTTAAGATATGATTGACTTGACTAAGATTTCCCATGATGAATATGCTCACCTATGTATTACCTGCCAAATTGTGCAATAAACAAAAACATATGTTTTGTCCCCCTTATTAAATATAAAAACCGAAATGTTCTCGTTTAAAAATTAGACTGAAAGTATGCTAGTACTATTTTGGGGAGAAAATCAAAATAAGTTACTCAATTTTCTATTATGGAATTTACTCATCGGTAACATTGTTTGAAATCTGTACCCCAACCATAAAAGACAGTTTTGGTTAGAAATGTTTTATTTCAAGTACTATATCTCTGTTTCTTCATTCGGCAACTCTGTTAGTAAGAATACTTAGTCGTTAACCTGTGGAAAAATCCATTTATCCATTAAAAAATGCAGGATTTAAAGATCAAAACAAAATAATTTATGAAATCTATTTTATATATATAAAATTTATATTCTATACCTGTATAACCACTGTAGCGAGATGCATGAAAAATAAATAAATGGCCGTCGATTTATCCACGGGCCACCGACTAGTCAGTTTTAAATGTCTTAAATATAAAGTTGTTTTTTAATTCCATTTGTTAATTTCAATGTAACGGTGAGATGAAAAGACACGAATAATAAAAAGTAACCTCTTGTCACCTTTTCCACAGTAAATTTAGCACATGTCAATTATTTCTCTTAACAATAAAAAAAACCTAAATGGTTAATGAACCAACAAAATTCTAAAAATAAATTTAGAATTTGAAAATATAATGAATTTCTTTTTTTTCCTCTTTTTAATTATCAAACGATTTGCTAATTTTCGTCGAATGAATAATAAAATTTAATTCCTGGTGAATTTTTTTTAAATAGGTATATAATAATGTAATGTTTATTGTTTCTTTCAAAAATAGTATTGCCAACAAAACGAAAACGACACACACAAAAGACTCACATCTGAGGATTTAATTGGATTACTTCATCATATGGTTCTTTTTACGCCAATAAAAAACGTAAACAAAGCTTTTGTAAAGACATGTAAATAACGGAGTAAAACAATTGATTAGCACTGTGGCATTATATTGAGGCAGGCAAACAGACATAGGTTATTAGTATATAAGACTAGTTGTCAAACCCGTAGGAAAATCTACGTATAGACCCGACGTATTGAAAATCTATTAGTTAATTTTAATAAAAGTCAGGAACAAAGTAGACAACAAACAAAAAAGTCCACAAAGTTGAAATTAAAAAGCGCGAATAATAAAACATTTTAAATCAAATATACAAATATTCCAATAACCTGACTAATTGCCTGTAACTTTGCCTGTGAATTTATTGATAATTGAGAGAAAATAAAAATTAATAACCCGTGACTTTCGCATAATTCAAATTTTAAATTAAACAAAGGCTTTTGCAAAAACATGACAGAATATAAATGAAAGTTCAGCAAATGTGGCATTTAAGTGCGATTTTTTCTTAAGAACAAAATAACCCTTTATGTCCTGTCTGTGACGCATTTCAAGCAGTGGCTTCAATTTTTTCTAATTTATATGAGTGGTCGGTCTTTCATTATCAGACAGGTGTCATAACATAAAACTTACTTATATTACATATGCCAAATCACTAATTTTGCAAAAATTTAATAAAACTATAGTAAAGACATGAATAAATGGCTTTATTCTTTGGCTAAAAAAACTGAGGCCAAAGTTGTTACAAGATGGATTTTTGAGTTGATTTTTTGTCCCGTGACGCATACTTTTATTTATTTTAGGAATGTCATGATGGCGAGGTGACTGCACTTCGTTTTAGCGTATCAGGTCGTTATTTTGTTACTGGTGGATCCGATCGAAAAGTTAAAGTATGGGAAGTGGGACGAGGTAAATTTACACAAAGATATTGTTTTGACAGGGGCATCCTTAATTCCACTTAAGGTTGATTATATTCAAGAATTAAACGAATCGGGCATTTGTGCCTTCTGCAACTTGATTGGCTGGAAAACTTTTTCATTCCAGTCCGCTCCGGTTAAACTTGAGGACAGGAATAAATTTAACGAATATAAAACCAAAAGAATAATTAGCAGAATAGCCAATCAAGTTAAGGTGTTATTGTTGTTCCGTTCTGATTCGTTTTGTTGTTAAGTGGGAATTCAGCTTTAACTGCTGTGTTGAAAAACTAGATTGCTGACTGGATGCAGTAGTTTCTGCCAGTAGTCACAGAATAATTGCTTAATTTAAGATATTGATCTAATCGTCCTCTCATTTCGCTTCATAATAGGGTCCTGCAATCTCACTGCAACATTGAATGGTTGCACTGCTTCAGTTATGTGCACAAGATTTGATCTATCAGTAAGCCATGTATTAGTTTTTATTCTCGAAGATGTGCCGCTAACAAAGAGACTGTTAAAAAAACTTTGTGCCATGTTTTATAAAATCTTTTGACTAACAACATTAGTTTTTTATGTCTTGTATTATTGTTCTTAGGAGCGACTTATTCTTGCATCATCAAATGACAATGCGTGTAGAATATGGAATCTATCTGGCAATAGACTCATGGTAAGTTTCTCTTTGTACAATGACTTGTGTAACACAGTGTTGTGTGTCCATATAAATTGTAAGTGTTCAAAACCTTACGGACTTACCCACCTTATTTTTTATAAACCAAATCACATCTAGAGCTGGAAAGAAGATATTTTTAATTCAGACTTTGTCTATCTACAAAGTAGTGTTTATTCTGTCGAAAAAGTTGTAATTTTGGCAAAGTTAACAAAAAGTCAGGAAACCAAGGAGATTCAAGTGTTTTTTGGATCCTTATTGTTAATGGTTATATCTTATAGTTAGTTTTTTTAATGTCAACCGAGCATGTATGTTTGCGTAAAAGAACTTACTCCCAATAGAATATGTCAAAGAAAATAGAGTAAATTGACTGGAAGGGGTTACCTTCTGGTAGGGGTTACGGCCCTGCGCCAGTACTAAACAGGTGTACCGTTAACGTGTGTAAAAGAGCATCTTAATTACTGGACAGAGAAAGCAGAGATAGTATTTTTATATTTTGTTACCTTGTTTAAATTCGTTACCTTATTTTTAACCTTTTTTCAGCACACGCTAACTGGACATACCGGCAAAGTATATGCAGCTAAATTTCTAGGCACGGATTCCAGTAAAATAGTATCCGGAAGTCACGATAGAACTTTAAAACTTTGGGATCTAAGAAGTAAAGTTTGTAAGTGTGCTGAAATATTTTTATTGTATTGTGTTTTGTTACAAACAAACTAATTTTGTAATCGTGTCAATAATTTAAAGCTGAAATACACTATCATTTTTTAATAATCAGTTTTCGGTTATTCAATTCAACGACATGGAACATGTATTTCAGCATTAAGTTTTAACAGAGTTCTTAATTTGATGTAATTTTAAATTTTTTCATCCAAGGTACAAAAACGATATTTGCAGGATCAAGTTGTAATGACCTTGTTACGTCTGACCAAGCAGGGTGAGTAACGTCTACTATGTTTTTTTATACAATTCAATCCTCTTTGTTCAGGCCTTGATAAATCGGACTAAGTTGTCATTTACGTCATTTTAGTGGAATTCCTAATGTGTAAATTCGTACTCCACAGAATTGGACTTTGACCTGTTGATTTTAAGGCTTAAATACACGAATAAAATTTTGTCGTAAGTTTTTTGTCCTATTTACTTATGGCGTAAAAAAGTATTCTGTATACACTACGACACTTGATGTACATAATGCTTAGTGTGTTTTAAAAAAACGGTATAGTGTTTTTCGGCCTTCGGACTATAGGTCCAAAAAAAGTGTTTACTTTTGTCAATACGATTACGTTAGTTGTCCTATCTCCTCCAAATTATTCGCGAAAGATATTTTTGCCGAGGTTGGTATTGCGCATTCGGTCAAAACTTGTCCACAAAAATAAGTTTGCGAAAATTTCTTACCCAAATAATTTGTACCCTTAAGGGTTTTGACTACGGTAACTACTTCACACTCGGGATATTAGACTGTTTCTCTCCCAGGGTACAGTTTAACTCTGTATAATTATTGTGCAGCTTTTAGCCATCTAGCCTTTATTCTCCTTTCCCGACAGGTTATTTTTGAGTTTGATAAGTTAACAGTACGATGCCGCAACCCTATCAGAAGTCCTTACAGATAATTCGTGCTTGCATCAAATGAAAACTGAAGGACGAAGGATCTAATAACAGCTTAACAGCTCCACATTATATTGTCAGCAGTACTACAAATGTATAATAATGTATAATATAAAACACAATGCATAATATACACCATGTATAATATAATAAATTATATATTATTAGTTTTTCTGAGTTTTAAATAAATTTTAATTCAATTTTTAGCACAACCATAATCAGTGGACATTTCGATAAAAAGATACGCTTCTGGGACATACGGTATAGTAGTCTATGCTATTGGCTTGCCATTGTTTGAGAAACATTAACCATCAATATTTTTAGATTTTAGAGTTCAACGACTCTTTGTTGGCCACAATAATGCTTTCTTACTTTGTAAACAAACTCGATAAAGTCGACGGATATGCTATATCACGTCAGTAAAACTGTTCACATGAATATTTTAATCGAACACTTGACAATATGACGTTTTTATATTTCATAATCAGTCTCTCTTGTTCTTTAGGTGTGATCAAGACATCAACGAAATACAACTACAGGGGAAAGTTACGTCGTTAGATTTGTCGCAAGGTAATTTTATTACTCTATGTTCTAGTATTGGATTTCTTACCGAAATTATTTCTGAGATCGATTTTCACTATGCTGGTGATTGTAAGTTTAGTTGTTCGGAAGAAACGTGAAAGCCGCAATGATTGTTGGATTATTATTTCTGAAAAAACATTGAAACCGCTATACTGGTGCTCTTGCATTCTGCCAAGGCGTTGAGACCGCGATGATTGTTGGTTTCGACAAATTTACATTTCTTTTTTTTTAGATATGAACTACTTGTTATCTTGCTCTAGAGATGATTCTTTAAAATTAATCGACCTCAGGACAAGTCAGATCGTCTCAACGTACAAGTAAGTCTGTATTTATTCTGTTTATATCCTGGTGTGTGATTTACGTTATTTATCAAGCCTATTATGCCATGCGGAAGCCGTCATAGACAATCTCGAGGATATTAAAAAATAAAAGAATGGAGTAGCACTAGACCATTTATTACACAATCAGAAATGTAGAGCAGTACTTGTGTAAAATGTCGCCTAATATGCGATGATGATGTAATTTGCCCGTTTTAAATATTTCTTGCAATGCGATTTTGTGCATACTTTCGCTAAAGTAATTTAATTACCCTGCTAGTATACCGTTGTAAACAAACAATATGGCTATTAATATAGTTAACCCGTAGAAACATCCACGGGTTCGCCCGTCGTAGATATTTCAGTCCTCAGATTTTCGCCCGTCGTACATCTTTTCCCGGTATTTCGTGCGATGTTCGCCTGATAGCATGAAGCAATAAAGTTACTCTACGGGGAGTCCGAAATAAAGCGGCTATTTATCGATAAAATACAGGTATTATTAATATAGAAATAAGATATAGCGATGAAGAAAGGTCTTAGTGTGCTTATTTCAGCATCGGATTCTGTACTAAACAATGTTCATAGTCAGGCGGTCGGTTTTTCATCGAAATAAAAAAAAAAATAAATATAACGCTTTTTATGTTGCAAATTTGTATACAGAACAAAAAAATAAATAAAAATAATACAAAGTGTAAAGTCGTGTCCAAGTACTCATTGAGCGGTTGTTGTAATATAACCTCGGTTTCGATTTATGTCAGTAATTGTGCTGCAACATTTGTTGTTGTTTTGCAGCTGTTGTAGAGATAGAAAAAAAATTATTACTCAAACATTTGTTGTGCAACATATCTCGTGTCACTTCGTTGTACGGCATGCGTTTCTATTAAAGTCGTAGCGGTGACTGTTGTACAACAGCTGCTCAATACTTTTTTTTGTTAATGGAAATTGATCTTTTGGTAGTAATGTGCAATAGTTCTTACCGAATATCTTCCCTTAGAACTGATGGTTTTAAAGTCGCTTTTGATTACACGAGAGCATGCTTCAGGTAAGATATATTTATTTATTCGTATTCTTTTATTGCATTTCCGTTCCTTCGTTCACTTATTTGTCCGTTTACTTATTTGTCCATTCACTTCTTGGTCCGTTCTTTTAATGTATCGCGCATTTGGATCGTTCACTTTTTTGTCCGTTCGCTTGATGCATCGCTCATTGCGTAGTTACTTCTCTTAGTCAACTTTTTAATTACAATTCTAGTCCTGACGGGCAGTACGTCATGTGTGGTGCATACGATGGATCAGTGTTTGTATGGAATACAAAAACCAACCATTTAGAGAAAATCCTTAAAGAGCATAAGTAAGTTTTAGAATTACACCACTTCACGTGGTTTCTGCAATTGTCTTAGCAAAACATATATAATTCACCTACTATATTACTTCCTATTACTACTATTATTACTATTATTAAGTACTTCCGTGGTCATGTATGCCTCGACAAAAACTCAGTGCTGTTAATTAGACATTAAAAAATAAGGAATGCCTTGTTGCACTTTGCGATAGCTTATGTTACACCAAAATATTATTGCTCACGGTTAAACTGCCCTACTTACCTTCCCAACACCCTGAATAAAACATTAAAGGGGCTACGAAACGATTCAACAAGATCAATCCCCGCAATTTCCGAAGAATGGTGTGTAATAAACGGACCACTCAAAAGCTCAAGGTTAAAGATATTATACACACTTTAGAACCACATAGACGTCTAGACAACCTGTTTATGAATAATTAATTTTTATGATAAATTTGCTACTTTTTTATTTTTATTTTCTAAAAAAAATTTCCTTCGAATTCTTTTTGGTGATAGAATAAGCTACGGTCTGTAAAATATATTAAATATCAGTAAATCGAAAGTTTGTTTGACGAGGAAACAGACACAACACAAGGAGCTGTATTTGTTAAAAAATGCTATGTTACTAGCTTTAAGAAGACAATTAATACCTCTAAAAGGATTTTAAAGTCATTGTTGTTGCTTAGACTGGCTTTATGTACAATAAACTTATATGTTTCGAAGGATATAGATAGCTAGCTAGTTCAAAAGGTTTGCAGTTTATTTTATTAGAAAGTTGGGCTTAAAATCAAGGTAAGTACTTACATCGATTAAATCATGCATACCTAATATGATTTTTAAGAGGATTTAAGTTGTTTTTGTCCTCAGTGAAAGTCACTAAAGTCGAAAACCAACAGCCGTTTCGTAGCCCCTTTAACGCCAACTAGGGGTAGCACTTAAAGGTTGATCTATACGTTGTTGTTAAGTGGGAATAAAATACGTCATACTATTGTAGTTAAATATGTTTTCATTCTGTATTTTTATCATCGCCCAACCTGCTCACGGCTGACTTTAAACGACCTGGTATCTCTTCTCTTGTTTAGAAATGCTGTTGTTGCTACTGCTTGGCATCCCAATGGCACGTGTTTGCTGTCATGTGACAAAAACAAACACGTGGTTCTTTGGACGGACGTATAAAATCGTTTCGTTTAACCTGAAGCTTTAACGAAGAAGGTACCGTTTGTCAGCGCGTGTGGCAAGTAAATGGCGATACATTTAATTGAGTAAATGTCGATACTAGTTAAGTTGGGCGTAGTTTGACGTACCGTGCTATTAAAACTCTGCTGAAAGAAGGAATCCAAAAGCAAAACGCTAATCAAGGTGTTCGCGAGTAGACTAGAGTTTAGATTTAGTTTTTTTTAACTTGAACCTTTCCCAACTGACTTATACGGCTTCAAATCATCGCAGTTAAAGTCATGAAGTTATTTGCCGTGTTTAAAAATTATTACTTTAGAGGGTCGGCATAAAAAGGGTTCTTGAAAAAGAAATACTGTTGTTCCAGTTTTCATTAACTTCTGATTTTTAGTTGTGACGTCATCATATTAGTAATTACGCTAAGTAGTGCGGTGATCATAAATTAGTTACCTTGCAAAACAAGGATAGGGCCATCTGCGACGGAGAACATACTATTACTTTTTCAACGCGCATGTGTAGATCAGGGTAAACCCCAAAAAAACACAGTTGCCGTTCTTCCCTTAGACTTGAAAAGAACCATTTTAAGGTTGTGGGTTGAACGTCAAATATTTTAACGAATAACAATGTTATATGGAAATATTACTGATAAAAGCACGCAGAAAAAGCGAATATCAGTTGTTATTTCCTAAATTTTGGGTGTTCAACGACTTGTTTCTTTGTCAGTTTGCATTTATTTACAATTTTGACAGCAGCCATAGTTGTTTTGGTTTTATTTCACGGTGTCGTTTTCGTTTAAATGTTCGTAATCATTTTTTGGCGCGTTTTTTATATGACGGGCTTTCATAAAAAATTATAGACAACGTCGTTGCAAATAGTCCCTGTTCTTGTTTCGTAAAGTCCCCATTGTCTCTCTTCTCGTTCAGTTTGGCTTGCAAATTTATATAACATGTTAATTTTTATATGACATGTAAATTATAATTTTTATATTTAAACTTATTTTGAAATTATACAAATTGCTGGTAAATAATTGGACTTTTTTCCATATTTTCTGAAATATGTCGATTTACAAAGGGCTACAGAACGAGATGTTGATTTTCCACTTTAGTGACTTACACCAAAGTCGAGCTTGAGGACCAAAACAATCTGTCAAATCATCTTGAATATTATATTGACGCCCAAATATAACTGAAAACGACAGAAAAGGACCTTACAAATTATACAATATCCGTAATTTATGCTACATAAACAGTTAGTTGCTTGTAAATCAAGTTTTCTGGTAAAAGAAACTTTGAACTTTTTTGACCTAGCTAGCTAGCTATTATCTTCTAAATTTTACACAGAAACACCAAATTATTGTTTTTACGAAGCAACAACAATGATTAAAATCTTATTAGAGGTAATAATTACCTTAAGGCTATTTAGTACACTATTTTTAACAAACTAGTCGGTAGCCCGTGGAGAAATCCACGACTTCGTTTGTTTCTTTTATACCGCATTGCCTGCCTCTCGCTACCTGAGGTACCATTTTGCGTGACAGACAGACAGACGTATACGGGTATTATAATATAGATACAATGCTTCGTATTGTCTTCTTTCCTCATCAAAACAAACTTTTGATTTTACTGTTATGTATTATATTTTGCAGAATCTCATTTTACCGCCAAAACAGAACACTGAAAGATAATGTACCTATTCTTAGAAATTACCATATAAAAAATACAGAAAATCATGAAAAATTACTTATTATTACAGAAAGCTTAAGAAACTTCTACAGCTAAAACTTTAGTGTGAATAATTAGGGCGAGAATTCTCGACAGCTTCTTATAAATAAAACGGTTTGTTTGAGTTCATATGCTTAAAATGAAGCTACCTTAACTCATACTAAATGCTTATTTAATGACATAGTTCATGAATCTAAAAGGCTGGGTAATTGTTTTATCTCTAAGGAGGTAAAGAAGGTGCGTTACCTACTTTATCGAGGATAAATTGCTGTGCAACGTACGGAGCTCGCGTGATTTTAAAGATGTACTACAGAAAGTCATGCTTATTCACACAGTAGCAAATTCGATATACTTATTTTACTATTCGACTGAGCCCCCCGGTTGAGCCAGTAAGTGTCACAGATCTGGTATCTAAAAAACTTTGTATTAATAAACTCCTTATTACCATAGTTAATAGTAATAATAGTCTTTTTAGCTTAGATTTGTTTGAGTACCATCTACTTTTTCATGCAAGCCATTGGTTGAGGAAAAATTGATTTGCGCGGAATAATTTTTTAAAACTTACAAATAATGAGATTAAAAGTTTTGACACACTTTTCTCCACTGAAAATTAATGATCATTAATAATCACAACGTTATGAGGGTTGATTGGTGTAAGTATAACATTGATGAAGCTTTTCGAGCGCCAATCAGGGATGATTCAAATGATCCATCAACAAATGCCCATGATTTTGAAAGACTCGCAATACATTAAGATGTGCAACCTGTAATTAAATGTGCGCTAAATCTTGGCGCGCGAAAAATAAAAGATGCGCGGCATTTAAATCCACGCAAAGATTTCATGGAATAAGATCAAAAAAATAGTTTATTTGGATGGCCTGCTAGCTACTCACACGTTTTCTTAAGTTCCTTTGCAGTGACCTACAACCTTTTACCGAAAAAATTAACACAACGGCATTTTTTCGACTATTTTACGAATTTGGCAAAAAAACATGAACTCGCGAACTGCTACTTTTGATTATGCCTAGGTTAGGCAAGCAGCGCTTAAAATACGTAAGTCGCACTTTCTAACGAGTCTGTCGTATGGCAAAATTCACGTCAGAGCTCGCAGGGACCCCGCCCAAAGTTTTGGAAAATTAGTAATGCTGACGTCAGCAACAGCTAGTACATTTTAAGAATGTAACCCAAATAAACTAAGCTCCTAAATCTGTTTTAAACCCGCTGTAAGCATTGACAAGTGCGACAACATAGTATAGAACACCTCTATGTATAGAAGTATTCTCTATTACTGCTAACTTCGACATTTATCAACTTGTATCACTATACATTGCTGATGATTGTAGCTATACTTTCTTACCTTGCTCTTAATATTTTTCTAAATGCCAGGCAGCTAGCTAATACAATTCATTGTTGTTTTGTTGCTGTCTATCTATAAAGTAACAACAATCTATGCACCATGTAGCCAAAGTTTTTAAATATCTTAAATGCAGGTAATGTAACCCTTTTTATTAGTTTCTGGGGCTCGGAGAAACTTTAAGAATAAAATATTGGGTAACTATTCTAGCTAGCTATATTCAGGCAACGATGCCCTGAGTAGCCTTTTTGTTTATTTAAAACAAAGCGTAAAATTATCAGATAGATATCAGGCATCCATTCAATTCCCCCAGACCCCTTTAAGTAGAAGTTCATCTCAAAGAGCTCTTGGGATAAGATTGCTAGCTTTATACATTGACGGAAAAAAATAATGAAACGCCTCACAATATAACTAATTTTAAATCACACGTACGGAGTAGTGTAATATGTTGGTTTACCCTTTCTTCGCGGCGGCGACTGCGGTAGTCAGAACATTTTTATCACACTGGATTCGTAAATGCTCATTCTACTGGATTCAAAATTTCCCACTATTTTCTCGCGGAAACAGAAAGCTGTTGTTGTTGATATTGTGCTCTCCTGATATAAAAAGTTCAGGAAGATGACCTTATATTGTAGCTGTTTTTATTGAAGCATGGCGCTTAGTGTAAGATGGATAAAGAAGCTGTTGTTTCTGTACTATCTATAAGTTTTTAAAAAATTTTAAGCAAAATTGAAGTGAAGTGAAGAAGCGTTTTTAAAGTCAACGATTTTAGGATGAATTAAAAGTCTTTAAATGTGTTTTTTATGTAATACGTAATATTTTGTTATGAGTGTAGAGTTCCTTATAGCTAGTCAGAATGTAGAGAGATTATGCAGGGAAACTTTCAAAAAAAATTTAGCGAAATAAATAAACGAGCAAGCAAGCAACAAAAAAACAATTCGTAAAATTCGTAAAATTCGTAAAAATCGTAAAATTCGTAAAAATCGTAAAATTCGTAAAATTCGTAAAATTGATTGCGTAACTGGACGATGTTGTATTTATAAATAAAGTTTATAACCGGTTGGGATAATCTACGCTGCGAATCCAACATAAGCAAATGGGACATATGTTTTACCAGTGTGGTATTTTTTCACCAAAGTATTAATCAACTGTTTTATTACTTTCTGCCCAAAGTTTCGTTATATTTTTGTTCGTAGTTGTACAAAAGTTATTTTAAATGACAGTTGGAATGACGCATCGCTGCAAGTGCTTATGTTATACATAGAGATATCGTCCTGATAACTGAACTCGGATGTGCGACACAGTTCACCTGCTTATCTGCCTATCAGTTATTTACTAAGCGATAAGTCCTTAGTTGTAAAACAATGTTAGAATCTAAAATTCCCAACTTATCCTTATCAAAGAATAAACTCAAAATTCAAAATTCTCCTGGCACTAGGTGACGTAGTCAAATTGTCATCGATAAAACTTTTAACATAATACCTTATATTTTATACATCTTTGTCTAAATCATTTGCCATATTCTTATGTTCATCGTTGGAATTATACCCCATTCACACCTAAAGTTAAAACATGTTTTAATGTGGTTTTAAAAAAACCATGTTTTATATATACCCGTTCATACCACAGTAAAACCTGTTTTAATGAAGCGAGTTTTAATAAACATAGTTTTAATATAACAACCTGTCGAGGTTGTTTTATTCGTGTTTTATCGAAAACCATGTTTAAACATAAACAAAAATGGCCGATCGCTGGCGTGCTCGTACAGCACGAGAAAGTTGTTCACAACATTAGAAGATAAATGAAGCAAAATATAAAGAATTCAATGTAATTGGACTCATATATTCGAATTAAGTTTTTATTCAGAAGAAAACCTTTTGGTGTATTTTACGCTGGTGGAACTATTATAGTGGTTATGCATATCAGGAGCAGTAGCTAGCTACACATGCATACTGAAAAAGGATTCCAATACGCAAAGTAAACACGAGGCTGTACACTTTGTTATTAGGCTACAGCGAAGTTTTAAAAGTGAAAAGACGATTGTTGTTGTGGTCTGCTTGCAAACTTTCAGTTAAATAAATTTTCAAGAAATATTATTATGGTGTAGCTAACCTAGCTATCAGATAGATTCTTTATCGTGGCAAATGTGTTTTGAACTCTAGGTGTGAATGGTACATGTAAGAACCGAGTTTTAATGAAAATCAGTTTAAGTAAAACCAGTTTAATTTAAACCAGTTTTGTTAGGTGTGAATGGGGTATTCGATCCACTAATAATGTTGAATAACAAAGCATGGAAAACAATATTTTTAACCTGGTGTTAATATTGAGTGGAGACAAAGGTGCGTGGCTTTACAGCCTTTTAGATCTCCTCATTCTTGCGGTCTAAGTTAATGATTGTCAATTAAAAAAGACAACTGTACGTGGAAGGCTTTGCAAAAATGAAAAAAATATGCTGACAAGACATGTTGGTTCTGTTTAATTTGAGGCTTATTGCAAGATATAATTAATATCATTATTTGAGTTGTTCTATGTATGAATGGATCAAATGAGCTACTTATTGATTCAATGAAATTGCTTTTGATAAAAGAGTCATTTTTCCATATGGTAATGCGGTTATTAAATATATGTATAATGCTACGTTCATATTCCTTGTTGATAGCAGTAAAATACTTTAATTGTGCTTCAACTTCAACTGTTTGTTTCTTGAGGTTAGGAATTATTATGTTACTCGTTTTCTTTGAGTATTGTTGACGTGCTGGTTATTGCTGGTGTACTGTTTTCGTTGTGATTTTTATTGTCATGCTGTTGCTGTTGCTGTGGCTTGTGACTTTTGTTTTTCTTTTCTTTATGTCGCCGTCGCCGCTGTTTTTGCCGTATTTGCAGCCGTTGCTTTGGCTCTGTTTTCTACATCGCCTTACAAGAAAAAACAATTACCCTAACGGAAAAAACTTTGCGGGACTTAAGTGACTAATTTTTCTCCAGATAGGGAAAGTTTTGTGCGACGGAATATATTGGTTAGATATGAATTGTGTATCATATGATCATTAATGTCAAGTTAACGAGATTCTTTTACCAGAAACGTCTCTGCCATTACCAAGCTACCCAACTATGAGCTTTTTTGGATTTTTATAAATAAGTAACGAAACTGTGAAAATAGACCATATTTTCTCATTCTTAAATTTCCTTTCCTTCAACTTAGTCACCTCCATAAAATAAAATATCTTTACTTCGGGCAAATAAAAGTTGAACCAATATGATATCTTTACGTCATGCTCACTTAGATATTTGTTATATTCCTTAATGCGCAAGATTATTATATACACGATTTTTTCATAAACAACTCTATAAGGAACTGAACTCGATTTGAAAAGTTATCAATTAACTTCAGTTTTGTACAATTGTGATTATAAGCAACTCTTTAAATTAAAAAAATAACTAAAACTCGCAGAATTAGACGAGGAAGACAGAAGATTGTAGACAGAGATAAAGACAGAGACAAAGAGAGTGAAGATAGAAACATTTGTGATGTTCTTTTTAATTGTTTCGTTGTTTCTTGACTTCAAAACAGTGACTTCTTTGCGTATTTCCCTTTTCTTGTAGAAACACTTAAAATTTAATCGAAGAAATTTACGCAACCATTAAGCAACTTTAGATCTAGATATTAGCCGCAGAACAAGCAACTTGAAATGTGACCAAAATTCTAAGTTGCCTATAAAAAAAATCGTGTATGTAATTAAAATTTTAATTATCGACTTAAAACTTGTGACTTGTTTCTATGAAATTAATTTTATATACATTTAATAATTTTAACAATTAATTTTTTTAGAACAATTATGAGAGGGATATTACGTGTCATATTGCTGGTGTTATCCTTTAGTGGTGTGTTCGGCTGTCCTCCTGATTGCAGATGTGTCAATAAAACAGTTAGATGTCGTATTTCTACAAGTTATTTTGTCTCTAATGGAATCCCGCTTGACACAGAGAAATTATACATATATGGTACAAACACGATCATACCGAAAGACATTTTGAAATCTCTGTCTAATCTCAAGGATGTCTTTTTTTACAGAATTGCTTTGGCAGAAATACCGGAGAATATGTTTAGAGATTGTAATCAGATCGAGGATATTACGTGGTTCCGTGGTAATTTAGTAAAATTGAATTGCAGAGCTTTTCGTGGTTTAACTAAATTACGAGAAATTGGGTTGGAATATAATAAAATAACTGAGATAACAGAGAATTGTTTTGATGGCTTATCAGCGCTGGAAGAAATCGATCTTGGCGGAAACAAAATCGAGCGTGTAGGAAATCTTTCTGCCACTGTTTTAAAGAAATTGCACCAGATAAGATTGTATCACAATAATATAAACCATATTTCCCCGCAGAGCTTTGCAAATTTCCCTAATTTGCAATATTTGATATTAAACAGAAATAATCTAACAACAGTATCAAAAGAAATGTTTGGCGGGTTGGCTAAGCTTAAATCTTTATACTTAACTTTCAATGCAATTAACGAGATAAAGGAAACCGCGTTTCATGAACTTCTCAGTTTATCAATATTAAGGATAAGTTATAACAGCCTAACCGATATCCAACCTAAAACATTTAGTGGGGTAAAATCCTTGGTGAATTTGGATCTTAAAAGTAACAGCTTATCAAGCCTCAATGAAAATTTGTTTTCTGACCTTCAAAACCTCAATACACTGGATTTGGGGAGGAATCTTATAAAGGACGTGGCTAGTGGTTTATTTGAAAGATTAACTAATTTAAGTAGCTTATATTTGCATGAGAACCAAATTAACAACATAGATCAACGTTCCTTCGCCGCTTTGAAGAATTTGGAAAAATTGGATTTGGGAGGAAATGTGATTGAACGTTTGGACATAGGCAGTTTAAATCATATGGTTAATTTGAAACAATTATGGTTAGCGAAAAATTCAATCATTGAGATCGGAGAGAACACGTTTAGAAACCTCGAAAAATTAACACGTCTCGATTTGAGTGGGAATAAATTGAAGATGTTAAACGAAGTAATGTTTCTTGGATTGGGAAATTTAAAAAGTTTAAACTTGGGACATAACCTTATCAATCGCATAGATGACAATACATTTCAACCTTGCAAAAATCTTTCCACGCTAATCCTTGATAATAACAAACTACAGGATTTTGGAAAGACATCCGAATTCCCGAATTTGAAAAATCTATACCTATCTTCTAATCTTTTCAAAAGTAATAACTCATTCAATTTCAGCAACATGCCAAAGGTAGTAAGATTGTCTCTTGCTGGTAATAAGTTGCAAAACATATCAGCTGACACCATTGAATCACTTTCTGATCTTTACATGTTAAACCTCACAGGCTGTCATTTGAAAAACCTACCTGACGGAGTTTTCAAGCAACACGAAAATTTAACCGACCTATTTCTGCAACACAATAATTTAACAATGATAACAAAAGCAATGTTGGAGGGACCGAAACGGTTACGACGTCTAGAATTAAACAACAACCAGATCTCAGTTATTGAAGGAAAGACATTTGAAGGGGTTAGCGTAATCTATTTGAACCTACAAAATAACGAATTGAAAAAATTGGAAAAGGATGTATTCTTTGGAATGAAGCGGTTACACAAGTTAGACCTGTCTTATAACGTGCTTCAACTTGTGGAAAAATGGTCATTTCAAGGATTGTCAAGAATAGCTTCATTAGACTTGTCCCACAATCAGCTACGTAAAATAAACACCTTTGCATTTAATAGTACAACTATCCGATATATTTTTGCAGTTGACAACAACTTTCTAGGTGGAAGTGATATGTCGTGGTTAGATAAAATCACAGCGCGAAGGTTTACCGCCAGACACAACAATTTTACGGCTACTGACTTTTCTGAAATAAAAACAAAGTCTCTTCTGATGGATTTGTCGCACAACCAATTAAAGAATTTGTCTGTAAAAACATTTCACGGTCTTCAATCTGTGATAAGTCTGGATCTTTCAAGTAACGGCATTATGATGGCAGATTTAAAACCGTTTACCGCTTTTAAACAACTGAGACATCTCGGCCTAAAAAACAACAACATAACATTCCTATCCGGAAGCTTAGACAAGCCACCTTGGAATCATTTAACTGAAATCAACTTGGACAATAACCAGGTCTCCAAATTAAGATTGAGCGTGGAGCATGCTCACAAGGAAAGATTGTTAATACTTAGCCTCACTGGTAACCCAATCCTTTGTGACCATGCAGCAGATGAAACCGACTCACACTTTTTATCAATCTCAGGAAGTTGTTTAACTGTGCACTGGATTGGAAACAAATCAATAGAACATGGAACAGGAAAATGTAGCTCAATGCATGACGCTGTACAAAACAACATAGTATCGTGCGATAGATACCTAGACGTCTGTGGTTTAGACAGACACGCCATTATATTTCACAACAATGTGAATCTGCATATGATGAATTGCGAGATGAAGAATACTAGCAAATGCGATTTATTCAAAAAAGAAGCTGTTAAATGCTTGTGTAAGGAGGGTTATTCTGGAGACTTATGTGATGCTGGACCATCCACAAAGCGATCATATGTTATAGCAGCTGTCGTAATTGCTGTAGCCGCTGTTTTGGTAGTTGTGGGATGTTGCTACTACCGGAAAAAAAGAATTGACAAGGTACAGTATTTTAAAGTCTGTACTCGACTTCTATCGCAGGACCTTTTTATTTAATAAACAATAAGCAATCTTTGAAACTAGCATTTCTTTCCAGTTTTGAATGTACTTCTAAATTAAGGAAACCTTTTTTTAGATATCTCAACCAGAAGATGAAATGGATGAGATGTTGCTGTAAAGGACGACAGTTTCGTAACTTTTATTTATTTTTGTGAAGCATTGATAATTTAACGAGTTGGAACAAACAGGAAAGAATACAAGAAGGAACTAAAAAAATCGTATATTTAGTCACAAACTTTTCCGCGTTCCTACTCGATGAGAATGACAATAGAAACAAACAAATAAACAAACAAACAAATACACAAATAAACGAACACCGTGAACCGATAAATTTAACATAACTACTCCCTTTATAGTTTTACTGTTCTTCTACGCACTTTTATTAAGAAGATTGTTCAACTTTCTTCGTAGTTTTAACTCTTTTTTAACTCTAGAGTGAATTTTAAGTCAGTAATTCAGGGTGATGCGATGTTTCTATCTGAGAGAAAACATATTTAGGTGTAAAAAAAGCTGCGTTTTTATTAGGAAATTACTTATCTTGGTAGAAAGATTTTTTGTTGCTAGGAATTTTTACGAATAATTTTTATCAACTGATTTTAACATTTGTATTACTTTTCCGTTAAAGCCGGGTTCGCATCAATGAAAAAAGCGTTATTCTTATGTAAAAAAATGTGTATCTGTTGTTTAATTGTTTTAAAAATTTATATTGTGGCAACTTTCAATATTTTTTTTTTTAAATTTTTCTTTTTATTACTTTGGTTTTTTTGAACTGTTTATCTGTCACTTTAACTGATTTTATTTAAGAAATTCTCACGATATAAGTTTTCTGAGCCTCAATTTTCAGCCTTTAATTTTTTAAGGCAGTTACTTGGAAAAAACTGTACCACAAAGGTCCTTTCTCAAATTATTTGACGAGGACCTCATAGCATACACCAGTACGACAAAATTAGGAGCAAAATCCATTCGACGGGTTGACATGGTTACCCGTTGCTAGACAAAATATGAAGTTTCGACGTTCACGCCAAACAAAATAGCTGAAAAATTTGTGCCACTTCAAGCGCGTATTCAGCCGTATATGTTCCTTAAGTGTCACGTGCATGGATTGAGCGAGACAAATTTTCTTAAGGCAGACTTCCAGGCAATTGATGCGGAATTTCTATTACAAGATATAGGCTGCAACAGGGCGAAACTGACAATTTCTCGGCCAAATAACTCGAAGACAAAACGCCGATTTGGAAATCGTTTCCGCTTAAATGTGAGGCCTACAGCAACAAACAAAATGTGAAGTTTGGGCACTTTGTTCTTCCTGTTCCGCGAGCTTAAACTGCAATAAACGCTTTTTTGCTAGGGAAACTACCTTAAAAAGGGAACTAAAGAAACAGATAACTAACGTAATCTTCCCGCATGGCTATGAAATTACCTGCCTACAACACAGCTGTTTGATTATGATGCAGATTTCTAGCTAAAAAAACGTCTTTCTACGCAGGACATTTTCGAACATTAAAACTCTCCCTATTTGATCAGGAGACTCTAGATATAAAGATCTCTCTTTCATCCGATTGAGCAACAATTCAGGTAGAAGAAAAAAATAGAAATAAGATATGCTAGATTTTCAGAAAACAAGTTGAATTGTGTGTCATAAAATAATTTAATTGTTCTATTCTTCTTAGATTTTGCATCTGTAGTATTAAAATGTGTTTTTATAAAAACACATGTAACTTTTTAGAAAATAGTACAATTTTTTTTGGAACATTTTTATATCGACTCGGAATGGCCGATAATTATAATAACAAAATAAAAATATTTCAGGCTGAACATGTGGAAAAATTATTTTCCTGGTTCAGTTTTTTAAAAAAGTGCAGGTCATTTTATTAGGGGGCAATCTTCCAAGGACAATTTCTCGAATATTTAATATTTTTTTCGTACTATGAAACTTTGCTCAACCTTTTCACTTTTTTTTATGGGCGGAAATTGAGGCTCAACATGGCTTCAAATATCTTTCTTAAAATTTAGAACTTTAATCTTATGCTTAACATGTATCAAAAGACAGACCTGAACATCTTAAACGATTTTTTTCTAAACACAAATGAACATGATTGGGTAAAATTAAGGATTTTTTTTCCTTTTTAATGAAACAGGAAACTTTAGGTCAATCTTTTTAACAATTTTGTAAGAAGCCTCCTTTTGATACTGGCTAAAAGCATTAATATTGGTCTAGATACAAAAATGTTGTCAAGTTCTTAACTTTTCAACCTTGGTCGTTCTAATATGAAGACGTTTTCTTATTCACACGTCGCTAACTATGTCCCCAGGGTCTTGTGGGCCCTGAGTTGTTATTACGGAGCAAAAAGGCAAATTGTCATGAAAACGAGGTTGACGCGTCTCAGCATTGTTTACCCGCTTTAAGTTTGGAGACGAGAAGAAGCCGTAAGCTATAGTTTTTATGAGCTATAACAGCTGCGGAAATTCTAATAACAATGGCGGTTGTACTACAGAGACCACATCCTACGTTTAATAATCAATTGTTTATCAATTGTTTTCTGAAAAAATAGCATATCTTATTTTCTTTTCTTTTTCTACCTGAATTGTTGCACAATCGGGTGAAAGAGAGATCTTTATATCGAGAGTCTCCTGATCAAATAGGGAGAGTTTTAATGTTCGAAAATGTCCTGCGTAGAAAGACGTTTTTTTAGCTAGAAATCAGCATCATAATCATAACAGCTGTGTTGTAGGCAGGTAATTTCATAGCCATGTGGGAAGATTACGTTAGTTATCTGTTTCTTTGGTTCCCTTTTTAAGGTAATTTCCCTAGCAGAAACGTGTTTATTGTAGTTTAAGCTCGCGGAACAGGAAGACCAAAGTGCCCAAACTTCACATTTTTTTGTTGCTGCAGGCCTCACATTTAAGCGGAAACGATTTCCAAATCGACGTTTTGTCTTCGAGTTATTTTGCCGAGAAATTGTCAGTTTCGCCCTGTTGCAGCCTAAATCTCGTAATAGAAATTCCGCATCAATTCCCCAATCCATGCACGTGACACTTAAGGAACATATACGGCTGAATACGCGTTTGAAGTGCGCACATTTATTCAGCTATTTTGTTTGGCGTGAGCGTCGAAATCTCATTTTTGGATTTTGCTCCTAATTTTGTCGTACTGGTGTATGCTATGAGGTCCTCGTCAAATAACTTGAGAAAGGACCTTTGTGGTACAGATTTTTCCAGCCTTAAAAAATTAAAGGCTGAAAATTGAGGCTCAGAAAACTTATAACGTGAGAATTCATTAAGATAAAATCAGTTGAAGTGACTGATAAACAGTTCAAAAAAACCAAAGTAATAAAAAGAAAAATGAAAAAAAAAAAATATTGAAAGTTGCCACAATATAAATTTTTAAAACAATTAAACAACACATACACATTTTTTTACATAAGAATAAAGCTTTTCTCATCCGGCTTTAACGGAAAAGTAATACAAATGTTAAAATCAGTTGATAAAAATTATTGGTAAAAATTCCTGGCAACAAAAATTTTCGACCAAGATAAGTAATTTCCTAATAAAAACGCAGCTTTTTTTACACTTAAAAATGTCTTCTCTCAGATAGAAACATCGCATCACCCTGAATTACTGACTTAAAATTCACTCTAGAGTTAAATAAGAGTTAAAACTACGAAGAAAGTTGAACAATCTTCTTAATAAAAGTGCGTAGAAAAACAGTAAAACTATAAAGGGAGTAGTTATGTTAAATTTATCGGTTCACGGTGTTCGTTTATTTGTGTGTTTGTTTATTTGTTTGTTTCTATTGTCATTCTCATCGAGTAGGAACGCGGAAAAGTTTGTGACTAAATATACGAGTTTTTTTAGTTCCTTCTTGTATTCTTTCCCGTTTGTTCCAACTCGTTAAACTATCAATGCTTCACAAAAATAAATAAACGTTACGAAACTGTCGTCCTTTACAGCAACATCTCATCCATTTCATCTTCTGGTTGAGATATCTAAAAAAAAGTTTCCTTAATTTAGAAGTACACTTCAGAACTGGAAAGAAATGCTAGTTTCAAAGATTGCTTATTTTTTATTCAATAAAAAGGTCCTGCAAGAAAAGTCGCGTACAGACTTTAAAATACTGTACCTTGTCAATTCTCATTTTCCGGTAGTAGCAACATCCCACAACTACCAAAACAGCGGCTACAGCAATTACGACAGCTGCTATAAAATATGATCGCTTTGTGGTTGGTCCAACATCACATAAGTCTCCAGAATAACCCTCCTTACACAAGCATTTAACAGCTTCTTTTTTGAATAAATCGCATTTGCTTGTATTCTTCATCTCGCAATTCATCATATGAAGATCCACATTGTTGTGAAGTTTAATGGCGTGTTTGTCTAAATCGCAGACGTCTAGGTATCTATTGCACGATACTATGTTGTTTTGTACAGCGTCATGCATTGAGCTACATTTTCCTGTTCCATGTTCTATTGATTTGTTTCCAATCCAGTGCACAGTTAAACAACTTCCTGAGATTGATAAAAAGTGTGAGTCGGTTTCATCTGCTGCATGGTCACAAAGGATTGGGTTACCAGTGAGGCTAAGCATTAACAATCTTTCCTTGTGAGCATGCTCCACGCTCAATCTTAATTTGGAGACCTGGTTATTGTCCAAGTTGATTTCAGTTAAATGATTCCAAGGTGGCTTGTCTAAGCTTCCGGATAGGAATGTTATGTTGTTGTTTTTTAGGCCGAGATGTATCAGTTGTTTAAAAGCGGTAAACGGTTTTAAATCTGCCATCATAATGCCGTTACTTGAAAGATCCAGACTTATCACAGATTGAAGACCGTGAAATGTTTTTACAGACAAATTCTTTAATTGGTTGTGCGACAAATCCATCAGAAGAGACTTTGTTTTTATTTCAGAAAAGTCAGTAGCCGTAAAATTGTTGTGTCTGGCGGTAAACCTTCGCGCTATGATTTTATCTAACCACGACATATCACTTCCACCTAGAAAGTTGTTGTCAACTGCAAAAATAAATTGGATAGTTGTACTATTAAATGCAAAGGTGTTTATTTTACGTAGCTGATTGTGGGACAAGTCTAATGAAGATATACTTGACAATCCTTGAAACGACCATTTTTCCAGAAGTTGAAGCACGTTATAAGACAGGTCTAACTTGTGTACCTGCTTTATTCCAAAGAATACATCCTTTTCCAATTTTTTCAATTCGTTATTTTGTAGGTTCAAATAGATTACGCTAACCCCTTCAAATGTCTTTCCTTTAATAACTGAGATCTGGTTGTTGTTTAATTCTAGACTCCGTAACCGTTTCGGTCCCTCCAACATTGTTTTTGTTATCATTGTTAAATTATTATGTTGCAGAAATAGGTCGGTTAAATTTTCGTGTTGCTTGAAAACTCCGTCAGGTAGGTTTTTCAAATGGCAGCCTGTGAGGTTTAACATGTAAAGATCAGAAAGTGATTTAATGGTGTCAGCTGATATGTTTTGCAACTTATTACCAGCAAGAGACAATCTTACTACCTTTGGCATGTTGCTGAAATTGAATGAGTTATTACTTTTAAAAAGATTAGAAGATAGGTATAGATTTTTCAAATTCGGGAATTCGGATGTCTTTCCAAAATCCTGTAGTTTATTGTTATCAAGGATTAGCGTGGAAAGACTTTTGCAGGGTTGAAACGTATTGTCATCTATGCGATTGATAATGTTATGTCCCAAGTTTAAAATTTTTAAATTTCCCAATCCAAGAAACATTGTTTTGTTTAACATCTTCAATTTATTCCCACTCAAATCGAGACGTGACAAATTTGCGAGGTTTCTAAACGTGTTCTCTCCGATCTCAATGATTGAATTTTTCTCTAACCTTAATCGTTTCAAATTAACCATATGATTTAAACTGCCTTTGTCCAAACATTTAATCACATTTCCTCCTAAATTCATTTTTACCAAATTCTTCAAAGCGGCAAAGGAACGTTGATCTATGTTGTTAATTTGGTTCTCATGCAAATATAAGCTACTTAAATTAGTTAATCTTTCAAATAAACCACTAGCCACGTCCTTTATAAGATTCCTCCCCAAATCCAGTGTATTGAGGTTTTTAAGGTCTGAAAACAAATTTTCATTGAGACTTGATAATCTGTTATTTTTAATATCCAAAATAACCAAGGATTTTACCCCACTAAATGTTTTAGGTTGGATATCGGTTAGGCTGTTATAACTTATCCTTAATGTTGATAAACTGAGAAGGTCATGAAACGCAGTTTCCTTTATCTCGTTAATTGCATTGAAAGTTAAGTGTAAAGATTGCTGCTTAGTCAACCCGCCAAACATTTCTTTTGATACTGTTGTTAGATTATTTCTGTTTAATATCAAAAATTGCAAATTAGGAAAATTTGCAAAGCTTTGCGGAGAAATATGATTTATATTGTTGCGATCCAATCTTATCCGGTGCAATTTCTTTAAAACAGTCGCAGAAAGATTTCCTACACGCTCGATTTTGTTTCTGTCAAGATCGATTTCTTCCAGCGCTGATAAGCCATCAAAACAATTCTCTGTTATCTCAGTTATTTGATTATATTCAAACCGAATTTCTCGTAATTTAGTTAAACCACGAAAAGCTTTGCAATTCAATTTTACTAAATTACCACGGAACCACGTAATATCCTCGATCTGATTACAATCTCTAAACATATTCTCCGGTATTTCTGCCAAAGCAATTCTGTAGAAAAAGACATCCTTTAGATTAGACAAAGATTTCAAAATGTCTTTCGGTATGACCGTGTTTGTTCCATATATGTATAATTTCTCTGTGTCAAGCGGGATTCCATTACAGACAAAATAACTTGTAGAAACACTACATCTAACACTTTTATTGACACATCTGCAATCAGAAGGACAGCCGAACACGCCACTTAGGGACAACACCAGCAATATGACACGTAATATCCCTCTCATATTTGTTCTAAAAAAAATTGATTGTTAAAATTATTAAATGTATATAAAATTAAACTATGAATGTTTGAGAGAGACAGGTCCGAAGTTGTGAGTCGTTCATTAAATATATATAGCTATAATACATATAGCTACAATAATCTTGAGCATTGAGGAAAATAAGCAAAGAACAAAGTGGGCATGACGTAAAGATATCATATCGGTTCAACTTTTAATTGCCCTAAGTAAAGATATTTCATGAAGGTGACCAAAGTGGAAGCCGAAGGAAATTTAAGAATCATAAAATATGGTCTATTTTCACATTTTCGTTACTTATTTAAAAAAAATCCAAAACGGCTCATTGTCGGGTAGCTTGGTAATGGCGGAGACGTTTCTGGTATTAGAATCTCGTTAACTTCAAATTAATGATCATATGATACACAACTCATATCTAACTAATATATTCCGTAGCACAAAAATTTCCCTATCTGGAGAAACAACAGTCACTTAAGTCCCACAAAGTTTTTCCGTTAGAGTAATTCTTTTTTCTTGTAAGGCGATGTAAAAACAAAGCCAGAGAAAAGGCTGCGAATACGGCAAAGACAAGTAACAAGCCCATAACAGCATGACAATAAAAATCACAACGGAAACAGTAAAACAGCAATAACCAGCACGTCAACAATACTCAAAGAAAACGAGTAACATAATAATTCTTAACCTCAAGAAACAAACAGTTGAAGCACAAAAAGTCTTTTACTGCTATCAACAAGGAATAGGAACGTAGCATTATGCATATATTATGTGTGAATAAATATGATTTCCTTTAGCATAACTTTAGAATCACGCGAGCTCCGTACAGGTAGACCGTATTTATTCTCCATAAAGTAGGTAACGTCCCTTCTTTACCTCCTTAGAGATAAAACAATTACCCAGCTTTTTAGATTCATGAACTACGTCACTAAATAAGCATTTAGTATGAGTTAAGGTAGCTTCATTTTAAGAATATGAACTCAAGATCCTTTTACCAGAAAACTTGATTTAAAAACAACTAACTGTTTATGTAGAATAAATTACGGATATTGTATATTTGTAAGGAATTTTTCTGTCGTTTTCAGTTATATTTGGGCGTCAAGATAATATTCAAGATGATTTGACATATTGTTTTAGTCCTCATTGGTCACAAGCTCGACTTGGTGTAAGTCACTAAAGTTGAAAATCAACACCTCGTTTTGTAGCCCTTTGTAAATCGACATATTTCAGAAAATGTGGAAAAAAGTCTGATTATTTACCAGCAATTTGTATAATTGGTATGTCAAAGGAGGAAAAAAAACTAGCCCTCAAACTTTCAGCATGCTTTACAATTTCATTAATCAACCACTCCGAACAGGTGCTTTTTTTTAAAAAAACATGGTTTTTGTATGCAATCTTTTCCTCTGCGCGTGAGAGCTTATAGCAAAAGATTATGCAGAAAGAAAGCAAAACCTAATATGAGTTGTGCGTTTGTGAGAGCGCATGTGAAAAAAATTAAAATAAAAGATATATACAAAAACGATATATTTTTCAAAAAAATTGAAAATTTATTTATAAATACAACATCGTCCAGTTATGCAATTAATTTTACGAATTTTACGAATTGTTTTTTTTTTGCTTGCTTGCTCGTTTGTTTACTTCGCTAAATTTTTTTGAAAGTTTCCCTGCATAATCTCTCTACATTCTGACTAGCTATAATGAACTCTACACACATAACAAAATATTACGTATTACATAAAAAACACCTTTAAACATGCGTCCTTTTAATTCATCCTAAAATCGTTGACTTTAAAAACGCTTCTTCACTTCACTTCATTTTTGCTTAAAAATTTTCAAAACTTATAGATAGTACAGAAACAACAGCTTCTTTATCCATCTTACACTAAGCGCCATGCTTCAATAAAAACAGCTACAATATAAGGTCTTCTATGGTGGCCGAGAACTGCCACACGAAAAACTCTATTTAATTGCGTTTTAATTGATTTATTTATTTATAAATTTAATTAATTTCTGTTTTTGTTTTTTATTAACTTTTATTTTACTTCTACTTTCAATTTAATTTATTTTTAATTTGCTTTTTCTATTTAATTTATTTTACTTTTAAAAAAATTCAACTTTATTATACTTTTATTTTACTTCTACTTTCAATTTAATTTACTTTTAATTTGCTTTTTCTGTTTAAATTTATTTCACTTTGCATAAAATTTTTTATTTTATTTTATTTTATTTTTTATTTAATTTTAATTTTAATTTAAACCTGTTTTGCATTTTTAATTTAAAAAAATAAATTGAATTAAAAAATTAAATTTAAAATCTGGCTTGGCCGAGAGCTGCCATAGTATACCATAATGCAATTCGAACACGTGGTTTCTGTATTGTCATAAGGATATGTAGTGTTAGACATCTTGTTTCTTTATTGTCATTAGCAGGTACACCTGGTTTTTATATTGTCATAAGCTCGTGTATTGTTAGACACGGACATAACTTTGTGCTTAGGCCCTTACCTTACTCAGACGCTATTTCAAGAGTGACGTGGTTTGGATTAAGGGTCTGTACAAAGGAAAAGTCTAAATAACGTATTGGTTAATGTATTTTACATATAACAACACACAATACAAACATTTCACCACCGTAGTTTTTCTATAATGTATTTGTAAGCTTCGCTGAATTCCTTTGCTTCAAGATCGAGAGGATCTTTCAAATACGTTTGATGTGATGTTCTTTCTTCAATAGTCAGGAATTCATCTTCCACGACAAAACTTTAGTTCTCAATGTCAAATTCGACTATGTTTGGTGACCAGGACAACGCATCTATATTGAATTTCTGAATTTTTATCAATGTCGACTCCATCTTCACAACTTTTCCCTAGCCGAAGCATTTTAGTTAGTAATAAGCTTTTCGGAACAGAAACAGAACGTGGGTTATTATCATTATTTTCACTAATTAGTATTTTTTTTTCGATTGTTATTGGAGTTCTGAGAAGATAAATGACGTTTTGAATTTGATGGCTAAATTGAATTTGTCGGGGATATGGAATCAAATAATTTATCGATGGGTCTATTTTTCATAAATCTTACAAAAATAATGTTTAAAGATGTTAAGTGATCCAGTGTTTTGGCGCTCGGACCTCTTTCTTCAACCAACACATCACAGTTTGCTATGCGGAAAAATTTAAAACATGCTGTCTTAATTCGTAGTCATAGGAGACGAATTCCTGCAGACCCATCCTTAAATACTTTTGCGCCTTCCCTTGCACGTCATTCGTTAGTCTATGCACTACAATTTCTTGCCTATCCAAAATTTCTTTAATTTTATTGCAAAACTTGCGCTTTCCAGCTGACGTGGTTGGTTTTGTTCTCTTTGCTGCAACGGATTTTCGGAAAGCTTTAAAATCAGTCATTCTGAATAAAAGAAGCATAAAAATTGTCATAATATAGTAGAAACCGTTGTTTTGAAAAAAGGGTTTCACTCTTACGAAAGAATTTTCCGCAACTCCCATGGGTGGTTTTTTCCGACATACACAAGACAATGGGCAGGTTTTCTGCATATCTATATAAAACAAACAGATGTTAGTAAAAAGATTAAAACCTGTAATAGCAGCTAAGAAGGACAATAGGAAGCCAGTTGCTTTCTTATAAAAGATCTCATTCATTTGTAAGATAGCGTCTTTTATAACCATCTTTTAATTACTCACTTTACTTTATTTTGATATATTTCGCGAAAAAAAATTGCTATCCAAATTATAGTTTTGCCGTAAAGAGAAGAATTTGTAACTTGTGATTAATACACGGTTTTCCATCTAAACTGAGAGGAAAACTAAGAACAATTTAAGAACATTTTGAGACTTCACATTGAACAAGTTAAGAACATTTGAAGGCTTTCTTCAAATTAAGAGATCTTGTAAAAAAAAGTGCAATTCATTGTTCTCGTTCTAAATGTTTGAACAATGAAATCCTTACATGTTCTAATGAAAAAGAGGGAATCTGAACCTTTATTCACCAATACATTGTCATAAAATAGATTTACCTGGATTGTTTCTTCTTTTTGTTACGTCTTGCTTCTGGAGTTACTATTTTGAATTAGCTTCTCGTGCACACGTGTTGTAAACTTTACTACTGGGCTGGTTTCTATCCCATTTTAAAATGTTTTCACTTGCGCACGTGTTAATGTAGTCGAAATGCATTGTGGTATACTATGGCAGCTCTCGGCCAAGCGACAAATCGGTTTTAAAAATTTAAAATAAAAACGTTTTTAAAAAGAAGAAGAAAAAGATAAAAGTAAAAATAAAATAAATTAAAATAAAAAAAATAAACAAATAAAAAATGAATTAGAAGTAAAAGGAATTAGTGAATTTAAAAAAAAAATAATTGAAAGTAAAATGAATTGAAATAAAAAACAAAAAGCAGAAATTAAATAAATTTAAAAATAAATAAATGAATTAAAAAAGCGATTAAACAGAGTTTTTCATGTGGCGATTCTCGGCCACCATAGTCTTCTTCCTGAACTTTTTATATCAGGAGAGCACAATATCAACAACAACAGCTTTCTGTTTCCGCGAGAAAATAGTGGGAAATTTTGAATCCAGTAGAATGAGCATTTACGAATCCAGTGTGATAAAAATGTTCCGACCACCGCAGTCGCGGCCGCGAAGAAAGAGTAAACCAACATATTTCACTACTCCGTACGTGTGATTTAAAATTAGTTATATTGTGAGGCGTTTCATTATTTTTTTGCGTCAATGTATATAGCTAGAAATCTTATCCCAAGAGCTCTTTGAGATGAACTTCTACTTAAAGGGGTCTGGGGGAATTGAATGGATGCCTATCTATCTGATAATTTTACGCTTTGTTTTAAATAAAAAAGGCTACTCAGGGCATCGTTGTCCGAATATAGCTAGCTAGAATAGTTACCCAGTATTTTATTCTTAAAGTTTCTCCGAGCCCCAGAAACTAATAAAAAGGGTTACATTACCTGCATTTAAGATATTTAAAAACTTTGGCTACACGATGCATAGATTGTTGTTACTTTATAGATAGACAGCAACAAAACAACAATGAATTGTATTAGCTAGCTACCTGACATTTGGAAAAAAAATTAAGAACAAGGAAAGAAAGTATAGCTACAATCATCAGCAATGTATATTGATACAAGTTGATAAATGTCGAAGTTAGCAGCAATAGAGAATACTTCTATACATAGAGGTGTTCTATACTATGTTGTCGCACTTGTCAATGCTTACAGCGGGTTTAAAACAGATTTAGGAGCTTAGTTTATTTGGGTTACATTCTTAAAATGTACTAGCTGTTGCTGACGTCAGCATTATTAATTTTCAAAACTTTAGGCGGGGTCCCTGTGAGCTCTGACGTGAATTTTGCCGTACGACAGAATCGTTAGAAAGTGCGACTTAAGTATTTTAAGCGCTGCTTGCCTAACCTACGCGTAAATAAATGTAGCAGTTCGCAACTACTTTATGTTCTTTGACAAATTCGTAAAATAGTCGAAAAAGTGCCCTTGTTTTAAATATTTCGGTAAAAGGTTGTAGGTCACTGCAAAGGAACTTAAGAAAAACGTGTGAGTAGCTAGCAGGGCATTCAAATAAACTATTTTTCGGACCTTATTTCATAAATTTTTTGCGTGGATTTAAATTTCGCGCATCTTTTATCTTTCGCAAATCTAATTTTCGCGCGCGAAGGTTTAGCGCACGTTTGATTGCAAGTTGCACAACTTAATATATTGCGCACCTTTCAAAATTATGGGTTCTAATTGGCATTTGTTTTTTTCTACAATGGATCATTTGGACCATCACTGATTGGCGTCGAAAAGTCTCATCGGCGATATATTTACTACTGTGTGAATAAATATGACTTCCTTTAGCATAACTTTAGAATGACGCGAGCTCCGTACAGGTAGACCGTACGTTGCACAACAATTTATTCTCTATAAAGTAGGTAACGTCCCTTCTTTACCTCCTTAGAGATAAAACAATTACCCAGCTTTTTAGATTCATGAACTACGTCACTGAATAAGCATTTAGTATGAGTTAAGGTAGCTTCATTTTAAGAATATGAAATCAAACAATACTGTTTCTCATGAGAAGCTGTCGAGAATTCTTGCCCTAATGATGAGGAAAGAAGACAATAAGAAGCACTGTATTGTTAAAAATAGTGTACTGAATAGCCGTAAGGTAATTATTACCTTTAATAAGACTTTAATCATTGTTCTTGCTTTAACCAGCCGTAAAAGGTAAAAGCAATAATTTAGTACGTTTTCTGTGCAGAATTTAGAAGAAAATAGCTAGCTAGGTCGAAAAAGTTCAAGATCCTTTTACCAGAAAACTTGATTTAAAAGCAACTAACTGTTTATGTAGAATAAATTACGGATATTGTATATTTGTAAGGAATTTTTCTGTCGTTTTCAGTTATATTTGGGCGTCAAGATAATATTCAAGATGATTTGACATATTGTTTTGGTCCTCATTGGTCATAAACTTTTTCCCTGCCACAAGCTCGACTTGGTGTAAGTCACTAAAGGGGAAAATCAACATCTCGTTTTGTAGCCCTTTGTAAAACGACATATTTCAGAAAATATGGAAAAAAGTCCAATTATTTACCAGCAATTTGTATAATTTCAAAATAAGTTTAAATATAAAAATTATAATTTACATGCCATATAAAAATTAACATGTCATATAAAGTTGCAAGCCAAACTGAACGAGAAGAGAGACAATGGGGACTTTACGAAACAAGAACAGGGACTATTTGCAACGACGTTGTCTATAATTTTTTATGAAAGCCCGTCATATAAAAAACGCGCCAAAAATTGATTACGAACATTTAAACAAAAAAGACACCGTGAAATAAAACCAAAACAACTATGGCTACTTACTGTCAAAATTGCAAAAAAAATAAATCAATTGCGAAACCAACAAAGAAACTGACAAGAAGGCATGGAAAACACACAAAATTTGAAAAAAAACACAACTTATATTCGCTTTTTCTGCGTGCTTTTATTAGTAGCATTTCCATACGACATTGTTACTTCGTTAAAATATTTGACGTTCTACCCACAACCTTAAAATGGTTCTCCCCAAGTCTAAGGGAAGAACGGCAACTTTGTTTTTTGGGGGTTTACCCTGATCTACACATGCGCGTTGAAAAAGTAATAGTATGTTCTCCGTCGCAGATAGCCCTGTCCTTGTTTTGCAAGGTCGTTAATTTATGATCACCGCACTACTTAGTGTAATTACTAATACGATGACGTCATAACTAAAAATCAGTAGTTAATGAAAACTGGAACAACAGTATTTCTTTTGCAGGAACCTTTTTTGTGCCGACCCTCTAAGGTAATAATTTTTAAATACGGCAAATGATTTCATGACTTTAACTGCGATGATTTGATCGGCAAAATATATAAAAAAACACGGCAACGAACAGTAGACGGCAAATTGAAGCCGTATAAGTCAGTTGGGAAAGATTCAAGTTCAAGTTAAAAAAAACTAAATCTAAACTCTAGTCTACTCGCGAATACCTTGATTAGCGTTTTGCTTTTGGATTCCTTCTTTCAGCAGAGTTTTAATAACACGGTACGTCAAACTACATCCCACTTAACTAGTATCGACATTTACTCAATTAAATGTATCGGCATTTACTTGCCACCTGCGCTCTATGTATTATATTATATATTATATTTAGCATTTTTTACCAAATACAGCTCATCGTGTTGTCTCTGCTCCCTCGTCAAACAAACTTTCGATTTACTGATATTTAATACATTTTACAGACCGTACCTTTTTCTACCGCCAAAAAGAATACTGAAGGATAATTTTTTTAGAAAATAAAAATAAAAAAGTAGCAAATTTATCATAAAAATTAATTATTCATAAACAGGTTGTCTAGACGTCTATGTGGTTCTAAAGTGTGTATAATATCTTTAACCTTGAGCTTTTGAATGGTCCGTTTATTACACACCATTCTTCGGAAATTGCGGGGATTGATCTTATTGAATCGTTTCGTAGCCCCTTTAGTGTTTTATTCAGGGTGTTGGGAAGGTAAGTAGGGCAGTTTAACCGTGAGCAATAATATTTTGGTGTAACATAAGCTATCGCAAAGTGCAACAAGGCATTCCTTATTTTTTAATGTCTAATTAACAGCACCGAGTTTTTGTCGAGGCATAGATGACCACGGAAGTTCTTTATAATATAGTAGGTGAATTATACACCTACTATATTATTGCATTATTGCAGAAACTACATGAAGTGGTGTAATTCTAAAACTTACTTATGCTCTTTCAGGATTTTCTCTAAATGGTTGGTTTTTGTATTCCATACAAACACTGATTCATCGTATGCACCACACATGACGTACTGCCTGTCGGGACTAGAATTGTAATTAAAAAGTTGACTGATAGAAGTAAATACGTAATGCACGATACATCAAAAGAACGGACAAATAAGTGAACGGACAAATAAGTGAACAGACAAATAAGTAAACAAAGGAACAGACATGCAATAAAAGAATACGAATAAATGAACATATCTTACCTGAAGCACGCTCTGGTGTAATCAAAAGCGACTTTAAAATCATCAGTTCTAAGAGAAGATATTCGGTAAGAACTATTGTACATTACTACCAGAAGATCGGTTTCCATTAATAAAAAAAATTGTTGAGCAGCTGTTGTACAACAGTCACTGCTACGACTTTATTAGAAACGCATGTCGTACAACGAAGTGACACGAGATATGTTGCACAACAAATTTTTTAGCAATAGATTTTCTCTACAACAGCTGCAAAACAACAACAAATGTTGCACCACAATTACTGACATAAATGGAAACCGACCTTAGATTACAACAACCGCTCAATAAGTACATGGACACGACTTTATACTTTGTATTATTTTTATTAAGTCTTTTGTTTTGCAACGCAAAAGCGTTATATTTATTTATTTCTGCGACTTATGGCAGCCCTGGCGTGAGCAATGCAAAACCAGTCACGTGACTATGAACATCGTTCAGTAGAGAATCCGATGCTGAAATCAGCACACAGACTTTCTTTATCGCTCTATCTTATCTCTATATTAATAATACCTGTATTTTACCTGTTCAAAATAGCCGTTTTATTTCGGAATCACCAGAAAGTAACTATATTTCTTCATGCTATCAGGCGAACATCGCACGAAATACCGGGAAAAGATGTACGACGGGTTAAAATCTGAGGACTGAAATATCTACGACGGACGAACCCGGGGTTAACCATATTAATAGCCATATTTTTTGTTCAACGCGCGCAGCATTTTACCACACACTCAGCAGGGTTATTAAATTACTTCAGAGAAAAGTATGAACGAAATCGTACTGCAGGAAATATTTAAAACGGACAAATTACTGTTGATTGTTTCGCGGGCTAACTAATCATCGCATATAATACTTAACGAAGTTTATGCCATACGTTTCTGCGACATTTTACATTTTTCACCAGTACTGTTCTACATTTCCGATTGTGTAATAAACGGTCTAGTGCTACTCTGCTCTTTTATATTTCAAATATCAGCCTGTTTAAACCAACCTATAAGCGTCTTTACTTCGATACTGATTTCATGATATAAAATACTATATTTCATGTTTGGTGTTTCAGCATATACGTTTTTGTAATTATTCGTCACCTTATTTACCCCCTTTAGCCCGACCCTGTATTATCCTTTGCGGATCCCCGCACATATGACAAACTCTATCAATTGAAGTAAAGCCCCTTGCACACCTGCGATCAAATTTAACATGCATAACCAGTAAACTAATTGACTTGGTTTAATTTCATTGGCGTTTATAATCTTATTACAAACATACAAATTAAAATATGGACATGAAATATGAAATTAAAACTTAGATTTAAATAATAGTTGAAAGTATGCTTGATTGTCTATGGAATGGCATAAAAAGCTTGATAAATAACATGAGTCACACACCAAGATATAAACACATACAGATAGACAGACTTAATTATATGTTGATACGATCTGACTTGTCCCGAGGTCGATTAATTTTAAAGAATCATCTCTAGAGCAAGATAACAAGTAGTTCATATCTAAAGAAAAAAAAAATGTAAATGTAAATTTGTCGAAACCAACAATCATCGCGGTCTCAAAATATGCAAAAGTCATATTGTCAATTGTTAGATTGGAATATTTATGTGAACAGTTTACAAAGTAAGAAAGCATTTTTGTTGCCAACAAAGAGTCGTTGAACTTTAAAATCTAAAAATGTCGATGGTTAATGTTTCTCAATCAATGGCAAGCCGATGATATAAACTACAATACCGTATCTCCCAAAAGCGTATCTTTTTATCAAAATGTCCACTGATTATGGTTGTGCTAAAAATTGAATTAAAATTTATTAAAACTCAGAAAAACTAATAATATATAATTTATTATATTATACATGGTGTATATTATGCATTGTGTATTATATTATACACAACATATTTGTAGTAGCGCTGACTATATAATGTGGAGGTTGTTGCTACTGCTTGACATCCCAATGGCACGTGTTTGCTGTCATGTGACAAAAACAACCACGTGGTTCTTTGGACGGACGTATAAAATCCTTTCGTTTTACCTGAAGCTTTAACGAAGAAGGTACCGTTTGTCAGCGCAGGTGACACGTAAATGTCGATACATTTAATTGAGTAAATGTCGATACTAGTTAAGTGGGATGTAGTTTGACGTACCGTGCTATTAAAACTATGCTGAAAGAAGGAATCCAAAAGCAAAACGCTAATCAAGGTGTTTGCGAGTAGACTAGAATTAAGATTTAGGTTTTTTTAACTTGAACTTGAATCTTCCCCAACTGACTTATGCGGCTTCAATTTGCCGTCTAAAGTTTGTTGACGTGTTTTTTATCGTCGTAGTTAAAGTCATAAAGATATTTTTCGTGTTAAAATTATTACCTTTGAGGGTCGGCATAAAAAGGGTTCTTGAAAAGGAAATACTGTTCCAGTTCTCATTAACTTCTGATTTTTAGTTATGACGTCATCGTATTAGTAATTAAACTAAGTAGCGCGGTGATCATAAATTAGCTACCTTGCAAAACAAGGTCAGGGCTATCTGCGACAGAGAACATACTATTACTTTTTTAACGCGCATGTGTAGATCAGGGTAAACCCCAAAAAAGACAAAGTTGCCGTTTTCCTTTAGACCTTTTGGGAAGAACCATTTTGAGGTTGTGGGTAGAATGTCAAATATTTTGCACTAACGCACGCAGAAAAAGCGAATATAAGTTGTTACTTTCTAAATTTTGGGAGTTCAACGACTTGCTTCTCTGTCAGTTTTGCATTTATTTCAATTTTGACAGTTGTTTTGGTTTTATTTCACACTGTCGCTTTCGTTCGTAAACAACATTTCGCGCGTTTTTCATATGACAGGCATTCATGAAAAGTTATAGACAACGCCGTTGCAAATAGTCCCTGTTCTTGTTTCGTAAAGTCCCCATTGTCTCTCTTCTCGTTCAGTTTGGCTTGCAACTTTATATAACATGTTAATTTTTATATGGCATGTAAATTATAATTTTTATATTTAAACTTATTTTGAAATTTTACAAATTGCTGCTAAATGATTGGACTTTTTTCTATTATTTTCTGAAATACACTGTCGATTTAAAGGGCTACAAAACGAGGTGTTGATTTTCAACTTTAGTGACTTACACGAAAGTTGAGCTTATGGCGGGAAAAAAAAGTTTATGACCAATGAGGACCAAAACAACATGCCAAATCATCTTGAATATTATATTGACACCCAAATATAACTGAAAACGACAGAAAAGTACCTTACAAATATTCAATATCCGTAATTTATTCCACATAAATCGTTAGTTGCTTTTAAATCAAGTTTTCTGGTAAAAGGATCTTGAACTTTTTCGACCTAGCTAGCTATTTTCTTCTAAATTCTGCACAGAAAACGTACTAAATTATTGCTTTTACCTTTTACGGCTGGTTAAAGCAACAACAATGATTAAAATCTTATTAGAGGTAATAATTACCTTAAGGCTATTTAGTACACTATTTTTAACAAATACAGTGCTTCGTATTGTTTTCTTTCCTCATCAAAACAAACTTTTGATTTTACTGTTATGTATTATATTTTGCAGAATCTCATTTTACAGCCAAAATAGAACACTGAAAGATAATGTACCTACCATTAAATTACCATTAAAAAATACAGAAAATCATGAAAAATTAATTATTATTACAGAAAGCTTAAGAAACTTCTACAGCTAAAACTTTAGTGTGAATAAGGAGCAATTAGGGCGAGAATTCTCGACAGGTTCTTATAAATAAAACGGTTTGTTTGAGTTCATATGCTTAAAATTAAGCTACCTTAACTCATACTAAATGCTTATTTAATGACTTAGTTCATGAATCTAAAAGGCTGGGTAATTGTTTTATCTCTAAGGAGGTAAAGAAGGGACGTTACCTACTTTATCGAAGATAAATTGTTGTGCAACGTACGGTCTACCTGTACGGAGCTCGTGTGATTTTAAAGATGTACTACAGGAAGTCATGCTTATTCACACAGTAGCAAATTCGATATACTTATTTTACTATTCGACTGAGCCCCCCTGTTGAGCCAGTAAGTGTCACAGATCTAGTATCTAAAAAACTTTGTATTAATAAACTCCTTATTCCCATAGCTAATAGAAATAATAGTGTTTTTTTTTGCTTAGATTTGTTTTTGTACCATCAAATTTTTCGCGCAAATTATTAGTTGAGGAGAAATTGATTTGCGCGGAATAATTTTTTAAAACGCGCGCGAAAATTGGAATACGCGAAACTTACAAATAATGAGATTAAAAGTTTTGCCACACTTTTTTCCACTGAAAATTAATGATCATTAATAATCACAAGGTTATGAGGGTTGATTGGCGTAAGTATAGCATTGATGAAGCTTTTCGAGCGCCAATCAGGGATGATTCAAATGATCCATCAAACAAATGCCAATTAGAACTCATGATTTTGAAAGATTCGCAATACATTAAGATGTGCAACCTGTAATTAAATGTGCGCTAAATCTTGGCGCGCGAAAAATAAAAGATGCGCGGCATTTAAATCCACGCAAAGATTTCATGGAATAATATCCAAAAAATAGTTTATTTGGATGGCCTGCTAGCTACTCACACATTTTTCTTAAGTTCCTTTGCAGTGACCTACAACCTTTTACCGAAAAAATTAAGACAACGGCATTTTTTCGACTATTTTACGAATTTGGCAAAAAAACATGAACTCGCGAACTGCTACTTTTGATTATGCCTAGGTTAGGCAAGCAGCGCTTAAAATACGTAAGTCGCACTTTCTAACGAGTCTGTCGTATGGCAAAATTCACGTCAGAGCTCGCAGGGACCCCGCCCAAAGTTTTAGAAAATTAGTAATGCTGACATCAGCAACAGCTAGTACATTTTAAGAATGTAACCCAAATAAACTAAGCTCCTAAATCTGCTTTAAACCCGCTGTAAGCATTGACAAGTGCGACAACATAGTATAGAACACCTCTATGTATAGAAGTATTCTCTATTGCTGCTAACTTCGACATTTATCACCTTGTATCAATATACATTGCTGATGATTGTAGCTATACTTTCTTATCTTGCTCTTAATTTTTTTTCTAAATGCCAGGTCGCTACCTAATACAATTCATTGTTGTTTTGTTGCTGTCTATATATAAAGTAACAACAATCTATACACCATGTAGCCAAAGTTTTTAAATATCTTAAATGCAGGTAATGTAACCCTTTTTATTAGTTTCTGGGGCTCGGAGAAACTTTAAGAATAAAATACTGCGTAACTATTCTAGCTAGCTATATTTGGGCAACGATGCCCTGAGTAGCCTTTTTGTTTATTTAAAACAAAGCGTAAAATTATCAGATAGATAGGCATCCATTCAATTCCCCCAGACCCCTTTAAGTAGAAGTTCATCTCAAAGAGCTCTTGGGATAAGATTGCTAGCTATATACATCGACGAAAAAAAATAATGAAACGCCTCACAATATAACTAATTTTAAATCACACGTACGGAGTAGTGTAATATGTTGGTTTACCCTTTCTTTGCGGCGGCGACTGCGGTGGTCAGAACATTTTTATCACACTGGATTCGTAAATGCTCATTCTACTGGATTCCCAATATTTTCTCGCGGAAACAGAAAGCTGTTGTTGTTGATATTGTGCTCTCCTGATATAAAAAGTTCAGGAAGAAGACCTTATATTGTAGCTGTTTTTATTGAAGCATGGCGCTTAGTGTAAGATGTATAGAGAAGCTGTTGTTTCTGTACTATCTATAAGTTTTTAAAAAATTTTAAGCAAAAATGAAGTGAAGTGAAGAAGCGTTTTTAAAGTCAACGATTTTAGGATGAATTAAAAGGACGCATGTTTAAAGGTGTTTTTTATGTAATACGTAATATTTTGTTATGTGTGTAGAGTTCATTATAGCTAGTCAGAATGTAGAGAGATTATGCAGGGAAACTTTCAAAAAAATTTAGCGAAGTAAACAAACGAGCAAGCAAGCAACAAAAAAACAATTCGTAAAATTCGTAAAATTCGTAAAAATCGTAAAATTCGTAAAATTCGTAAAATTAATTGCGTAACTGGACGATGTTGTATTTATAAATAAAGTTTATAACCGGTTGGGATAATCTACGCTGCGAATCCAACATAAGCAAATGGGACATTTACCAGTGTGGTATTTTTTCACCAAAGTATTAATCAACTGTTTTATTACTTTCTGCCCAAAGTTTCGTTATATTTTTGTTCGTAGTTGTACAAAAGTTATTTTAAATGACAGTTGGAATGACGCATCGCTGCAAGTGCTTATGTTATACATAGAGATATCGTCCTGATAACTGAACTCGGATGTGCGACACAGTTCACCTGCTTATCTGCCTATCAGTTATTTACTAAGCGATAAGTCCTTAGTTGTAAAACAATGTTAGAATCTAAAATTCCCAACTTATCCTTATCAAAGAATAAACTCAAAATTCAAAATTCTCCTGGCACTAGGTGACGTAGTCAAATTGTCATCGATAAAACTTTTAACATAATACCTTATATTTTATACATCTTTGTCTAAATCATTTGCCATATTCTTATGTTCATCGTTGGAATTATACCCCATTCACACCTAAAGTTAAAACATGTTTTAATGTGGTTTTAAAAAACCATGTTTTATATATACCCGTTCATACCACAGTAAAACCTGTTTTAATGAAGCGAGTTTTAATAAACATAGTTTTAATATAACAACCTGTCGAGGTTGTTTTATTCGTGTTTTATCGAAAACCATGTTTAAACATAAACAAAAATGGCCGATCGCTGGCGTGCTCGTACAGCACGAGAAAGTTGTTCACAACATTAGAAGATAAATGAAGCAAAATATAAAGAATTCAATGTAATTGGACTCATATATTCGAATTAAGTTTTTATTCAGAAGAAAACCTTTTGGTGTATTTTACGCTGGTGGAACTATTATAGTGGTTATGCATATCAGGAGCAGTAGCTAGCTACACATGCATACTGAAAAAGGATTCCAATACGCAAAGTAAACACGAGGCTGTACACTTTGTTATTAGGCTACAGCGAAGTTTTAAAAGTGAAAAGACGATTGTTGTTGTGGTCTGCTTGCAAACTTTCAGTTAAATAAATTTTCAAGAAATATTATTATGGTGTAGCTAACCTAGCTATCAGATAGATTCTTTATCGTGGCAAATGTGTTTTGAACTCTAGGTGTGAATGGTACATGTAAGAACCGAGTTTTAATGAAAATCAGTTTAAGTAAAACCAGTTTAATTTAAACCAGTTTTGTTAGGTGTGAATGGGGTATTCGATCCACTAATAATGTTGAATAACAAAGCATGGAAAACAATATTTTTAACCTGGTGTTAATATTGAGTGGAGACAAAGGTGCGTGGCTTTACAGCCTTTTAGATCTCCTCATTCTTGCGGTCTAAGTTAATGATTGTCAATTAAAAAAGACAACTGTACGTGGAAGGCTTTGCAAAAATGAAAAAAATATGCTGACAAGACATGTTGGTTCTGTTTAATTTGAGGCTTATTGCAAGATATAATTAATATCATTATTTGAGTTGTTCTATGTATGAATGGATCAAATGAGCTACTTATTGATTCAATGAAATTGCTTTTGATAAAAGAGTCATTGTTCCATATGGTAATGCGGTTATTAAATATATGTATAATGCTACGTTCATATTCCTTGTTGATAGCAGTAAAATACTTTAATTGTGCTTCAACTTCAACTGTTTGTTTCTTGAGGTTAGGAATTATTATGTTAATCGTTTTCTTTGAGTATTGTTGACGTGCTGGTTATTGCTGGTGTACTGTTTTCGTTGTGATTTTTATTGTCATGCTGTTGCTGTGGTTTGTGACTTTTGTTTTTCTTTTCTTTATGTCGCCGTCGCCGCTGTTTTTGCCGTATTTGCAGCCGTTGCTTTGGCTCTGTTTTCTACATCGCCTTACAAGAAAAAACAATTACCCTAACGGAAAAAACTTTGCGGGACATAAGTGACTAATTTTTCTCCAGATAGGGAAAGTTTTGTGCGACGGAATATATTGGTTAGATATGAATTGTGTATCATATGATCATTAATGTCAAGTTAACGAGATTCTTTTACCAGAAACGTCTCTGCCATTACCAAGCTACCTAACTATGAGCTTTTTTGGATTTTTATAAATAAGTAACGAAACTGTGAAAATAGACCATATTTTCTCATTCTTAAATTTCCTTTCCTTCAACTTAGTCACCTCCATAAAATAAAATATCTTTACTTCGGGCAAATAAAAGTTGCACCAATATGATATCTTTACGTCATGCTCACTTAGATATTTGTTATATTCCTTAATGCGCAAGATTATTGTATACACGATTTTTTCATAAACAACTCTATAAGGAACTGAACTCGATTTGAAAAGTTATCAATTAACTTCAGTTTTGTACAATTGTGAATATAAGCAACTCTTTAAATTAAAAAAATAACTAAAACTCGCAGAATTAGACGAGGAAGACAGAAGATTGTAGACAGAGATAAAGACAGAGACAAAGAGAGTGAAGATAGAAACATTTGTGATGTTCTTTTTAATTGTTTCGTTGTTTCTTGACTTCAAAACAGTGACTTCTTTGCGTATTTCCCTTTTCTTGTAGAAACACTTAAAATTTAATCGAAGAAATTTACGCAACCATTAAGCAACTTTAGATCTAGATATTAGCCGCAGAACAAGCAACTTGAAATGTGACCAAAATTCTAAGTTGCCTATAAAAAAAATCGTGTATGTAATTAAAATTTTAATTATCGACTTAAAACTTGTGACTTGTTTCTATGAAATTAATTTTATATACATTTAATAATTTTAACAATTAATTTTTTTAGAACAATTATGAGAGGGATATTACGTGTCATATTGCTGGTGTTATCCTTTAGTGGTGTGTTCGGCTGTCCTCCTGATTGCAGATGTGTCAATAAAACAGTTAGATGTCGTATTTCTACAAGTTATTTTGTCTCTAATGGAATCCCGCTTGACACAGAGAAATTATACATATATGGTACAAACACGATCATACCGAAAGACATTTTGAAATCTTTGTCTAATCTAAAGGATGTCTTTTTCTACAGAATTGCTTTGGCAGAAATACCGGAGAATATGTTTAGAGATTGTAATCAGATCGAGGATATTACGTGGTTTCGTGGTAATTTAGTAAAATTGAATTGCAGAGCTTTTCGTGGTTTAACTAAATTACGAGAAATTCGGTTGGAATATAATAAAATAACTGAGATAACAGAGAATTGTTTTGATGGCTTATCAGCGCTGGAAGAAATCGATCTTGGCGGAAACAAAATCGAGCGTGTAGGAAATCTTTCTGCGACTGTTTTAAAGAAATTGCACCAGATAAGATTGGATCACAATAATATAAACCATATTTCTCCGCAGAGTTTTGCAAATTTCCCTAATTTGCAATTTTTGATATTAAACAGAAATAATCTAACAACAGTATCAAAAGAAATGTTTGGCGGGTTGGCTAAGCTTAAATCTTTATACTTAACTTTCAATGCAATTAACGAGATAAAGGAAACTGCGTTTCATGAACTTCTCAGTTTATCAATATTAAGGATAAGTTATAACAGCCTAACCGATATCCAACCTAAAACATTTAGTGGGGTAAAATCCTTGGTGATTTTGGATCTTAAAAGTAACAGCTTATCAAGCCTCAATGAAAATTTGTTTTCAGACCTCAAGAACCTCAATACACTGGATTTGGGGAGGAATCTTATAAAGGGTGTGGCTAGTGGTTTATTTGAAAGATTAACTAATTTAAGTAGCTTATATTTGCATGAGAACCAAATTAACAACATAGATCAACGTTCCTTTGCCGCTTTGAAGAATTTGGAAATAATGAATTTAGGAGAAAATGTGATTAAACGTTTGGACAAAGCCAGTTTAAATTATATGGTTAATTTGAAACAATTAAGGTTAGAGAAAAATTCAATCATTGAGATCGGAGAGAACACGTTTAGAAACCTCGCAAATTTGTCACGTCTCGATTTGAGTGGGAATAAATTGAATATGTTAAACAAAGCAATGTTTCTTGGATTGGGAAATTTAAAAATTTTAAACTTGGGACATAACATTATCAATCGCATAGATGACAATACATTTCAACCCTGCAAAAATCTTTCCACGCTAATCCTTGATAATAACAAACTACATGCCTTTGGAAAGACATCCGAATTCCCGAATTTGAAAAATCTATACCTATCTTCTAATCTTTTTAAAAGTAATAACTCATTCAATTTCAGCAACATGCAAAAGCTAGTGAGATTGTCTCTTGCTGGTAATAAGTTGCAAAACATATCAGCTGACACCATTAAATCACTTTCTGATCTTTATATGTTAAACCTCACAGGATGTCATTTGAAAAACCTACTTGACGGAGTTTTCAAGCAACACGAAAATTTAACTGACCTATTTCTGCAACATAATAATTTAACAATGATAACAAAAGCAATGTTGGAGGGACCGAAACGGTTACGGCGACTAGAATTAAACAACAACCAGATCTCAGTTATTGAAGGGAAGACATTTGAAGGGGTTAGCGTAATCTATTTGAACCTACAAAATAATGAATTGAAAAAACTGGAAAAGGATGTATTCTTTGGAATGAAACGGTTACACAAGTTAGACCTGTCTTATAACGTGCTTCAACTTCTGGAAAAATGGTCGTTTCAAGGATTGTCAAGTATATCTTCATTAGACTTGTCCCACAATCAGCTACGCAAAATAAACACCTATGCATTTAATAGTACAACTATCCGATATATTTTTGCAGTTGACAACAACTTTCTAGGTGGAAGTGATATGTCGTGGTTAGATAAAATCACAGCGCGAAGGTTTACCGCCAGACACAACAATTTTACGGCTACCGACTTTTCTGAAATAAAAACAAAATCTGTTCTGATGGATTTGTCGCACAACCAATTAAAGAATTTGTCTGTAAAAACATTTCACGGTCTTCAATCTGTGATAAGTCTGGATCTTTCGAGTAACGGCATTATGATGGCAGATTTAAAACCGTTTACCGCTTTTAAACAACTGAGACATCTCGGCCTAAAAAACAACAACATAAAATTCCTATCCGGAAGCTTAGACAAGCAACCTTGGAATCATTTAACTGAAATCAACTTGGACAATAACCAGGTCTCCAAATTAAGATTGAACGTGGAGCATGCTCACAAAGATAGATTGTTGATACTTAGCTTGACTGGTAACCCAATCCTTTGTAACCATGCGGCAGATGAAACCGATTCACACTTTTTATCAATCTCGGGAAGTTGTTTAACTGTGCACTGGATTGGAAACAAATCAATAGAACATGGAACAGGAAAATGTAGCTTAATGCATGAAGCTGTACAAAACAACATAGTATCGTGCAATAGATACCTAGACGTCTGTGGTTTAGACAAACACGCCATTAAATTTCACAACAATGTGAATCTGCATATGATGAATTGCGAGATGAAGAATACAAGCAAATGCGATTTATTCAAAAAAGAAGCTGTTAAATGCTTGTGTAAGGAGGGTTATTCTGGAGATTTATGTGATGCTGGACCATCCACAAAGCGATCATATGTTATAGCAGCTGTCATAATTGTTGTAGCCGCTGTTTTGGTAGTTGTGGGATGTTGCTACTACCGGAAAAAGAGAATTGACAAGGTACAGTATTTTAAAGTCTGTACACGACTTCTCTTGCGGGACCTTTTTATTTAATAAAAAATAAGCAATCTTTGAAACTAGCATTTCTTTCCAGTTCCCGAAGTGTACTTCTAAATTAAGGAAACTTTTTTTTAGATATCTCAACCAGAAGATGAAATGGATGAGATGTTGCTGTAAAGGACGACAGTTTCGTAACGTTTATTTATTTTTGTGAAGCATTGATAGTTTAACGATTTGGAACAAACAGGAAAGAATACAAGAAGGAACTAAAAAAACTCGTATATTTAGTCACAAACTTTTCCGCGTTCCTACTCGATGAGAATGACAATAGAAACAAACAAATAAACAAACAAACAAATAAACAAACAATTAAACGAACACCGTAAACCGAACTACTCCCTTTATAGTTTTACTGTTTTTCTACGCACTTTTATTAAGAAGATTGTTCAACTTTCTTCGTAGTTTTAAAGTTCCCGCGGCATTTTCAAAGTCTAATAACTTTTTAAATACTGGATGAAATTACCTGACATTTTGTGACTTTTCCTAACCTTTATTGGACTTACGGAAAATAAAAAAAAACATTTCCAAAAATTGTCCTGTCAATCTCACTTTGTCCTTTTTGACAGGTGGTCATATCAACTTTTTTATTGTAGTGCTAAAAATAAATGCTTTCTAAATTAACCAGTTGTATGAATATGGGATTATGTATGTGATAGTGACAAAAAGTCATCATACAATATTGACATGCATACTGTGTAATTTGCAGACCGGAATATTGGTAATTTACAGACCAGAATGTTTGTAATTTTCTATTTCTCTATTTCTATTGTCATATGATAACGTCATAGGTCATTTTGTCCCATGTCAATCCAAATTGTCTTTATTGAGTAGCTACTGACGTAAGTGCTAATAGATATACCAAATTTTATTCCATGACAGCTACTAACACTAAGGTTCTCAAATATAGATTTTTCAAAAAAAATTCTTGAAGATTTGAATTCTGATCGATTTCCATTTTCTCTTTAGAGAAATCCTTTGTCTTTATACCACCTGTGTTGTTGTTGTTCATAATAATATCTTACATTCTTATATTACTTTTTTAATGACTAGTACTGTAAATAGTTTTAAAAAAGATAAAAAAACGTGAATTTCCAAGAAAGACATATTTTCTTCAACCATTGTCTTATTATGACGTCATCACTTCCTGTGATGTCAACCTAAATATTTTGTCACTAATTAAATCACAACATATTGATGCTTCTTTGTGCCAAGTTTTGTCACTTAAAATCAAACTGAACAAAAGTTACAGCCCGCGGGCACTTTATGCCCCCCCCCCCCCGCCGTTCGCATCAATGAGAAAAGCTTTATTCTTATGTAAAAAAATGTGTATGTGTTGTTTAATTGTTTTAAAAATCTATATTGTGGCAACTTTCAATATTTTATTTATTTTTTTTTTTTATTACTTTGGTTTTTTTGAACTCTTTGTCAGTCACTTCAACTGATTTTATTTAGGAAATTCTCACGTTATAAGTTTTCTGAGCCTCAATTTTCAGCCTTTAATTTTTTAAGGCAGTTACTTGGAAAAAAACTGCACCACAAAGGTCCTTTCTCAAGTTATTTGACGAGGACCTCATAGCATACACCAGTACGACAAAATTAGGAGCAAAATCCATTCGACAGGTTGTCATGGCTACCCGTTGCTAGACAAAATATGAAATTTCGACGCTCACGCCAAACAAAATAGCTGAAAAACTTGTGCCACTTCAAGCGCGTATTCAGCCGTATATGGATATCCCTTTGATCTTTCCGCGATTTTTAAAAACCAGGGGGTTGTTTAATCGAAAATCTTATTATTGATTAAAATATATTCAGAAAATTAATTTATTTCCTTAAATAATTTAATTATTTTAATTTACTAACCTTAATTAGAAAAATAAATTAAGTAATTAAAATGAATGCATTATTTAAATACGCCATTTTTAAAAATAATTACCCCCGTGATCTCAATCGCCAATTTTGCTCGGGAGCCACAGAAAACAAGTAGGACAGTTTTACTGACAGTTTTATTACTTTGTTTTGACCGCTTGCACGTAGTATACCAATCAAAATGCCTGATTTTTTGAAAAACCAGTCCAAGATTTTCGCGGCCTAGCGATGCCAACGGAGGAACATGATGACGAAGGACATTTTGGGTTTGAAAGTGGTCGTGGTCAGTGAAGGTTCTAGTTCTGTTTGACCTTTTTCTTCTTCTAAAACCTTTTTATTTTGTAATATTTGTTTTCTATATGTTTTTACATGTTAAGATAAATATATTGTCACGTTTTTTAGCCATGTACAAATTTTAAACGTATCATTTTTAGGATTTTGGGCCAGGGACGAAAATTTTTAAGGATCATTCTACAGCCATCTAGCTAGCTACCCTTAGTTATTACTATTCAGTTTGTATAACAGCTTTTTATCCCAGCCAATATTACTTATTTTTATGTTAAAGTTGATAAAGAGCTAGCTCCTTTAGCTACCTCTGGTTGACAAGTGAAAGTAGCCAAATGCACTGTGTTTGGCTGCAACACAATTCTTAATAGTTATGCTAAATAAATGCAGTTAGCCAACTACCACTTTTATTACTGTTATGAAAACTTACGCTGCAAAATAAAATTGCTCAGTATTTTAACTTAAAATTTGTCTCGCTCAATCCATGCACGTGACACTTAAGGATAAGTGTCACGTGCATGGATTGAGCGAGACAAATGTTCTTAGGGAAGACTCCTCTTCCAGGGAATTGATGCGGAATTTCTATTACAAGATTTAGGCTGCAACAGGGCGAAACTGACAAATTCTCGGCAAAATAACTCGAAGACGAAACGCCGATTTAAAAATCGTTTCCGCTTAAATATGAGGCCTGCAGCAACAAAAAAAATGTGAAGTTTGGGCACTTTGGTCTTCCTGTTCCGCGAGCTTAAACTGCAATAAACGCGTTTTTGCTAGGGAAACTACCTTAAAAAGGGAACTAAAGAAACAGATAACTAACGCAATCTTCCCGCATGGCTATGAAATTACCTGCCTACAACACAGCTGTTATGATTATGATGCAGATTTCTAGCTAAAAAACGTCTTTCTCTACGCAGGACATTTTCGAACATTAAATTCTCCTTATTTGATCAGGAGACTCTGGATATAAAGATCTCTCTTTCACCCGATTGTGCAACAATTCAGGTAGAAAAAAGAAAGAAAATAAGATATGCTATTTTTTCAGAAAACAATTGATAAATAATTGATTATTAAACGGAGGATGTGGTCTATGTAGTACAATCGCCGTAGTTATTAGAATTTCCGAAGCTGTTATAGCTCATAAAAACCAAAGCTTACGGCTTCTTCTTGTCTCCAAACTTAAAGCGGATAAACAATGCTGAGATGCGTCAACCTCGTTTTCATGACAATTTGCCTTTTTGCTCCGTAATAACAACTCAGGGCCCACAAGACCCTGGGAACATAGTTAGCGACGTGTGAATAAGAAAACGTCTTCATATTAGAACGACCAAGGTTGAAAAGTCAAGAACTTGACAACATTTTTATAACTAGACCAATATTAATGCTTTTAGCCAGTATCAAAAGGAGGCTTCTTAAAAAATTGTTAAAAAGATTGACCTGAAGTTTCCTGTTTCATTAAAAAGGAAAAAAAATCCTTAATTTTACCCAATCATGTTCATTAGTGTTTAGAAAAAAATCGTTTAAGATGTTTAGGTACTTATTATGCTGTCTTTTAATACATGTTAAGCATAAACGAAAAAAATATTAAACACAAGATTAAAGTTCTCAATTTTAAGAAAGATATTATTTGAATCCATGTGGAGCCTCAATCTCCGCCCATAAAAAAAAGTGAAAAAGTTGAGCAAAGTTTCATAGTGCGAAAAAAATATTAAATATTCGAGAATTCGCCCTTAGAAGACTGCCCCCTAATAAAATGACCTGCACTTTTTTGAAAAAAAATGAACCAGGAAAATGATTTTTCCACATGTTCAGCCTAAAATGTTTTTATCTTGTTATTATAATTATCAGCCATTGCGAGCCGATATAAAAATATTCTAAAAAAAGAATTGTACTATTTTTTAAAAAGTTACATTTATTTTTATAAACACATTTTAATGGTACAGATGCAAAATCTAAGAAGAATAGAACAATTAAATTATTTTCTGATTACAAAGAAAGATACGAATTCACTTAAACACGATAATCATTAAATACATATTGAAAAAAGTAAAAATATAAAAATATATGTTGTATGGAATCATAAACATTTCTTCCAACTCTTAATAAAGTTCCGACCCGTCATCTTACGCATTTCAAAACATTAAAATAATATTATAAGAACCAAGCTTCACTTCAATTGGCAAATTTAGTCTAAAACCGCCTAGATATTTTTTTAGCGAAACGTCTCATGAACCTTTCTTGTTTGTGTTATGTTATATTGCCTTTACTCCGGGAATTGTTAAAATCCGTGGGCTTTTTTTTCAGATTGTATGCTTTTCTTGTATGACTTAATGTGAGTTTGGCGCTATGCGAAATATTCTATATGGATCCAAAAAACTTTCCTTACAACCAAAAATGCACAAAACAAACGAACTTTTCGTGCAATTGAAACCTTAATTAGTTAATCCATCATGGATAAATCGTCGAAATGTCACTTAAAGTATCAACCTAATACGTAATTTAAATAATTTTGACAAAAATGATGACATTATTACTAACGGTCATCACTTGAGGTATCTGTTTTCATTGTAATGTTGCAGACATCATTCGTACAAAGTTTTATGACTTGCAACCCAACAAAAGATAGTTATGGGTGTAGGTTCCAAACCTTTTAAAGCCCTAGATATTGGCCATTACTTGAAACTACCCTCTTAATTTCTATGTAACCATTATTAGTAAAATCGGAAAAAGCGGTTTTCCTGGCAATTCTTGGCATTTTTATAATATACAATGTATTTTTAGATTTTAGAGGTCAACGACTCTTTGCTGGCAACAATAATGCTTTTTTACTTTGTAAAAACACTCGATAAAATCGACGGATTTGTTATATTGCAACAGTAAACTGTTTACATAATAAATATCCCAATCTAACACTTGACAATATGTCGTTTGTATATTTCATAATCATCCTCTATTGTTCTTCAGGTGTGATCAAGACATCAACGAAATTTGATTTCGTTGAACGTTCAACGTTAAAACCGCTACACTGGTGCTCTTGCGTTTTGTCAAAGCGTTGAGACCGCGATGATTGTTGGTTTCGACGAATTTACATTTCTTTTTTCTTTAGATATGAACTCCTTGCTACCTTGCTCTAGAGATGATTCTTTAAAATTAATCGACCTCAGAACAAGTCAGATCGTATCAACATACAAGTAAGTCTGTCTATCTGTATGTGTTTATATGTTGCTGTGTGACTTATGTTATTTATCAAGCTCTTGATGCCATTCCAGGGCCTTCATAGACAATCAAGCTTTCAGCTATTTTTAATTTCAAAAGATTATCCAAATCTAAGTTTTAATAATAATGTTTTAATTTATATGTTTGTGATAAGGCTCTAAACGCCAATGAAATTAAACCAAGTCAATTAGTTACTGGCTATGTATGTCAAGAGACTTAATTTCAATTGATAGATTTTGTCATATCTGCGAGAATCCGCAAAGGATAATACAGAGTCAAAAGGGTGTATAAGGTGACTTATACTAGAAAAACGTATATGCTGAATCACCGATATTAAAAATAAAAAGAGTAGCACAAGACCGTTTATTACACAATCGGAAATGTAGAGTAGTACGGTGTAAAATGTCGCAGAAACGTATTGCATAAACTTCGTTAAGTATAATATGCGATGATTAGTTAGCCCGCGAAACAATCCACGGTAATTTGTCCGTTTTAAATATTTCCCTCAGGATGATTTCGTTCATACTTTTTCTGAAGTAATTTAATAACCCTGCTGAGTGTCTGGTATAATGCTGCGCTCGACAGTTTTAAACAAACAATATGGCTATTAATATAGTTCACCCGTAGAAAAATCCACAGGTTCGCCTGTCATAGATATGTCAGTCCTCAGATTTTTGCCCGTCGTACATCTTTTCCCGGTATTTTGTGCGATGCTCGCCTGATAGCATGAAGAAATGAAGTTACTCTATGGGGATTCTGAAATAAAGCGGCTGTTTTAAGCAGATATAATACAGGTAATAATAATATAGAGATAAGATATAGCGATGAGAAAGGTCTTCGTGTGCTGATTTTAGCATCGGATTCTCTGCTAAACAATGTTCATAGTCAGGTGACTGGTTTTGCATTTCTCACGCCAGGGCTGCCAAAAGGCGTAAAAATAAAAAAATAAATAAATATAACGCTTTTTTTGTTGCAAATTGTGTACAAAACAACAACAAAAAAAGTGTAAAGTCGTGTCCATGTACTTATTGAGCTATTGTTATAATCTAACGTCGGTTTCTATGATCAGTAATTGTGATGTAACATTTGTTGTGCAGCTGTTGTAGAGATAGAAAAAAATCTATTGCTAAAACTGCTGTTGTGCAACATATCTCGTGTCACTTCGTTGTTCGGCATGCGTTTCTATTAAAATCGTAGCGGTGACTGTTGTATAACAGCTGCTCAACACTTTTCTTTGTTAATGGAAATTGATCTTTTGGTAGTAATGTGCAATAGTTCTTACCGAATATCTTTTCTTAGAACTGATGGTTTTAAAGTCGCCTTTGATAACACGAGAGCATGCCTCAGGTAAGATATATTCGTTTTTTCTTAGTCTTTTATTGCATGTCCGTTCCTTTATTCACTTATTGGTCCGTTCACTTATTGGTCCGTTCACTTATTGGTCCGTTCACTTATTGGTACGTTAAATTATTGGTCCGTTTACCTATTGGTGCGTTCACTTATTAGTCCGTTAACCTTATTTATCCGTTCACTTATCGGTCTATTCACTTATTTGTCCGTTCACTTATTGGTCCGTTCACTTATTGGTCCTTTCACTTATTGGTCCTTTTACTTGATGTATTGATCATTACGTATTTACTTTTTTCAGTCAACTTTTTAATTACAATTCTAGTCCCGACGGGCAGTACGTCATGTGTAGTGCATACGATGGATCAGTGTTTGTACGGAACACAAAAAACAACCATTTAGAGAAAATCCTTAAAAAGCACAAGTAAGTTTTAGTATGACACTTCTTCGTGTGGTTTCTGCATCATTTTAACGAAACATCTCTGTTGTTTCACTCGCCTAATATATTATAAAGAACTTCCGTGGTCATCTACGCCTCTGTGCTGTTAATTGGACATTAAAAAATAAGGAATGCTTTGTTGGCCTTTGTGATGGCTTATGTTACACCAAAACATTACTAGCGTTAAACTACCCTACTTACCAATATACCACTGACTTCCCAACACCCGAAATGAAACATTAACGCCAACAAGGGGTGGCAAGGTTGATCTATATGTTGTTAAATGGAAAGAAAATTACGTCATACTATTGTAGTTAAATATGTTTACATTCTGTAATTTTATTTTCGCCGAACGTGCTCACGGTTGACTTTAAATGACCTGTTATCTCTTCTCTTGTTTAGAAATGCTGTTGTTGCTACTGCTTGGCATCCCAATGGCACGTGTTTTCTGTCATGTGACAAAAACAAACACGTGGTTCTTTGGACGGACGTATAAAATCGTTTCGTTTTACCTGAAGCTTTAACGAAGAAGGTACCGTTTGTCAGCGTAGGTGACACGTAAATGTCGATACATTTAATTGAGGAAATGTCGATGCTAGTTAAGTTGGATGTATTTTGACGTACCGTGCTAATAAAACTCTGCTGAAAGAAGGAATCCAAAAGCAAAACGCTAATCAAGGTTCTCGCGAGTAGACTAGAATTATAATTTAGGTTTTTTTAACTTGAACTTGAATCTTTCCCAACTGGCTTATGCGGCTTCAATTTGCCGTCTAATGTTTGTTGACGTGTTTTTTTATATTTTGCCGATCAAATCGTCGTAGTTAAAGTCATAAAGGTATTTGCCATATTTAAAAATTATTACCTAAGGGGGTCGGCATAAAAAAGGTTCTTGAAAAAGAAATACTGTTGTTCCAATTTTCATTAACTTCTGATTTTTAGTTAGACGTCATCGTATTAGTAGTTACACTAAGTAGTGCGGTGATCATAAATTAGCTACCTTGCAAAACAAGGACAGGGCTATCTGCGACGGAGAACATACTATTACTTTTTTAACGCACATGTGTAGATCAGGGTAAACCCCAAAAAAACAAAGTTGCCGTTTTCCTTTAGCCCTTTGGGAAGAACCATTTTGAGGTTGTGGGTAGAATATTTTAACGAAGTAACAATGTCATATGGAAATGCACTAATGCACGCAGAAAATATAAAAATATATGTTGTATGGAATCATAAACATTTCTTCCAACTCTTAATAAAGTTCCGACCCGTCATCTTACGCATTTCAAAACATTAAAATAATATTATAAGAACCAAGCTTCACTTCAATTGGCAAATTTAGTCTAAAACCGCCTAGATACTTTTTTAGCGAAACGTCTCATGAACCTTTCTTGTTTGTGTTATGTTATATTGCCTTTACTCCGGGAATTGTTAAAATCCGTGGGCTTTTTTTTCAGATTGTATGCTTTTCTTGTATGACTTAATGTGAGTTTGGCGCTATGCGAAATATTCTATATGGATCCAAAAAACTTTCCTTACAACCAAAAATGCACAAAACAAACGAACTTTTCGTGCAATTGAAACCTTAATTAGTTAATCCATCATGGATAAATCGTCGAAATGTCACTTAAAGTATCAACCTAATACGTAATTTAAATAATTTTGACAAAAATGATGACATTATTACTAACGGTCATCACTTGAGGTATCTTTTTTCATTGTAATGTTGCAGACATCATTCGTACAAAGTTTTATGACTTGCAACCCAACAAAAGATAGTTATGGGTGTAGGTTCCAAACCTTTTAAAGCCCTAGATATTGGCCATTACTTGAAACTACCCTCTTAATTTCTATGTAACCATTATTAGTAAAATCGGAAAAAGCGGTTTTCCTGGCAATTCTTGGCATTTTTATAATATACAATGTATTTTTAGATTTTAGAGGTCAACGACTCTTTGCTGGCAACAATAATGCTTTTTTACTTTGTAAAAACACTCGATAAAATCGACGGATTTGTTATATTGCAACAGTAAACTGTTTACATAATAAATATCCCAATCTAACACTTGACAATATGTCGTTTGTATATTTCATAATCATCCTCTATTGTTCTTCAGGTGTGATCAAGACATCAACGAAATTTGATTTCGTTGAACGTTCAACGTTAAAACCGCTACACTGGTGCTCTTGCGTTTTGTCAAAGCGTTGAGACCGCGATGATTGTTGGTTTCGACGAATTTACATTTCTTTTTTCTTTAGATATGAACTCCTTGCTATCTTGCTCTAGAGATGATTCTTTAAAATTAATCGACCTCAGAACAAGTCAGATCGTATCAACATACAAGTAAGTCTGTCTATCTGTATGTGTTTATATGTTGCTGTGTGACTTATGTTATTTATCAAGCTCTTGATGCCATTCCAGGGCCTTCATAGACAATCAAGCTTTCAGCTATTTTTAATTTCAAAAGATTATCCAAATCTAAGTTTTAATAATAATGTTTTAATTTATATGTTTGTGATAAGGCTCTAAACGCCAATGAAATTAAACCAAGTCAATTAGTTACTGGCTATGTATGTCAAGAGACTTAATTTCAATTGATAGATTTTGTCATATCTGCGAGAATCCGCAAAGGATAATACAGAGTCAAAAGGGTGTATAAGGTGACTTATACTAGAAAAACGTATATGCTGAATCACCGATATTAAAAATAAAAAGAGTAGCACAAGACCGTTTATTACACAATCGGAAATGTAGAGTAGTACGGTGTAAAATGTCGCAGAAACGTATTGCATAAACTTCGTTAAGTATAATATGCGATGATTAGTTAGCCCGCGAAACAATCCACGGTAATTTGTCCGTTTTAAATATTTCCCTCAGGATGATTTCGTTCATACTTTTTCTGAAGTAATTTAATAACCCTGCTGAGTGTCTGGTATAATGCTGCGCTCGACAGTTTTAAACAAACAATATGGCTATTAATATAGTTCACCCGTAGAAAAATCCACATGTTCGCCTGTCATAGATATTTCAGTCCTCAGATTTTCGCCCGTCGTACATCTTTTCCCGGTATTTTGTGCGATGCTCGCCTGATAGCATGAAGAAATGAAGTTACTCTATGGGGATTCTGAAATAAAGCGGCTGTTTTAAGCAGATATAATACAGGTAATAATAATATAGAGATAAGATATAGCGATGAGAAAGGTCTTCGTGTGCTGATTTTAGCATCGGATTCTCTGCTAAACAATGTTCATAGTCAGGTGGCTTGGTTTTTGCATTTCTCACGCCAGGGCTGCCAAAAGGCGTAAAAATAAAAAAATAAATAAATATAACGCTTTTTTTGTTGCAAATTGTGTACAAAACAACAACAAAAAAAGTGTAAAGTCGTGTCCATGTACTTATTGAGCTATTGTTGTAATCTAACGTCGGTTTCTATGATCAGTAATTGTGATGTAACATTTGTTGTGCAGCTGTTGTAGAGATAGAAAAAAATCTATTGCTAAAACTGCTGTTGTGCAACATATCTCGTGTCACTTCGTTGTTCGGCATGCGTTTCTATTAAAATCGTAGCGGTGACTGTTGTATAACAGCTGCTCAACACTTTTCTTTGTTAATGGAAATTGATCTTTTGGTAGTAATGTGCAATAGTTCTTACCGAATATCTTTTTTAACGCACATGTGTAGATCAGGGTAAACCCCAAAAAACACAAAGTTGCCGTTTTCCTTTAGCCCTTTGGGAAGAGCCATTTTGAGGTTGTGGGTAGAATATTTTAACGAAGTAACAATGTCATATGGAAATGCACTAATGCACGCAGAAAAAGCGAATATAAGTTGTTATTTTCTAAATTTTGGGAGTTCAGCGACTTGCTTCTTTGTCAGTTTTGCATTTATTTCAATTTTGACAGTTGTTTTGGTTTTATTTCACAGTATCGCTTTCGTTCGTAAACAATATTTCGCGCGTTTTTCATATGACAGGCTTTCATGAAAAGTTATAGACAACGTCGTTGCAAATATTCCTGTCCTTGTTTCTTAAAGTTCCCATTGTCTCTCTTTTCGTTCAGTTTGGCTTGCAACTTTATATGACATGTTAATTTTTATATGGCATGTAAATTATAATTTTTATATTTAAACTTATTTTGAAATTATACAAATTGCTGGTAAATGATTGGACTTTTTTCCATATTTTCTGAAATATGTCGATTTACAAAGGGCTACAAAAGGAGATGTTCATTTTTCACTTTAGTGACTTACTCGAAAGTCGAGCTTGTGGCAGGGAAAAAGTTTATGACCAATGAGGACCAAAACAATCTGTCAAATCATCTTGAATATTATATTGACGCCAAAATATAACTGAAAACGACAGAAAAATTCCTTACAAATATACAATATCCGTAATTTATTCTACATAAACAGTTAGTTGCTTTTAAATCAAGTTTTCTGGTTAAAGGATCTTGAACTTTTTTGATCAGCTAGCTATTTTCTTCTAAATTCTGCACCGGAAACGTACTAAATTATTGCTTTTATCTTTTACGGCTGGTTAAAGCAACAACAATGATTAAAATCTTTTTAAAGGTAATAATTACCTTACAGCTATTCAGTACACTCTTTTTAACAATACAGTACTTCTTATTGTCTTGTTTCCTCATCATTAGGGCAAGAATTCTCGACAGCTTCTCGTGAAAAACAGTAATGTTGGAGTTCATATTCTTAAAAGGAAGCTACCTTAACTCATCCCGCCCAAATTAATAATGCTGACGTCAGCAACAGCTAGTACATTTTAAGAATGTAACCTAAATAAACTAAGCTCCTAAATCTGCTTTAACCCGCTGTAAGCATTGACAAGTGCGACAACATAGTATAGAACACCTCTATGTATAGAAGTATTCTCTATTGCTGCTAACTTCGACATTTATCACCTTGTCTCACTATACATTGCTGATGATTGTAGCTATACTTTCTTTCCTTGTTCTTAATTTTTTTTCGAATTGCCAGGTAGCTAGCTAATAAAATTCATTGTTGTTTTGTTGCTGTCTATCTATAAAGTAACAACAATCTATGCATCGTGTAGCCAAAGTTTTTAAATATCTTAAATGCAGGTAATGTAACCCTTTTTATTAGTTTCTGGGGCTCGCAGAAACATTAAGAATAAATTACTTGGGTAACTATTCTAGCTAGCTATATTCGGGCAACGATGCCCTGAGCAGCCTTTTTGTTTATTTAAAACAAAGCGTAAAATTATCAGATAGATAGGCATCCATTCAATTCCCCCAGACCCCTTTAAGTAGAAGTTCATCTCAAAGAGCTCTTGGGATAAGATTGCTAGCTATATACATTGACGGAAAAAAATAATGAAACGCCTCACAATATAACTAATTTTAAATCACACGTACGGAATAGTGTAATATGTTGGTTTACCCTTTCTTCGCGGCGGCGACTGCAGTGGTCAGGACATTTTTATCACACTGGATTCGTAAATGCTCATTCTACTGGATTCAAAATTTCCCACTATTTTCTCGCTGAAACAGAAAACTGTTGTTGTTGATATTGTGCTCTCCTGATATAAAAAGTTCAGGAAGAAGACTATGGTGGCCGAGAATCGCCACATGAAAACCTCTGTTTAATCGCTTTTTTAATTCATTTATTTATTTTTAAATTTATTTAATTTCTGCTTTTTTTTTTTTTCAATTCATTTTACTTTTAATTCATTTTTTTTATTTTTTTTTTTATTTTAATTCATTTTACTTTCAATATATTTTTTATTTTTTTATTTTTTTTATTTCAATTTATTTTATTTTTACTTTTATCTTTTTCTTCTTTTTTTTAAAAAACGTTTTTATTTTAAATTTTTAAAACCGATTTGTCGCTTGGCCGAGAGCTGCCATAGTATACCACAATGCATTTCGACTACATTAACACGTGCGCATGTGAAAACATTTTGAAACGAGATAGAAACCAGCCCAGTAGTAAAGTTTACAACACGTGTGCACGAGAAGCTAATTCAAAATAGTAACTCCAGAAGCAAGACGTAACAAAAAGAAGAAACAATCCAGGTAAATCTATTTTATGACAATGTATTGGTGAATAAAGGTTCAGATTCCCTCTTTTTCATTAGAACATGTAAGGACTTCATTGTTCAAACATTTAGAACGAGAACAATGCATTGCACTTTTTTTTACAAGATCTCTTAATTTGAAGAAAGCCTTCAAATGTTCTTAACTTGTTCAATGTGAAGTCTCAAAATGTTCTTAAATTGTTCTTAGTTTTCCTCTCAGTTTAGATGGAAAACCGTGTATTAATCACAAGTTACAAATTCTTCTCTTTACGGCAAAACTATAATTTGGATAGCAATTTTTTTTCGCGAAATATATCAAAATAAAGTAAAGTGAGTAATTAAAAGATGGTTATAAAAGACGCTATCTTACAAATGAATGAGATCTTTTATAAGAAAGCAACTGGCTTCCTATTGTCCTTCTTAGCTGCTATTACAGGTTTTAATCTTTTTACTAACATCTGTTTGTTTTATATAGAGATGCAAATAACCTGCCTTGTGTATGTCGGAAAATACCACCCATGGTAGTTGCGGAAAATTCTTTCTTAAGAGTGTCAAACCCTTTTTTCAAAACACCGGTTTCTACTATATTATGACAATTTTTATGCTTCTTTTATTCAGAATGACTGATTTTAAAGCTTGCTGCAAAGAGAACAAAACCACGTCAGCTGGAAAGGACAAGTTTTGCAATAAAATTAAAGAAATTTTGGATAGGCAAGAAATTGTAGTGCAGAGACTAACGAATGACGTGCAAGGGAAGGCGCAAAAGTATTTAAGGATGGGTCCGCAGGAATTCGTCTCCTATGACTACGAAGAAGTTACGATTGAAAACATTAAAACAGCATGTTTTAACTATTTCCGCTTAGCAAACTGTGATGTGTTGGTTGAAGAAAGAGGTCCGAGCGCCAAAACACTGGATCGCTTAACATCTTTAAACATTATTTTTGTAAGATTTATGAAAAATAGACCCATCGATAAATTATTTGATTCCATATCCCCGACAAATTTAAATTTGCCATCAAATTCAAAACGTCATTTATCTTCTCAGAACTCCAATAACAATCGAAAAAAATACTAATTAGTGAAAATAATGATAATAACTCACGTTCTGTTTCTGTTCCGAAAAGCTTATTACTAACTAAAATGTTTCGGCTAGGGAAAAGTTGTGAAGATGGAGTCGACATCGATAAAAATTCAGAAATTCAATATAGATGCGTTGTCCTGGCCACCAAACATAGTCGAATTTGACATTGAGAACTAAAGTTTTGTCGTGGAAGATGATTTCCTGACTATTGAAGAAAGAACATCACTACAAACGTATTTGAAAGATCCTCTCGATCTTGAAGCGAAGGAATTCAGCGAAGCTTACAAATATATTATAGAAAAACTACGGTGGTGAAATGTTTGTACTGTGTGTTGTTATATGTAAAATACATTAACCGATACGTTATTTAGACTTTTCCTTTGTACAGATCCCTAATCCAAACCACGCCACTCTTGAAATAGCGTCTGAGTAAGGTAAGGGCCTAAGCACAAAAAAAAGCAAATTAAAAATAAATTAAATTGAAAGTAGAAGTAAAATAAAAGTTAATAAAAAACAAAAACAGAAATTAATTAAATTTATAAATAAATAAATCAATTAAAACGCAATTAAATAGAGTTTTTCGTGTGGCAGTTCTCGGCCACCATAGAAGACCTTATATTGTAGCTGTTTTTATTGAAGCATGGCGTTTAGTGTAAGATGGATAAAGAAGCTGTTGTTTCTGTACTATCTATAACTTTTTAAAACATTTTAAGCAAAAATGAAGTGAAATGAAGAAGCGTTTTTAAAGTCAACGATTTTAGGATGAATTAAAAGGACGCATGTTTAAATGTGTTTTTTTATGTAATACGTAATATTTTGTTATGTCTGTAGAGTTCCTTATAGCTAGTCAGAATGTAGAAAGATTATGCAGGGAAACTTTCAAAAAAAATTTTGCGAAATAAACAAACGAGCAAGCAAGCAAAAAAAAAACAATTCGTAAAATTCGTAAAATTAATTGCGTAACTGGACGATGTTGTATATATAAATAAAGTTTCATTTTTTTGAAAAATATATCGTTTTTGTAGATATCTTTTATTTTAATTTTTTTCACATGCGCTCTCACAAACGCACAACTCATATTAGGTTTTGCTTTCTTTCTGCATAATCTTTTGAAATAAGCTCTCACGCGCAGAGGAAAAGATTGCATACAAAAACCATGTGTTTTTTTAAAAAAGCACCTGTTCGGAGTGGTTGATTAATGAAATTGTAAAGCATGCTGAAAGTTTGAGGGCTAGTTTTTTTTCCTCCTTTGACACACCAATCATACAAATTGCTGGTAAATAATTGGACTTTTTCCATATTTTCTGAAATATGTCGATTTACAAAGGGCTACAAAACGAGATGTTGATTTTCCACTTACACCAAGTCGAGCTTGTGGCAGAGGACCAAAACAATATGTCAAATCATCTTGAATATTATCTTGACGCCCAAATATAACTGAAAACTACAGAAAAATTCCTTACAAATATACAATATCCGTAATTTATTCTACATAAACAGTTGCTTTTAAATCAAGTTTTCTGGTAAAAGGATCTTGAGTTCATATTCTTAAAATGAAACTACTTTAACTCATACTAAATGCTTATTCAGTGACGTAGTTCATGAATCTAAAAAGCCGGGTAATTGTTTTATCTCTAAGGAGGTAAAGAAGGGACGTTACCTACTTTATGGAGAATAAATTGTTGTGCAACGTACGGTCTACCTGTGCGGAGCTCGCGTGATTCTAAAGTTATGCTAAAGGAAGTTAAATTTATTCACATATAATATGTGTATAATGCTACGTTCCTATTCCTTGTTGATAGCAGTGAAAGACTTTTTGTGCTTCAACTGTTTGTTTCTTGAGGTTAGGAATTATTATGTTACTAGTTTTCTTTGAGTATTGGTGACGTACTGGTTATTGCTGTTGTACTGTTTTTGTTGTGATTTTTATTGTCATGCTGTTATGGGCTTGTTACTTGTCTTTGCCATATTCGCAGCCTTTTCTCTGGCTTTGTTTCTACATCGCCTTACAAGAAAAAAGAATTACTCTATCGGAAAAACTTTGTAGGACTTAAGTGACTGTTTTTTCTCCAGAGAGGGAATTTTTTTTGCGACGGAATATATTAGTTAGATATGAATAGTGTATCATATGATCATTAATGTGAAGTTAACGAGATTCTAATACCAGAAACGTCTCTGCCATTACCAAGCTACCCGACTATGAGCTGTTTTGGATTTTTTTTAAATAAGTAACGAAAATGTGAAAATACACCATATTTTATGGTTCTTAAATTTCCTTCGGCTTCAACTTTGGTCACCTTCATGAAATATCTTTACTTAGGGCAATTAAAAGTTGAACAAATATGATATCTTTACGTCATGCCCCCTTTGTTCTTTGTTTATTTTCCTCAATGCTCAAGATTATTGTAGCTATATGTATTAAAGCTATATATATTTAATGAACGACTCACAACTTCGGACCTGTTTCTATCAAACATTCATAGGTTAATTTTATATACATTTAATAATTTTAACAATCAATTTTTTTAGAACAAATATGAGAGGGATATTACGTGTCATATTGCTGGTGTTATCCCTTAGTGGCGTGTTCGGCTGTCCTTCTGATTGTAGATGTGTCAATAAAATTGTTAGATGTAGTGTTTCTACAAGTTATTTTGTCTCCAATGGAATCCCGCTTGACACAGAGAAATTATACATATATGGAACAAACACGATCATACCGAAAGACATTTTGAAATCTTTGTCTAATCTAAAGGATGTCTTTTTTTACAGAATTGCTTTGGCAAAAATACCGGAGAATATGTTTAGAGATTGTAATCAGATCGAGGATATTACGTGGTTCCGTGGTAATTTAGTAAAATTGAATTGCAAAGCTTTTCGTGGTTTAACTAAATTACGAGAAATTCGGTTGGAATATAATAAAATAACTGAGATAACAGAGAATTGTTTTGATGGCTTATCAGCGCTGGAAGAAATCGATCTTGGCGGAAACAAAATCGAGCGTGTAGGAAATCTTTCTGCGACTGTTTTAAAGAAACTGCACCGGATAAGATTGGATCACAATAATATAAATCATATTTCCCCGCAGAGTTTTGCAAATTTCCCTAATTTGCAAATTTTGATCTTAAACAGAAATAATCTAACAACAGTATCAAAAGAAATGTTTGGCGGGTTGGCTAAGCTTAAATCTTTATACTTAACTTTCAATGCAATTAACGAGATAAAGGAAATTGCGTTTCACGACCTTCTCAGTTTATCAACATTAAGGATAAGTTATAACAGCCTAACCGATATCCAACCTAAAACATTTAGTGGGGTAAAATCCTTGGTTATTTTGGATCTTAAAAATAACAGATTATCAAGTCTCAATGAAAATTTGTTTTCAGACCTTAAAAACCTCAATACACTGGATTTGGGGAGGAATCTTATAAAGGACGTGGCTGGTGGTTTATTTGAAAGATTAACCAATTTAAGTAGCTTATATTTGCATGAGAACCAAATTAACAACATAGATCAACGTTCCTTTGCCGCTTTGAAGAATTTGGAAATAATGAATTTAGGAGGAAATGTGATTAAACTTTTGGACAAAGGCAGTTTAAATCATATGGTTAATTTGAAACAATTAAGGTTAGAGAAAAATTCAATCATTGAGATCGGAGAGAACACGTTTAGAAACCTCGCAAATTTGTCACGTCTCGATTTGAGTGGGAATAAATTGAATATGTTAAACAAAGCAATGTTTCTTGGATTGGGAAATTTAAAAATTTTAAACTTGGGACATAACATTATCAATCGCATAGATGACAATACGTTTCAACCATGCAAAAATCTTTCCACGCTAATCCTTGATAACAACAAACTACAGGCTTTTGGAAAGACATCCGAATTCCCGAATTTGAAAAATCTATACCTATCTTCTAATCTTTTTAAAAGTAATAACTCCTTCAATTTCAGCAACATGCCAAAGGTAGTAAGATTGTCTCTTGCTGGTAATAAGTTGGAAAACATATCAGCTGACAGCATTAAATCACTTTCTGATCTTTATATGTTAAACCTCACAGGCTGCCATTTGAAAAACCTACCTGACGGAGTTTTCAAGCAACACGAAAATTTAACCGACATATTTCTGCAACATAATAATTTAACAATGATAACAAAAGCAATGTTGGAGGGACCGAAACGGTTACGGAGTCTAGAATTAAACAACAACCAGATCTCAGTTATTAAAGGTAAGACATTTGAAGGGGTTAGCGTAATCTATTTGAACCTACAAAATAATGAATTGAAAAAATTGGAAAAGGATGTATTCTTTGGAATGAAGCAGGTACACAAGTTAGACCTGTCTTATAACGTGCTTCAACTGCTGGAAAAATGGTCGTTTCAAGGATTGTCAAGTATATCTTCATTAGACTTGTCCCACAATCAGCTACGTAAAATAAACACCTTTGCATTTAATAGTACATCTATTCAATATATTTTTGCAGTTGACAACAACTTTCTAGGTGGAAGTGATATGTCGTGGTTAAATAAAATCACAACGAGAACATTTTCCGCCAGACACAACAATTTTACGGCTACCGACTTTTCTGAAATAAAAACAAAATCTTTTCTGATGGATTTGTCGCACAACCAATTAAAGAATTTGTCTGTAAAAACATTTGACGGTTTTCAATCTGTGATAAGTCTGGACCTTTCGAGTAACGGAATTATGATGGCAGATTTAAAACCGTTTACCGCTTTTAAACAACTGAGACATCTCGCCCTGAAAAACAACAACATAACATTCCTATCCGGAAACTTAGACAAGCAACCTTGGAATCATTTAACTGAAATCAACTTGGACAATAACCAGGTCTCCAAATTAAGATTGAGCATGGAGCATGCCCACAAGGAAAGATTGTTAATACTTAGCCTTACTGGTAACCCAATCCTTTGTGACCATGCATCAGATAAAGCGGACTCACACTTTTTATCAATCTCAGGAAGTTGTTTAACTGTGCACTGGATTGCAAACAAATCAATAGAACATGGAACAGGAAAATGTAGCTTAATGCATGACGCTGTACAAAACAACATAGTATCGTGCAATAGATACCTAGACGTCTGTGGTTTAGACAAACACGCCATTAAATTTCACAACAATGTGAATCTGCATATGATGAATTGCGAGATGAAGAATACAAGCAAATGCGATTTATTCAAAAAAGAAGCTGTTAAATGCTTGTGTAAGGAGGGTTATTGTGGAGACTTATATGATGCTGGACCATCCACAAAGCGATCATATTTTATAGCAGCCGTCGTAATTGCTGTAGCCGCTGTTTTGGTAGTAAAGGGATGTTGCTACTACCATAAAATGAGAATTGACAAGGTACAGTATTTTGAAGTCTGTACACGACTTCTCTTGCAAGACCTTTTTATTTAATAAAAAATAAGCAATCTTTGAAACTAGCATTTATTTCCAGTTCTGAAGTGTACTTCTAAGTTAAGGAAACCTTTTTTTAGATATCTCAACCAGAAGGTGAAATGGATGAGATGTTGCTGTAAACGACGACAGTTTCGTAGCGTTTATATATTTTTGTGAAGCATTGATAGTTTAACGAGTTGGAACAAACAGGAAAGAATACAAGAAGGAACTAAAAAAACTCGTTTCCGCGTTCCTACTCGATGAGAATGACAATAGAAGCAAACAAATAAACAAACAAACAAACAAGTAAACAAACAAACAAATAAACGAACACCGTAAACCGATAAATTTAACATAACTACTCCCTTTATAGTTTTACTGTTTTTCTACGAACTTTTATTAAAAAGATTGTTCAACTTTCTTCGTAGTTTTAACTCTTATTTAACTCACTCTAGAGTGAATTTTAAGTGAGTAATTCAGGGTGATGCGATGTTTCTATCTGAGAGAAGACATTTTTAGGTGTAAAAAAAGCTGCGTTTTTATTAGGAAATTACTTATCTTGGTAGAAAAGCTTTTTGTTGCTAGGAATTTTTACGAATAATTTTTATCAACTGATTTTAACATTTGTTTTACTTTTTCGTTAAAGCAGTAGTATAAGGGAGTCAATATACCCAGGATTTTCCAAAAACCACGGTCAAACTCTCATAAAAAATATCATACAGAATTTCACTTGTGACGTCACAACTTTTCGTCACGCCCCATTGCACAAAAAATCCGCTAAACATCAGCAAAAATCCAACGCATGCGCAATAATGTGACAAAAAAGCATGCGCAAGTGGAGTAGGAGAAATTCCTAACTTGCTCAACTTTTGACCACTTCACAAGAAATCCGAAATCTGTATATAAGAAAGAGAAGATGCAAGGAAATACAGTGAAACAATTAAGAAATATTGCGAAAAGCCGTGGATTAACCGGGTATTATAGACTACGCAAGGCCGAATTGATTACCCTACTGGAGAATGATATAGCAAGCCAGGATAGCTGGATAAAGGCTGTTGGTGAGTATCCCGATGTCTTTAAACGTGTGCCAGATCGGTTAAAGACGCAGGAGATGTGCAACAAAGCTGTTGGGGAGTATTCCTGGATGTTCAACTATGTAGCGGATAGGTTCAAAACACAGGACATATGTAATAATTTTGTTGAAATTTATCCCCACATGTTCTGGCACATATTGGACCATGCCAAGACTCAAGACATGTGCAGCAAGGTTATTGAAAAAATACCTCATATGCTGGAGCATGTACCGGATAGGTTCAAAACACAGTATTTATGTAACAAGGCTGTTGAAAAGTATCCCCTGATACTAATGTGCGTGCCGGACAGGTTCAAAACACAGGACATGTGCAACAAAGCTGTTGAGGAGGAGCCCTGCCTATTGGATGATGTGCCGGATCAATTCAAGACTCAAGACATGTGCAAAAAAGCTGTTGAAAAAGATCCCTGGATGCTAGAGCACGTGCCGGATCATATAAAGACGCAGGACATATGCAACAAGGCCTTCAATATTGTTCCATGTTCTTTAGTTTTCCTACATATACCAGATCGTTTTAGAACACAGGATATGTGCAACTAGGCTGTTGAGGATAATCCCATTATACTCACGGATGTGCCAGATCAGTTCAAGACTCAAGACATGTGTAGCAGGGCCGTTGAAAAGTATCCCTTGATGTTCGAATATGTGCCGGACTGGTTTGTCATACGGGACATATGCCTTAGGGTTTCTGAAAATGAGCCTGAACTACTCGATGCCTATCGCAAGAGGAAAGTGGACAAGGCTAGAATTAAGGAGGATATAGCTCCGGTAACCTGGCATCCGGATAGGGCCATAGATTGGTCTTTTTCAGAGGATGAAAAGGCAGATCTTGAAAAGTTGTGGGGGTAATTCCCAACATGCTCAGCAAACACCGGACATTGTTGGTGTATACTAAAATGGTACTCTGTTACTGGTGCTCTGTAGAACTGTTCGACAAAAAAGGTGTCAGGTGCCCTATGAGATACAACCCCCCACAGGTGAGTACAAAACATACGACGAAATCTGGCTTTTTTCATGTCAAGAAAAACATGGTTGCTCATATGGGTGAACACGACGACGGCGGCGGGTATGTGTACGAGGGCTACTTTTGTAGTAATGCGTGCTGCTTGGCTTACGAGGGGGAGCGAAAGTTGTATGACAGCGCGTACGAAATGTCGGTGTGGTTATTGAAAAGGCGCTACAAAGGCTTGCCAGCCCCGGACCGGAGACGCCTCGTCAGATTTGGGGGCGACCTGACGCAAAAGGAATTCCTGGCACCCCAAGGCTATAGAATAAATGGAAGAACAATGTAATGACTGTGAACGTATGCTGGATGAATATGATAGGTGTACCTGTGGACGAAGGTTTGTGGTACAGGCTAAAATACTGTGCTGGTACTGCCATCAAGATTATATTACATATAATGGGGGCGGATGCGTATGTACAATGACATGTAATTCTCTGAAGTCGTTCGAAATACAATAAAACAAGATGCTGAAATTTGAAAATGAGCTTGTAAGCCCTAGAAATTTCTACTCATTTGCGGCCACATTTACAGACATCAATGATATTAATGTTGACCACATTACGGTGTCATATCCCATCCCCGCCAATGGGGGCGCTGCTCAGCGGTACATCGTGGGGTATCATACACGGGACCTTATAGTGGCACTCAGACTAAAGACACCTAAAATCTGGTCCCCGAATGGAGTCAGCCGGTACAACACTAATGCAGTACCAGCGATAGGTCTTGATTTTGAGGAGTACCCTGATTTTATTAAAAGATATCGTCAAGCCTGGTCAAGGATCGAAGAGTTGATATCTGAGCAATTGACGACAGAGCCCGTGAAAAAGGACCGCTACATCAATGCCAAGCTCAAATACTACAAGGATGCCATAACGACTAAGTTCCATGGTATGCCGGCACCGTATAATGAACCATGTCAAGTCAGTGCCATTCTAGCTATTTCATCGGTGTACCTACAGGGTAAAGACTACTACCCTCAGGTACATGTTGTGGAGTGTAGGTACACCAAACTGAATAAATGGCTGCTGAGTGATGACTAAAAAGCCATATATTTTATAACCCCTACAGAGGTTATAAAATTAAGGCTTATACTCGGGTGGCGGGTCTACATACCGCTTGCATACTGTGCAGACTAAAATTTTTTTAAAACATCTTGCCTCCCCTCCTCCCGACCCTTGGCAACTAGCTGAGCACGCTCCTGTTCATTGAGGGCGTTCAAAATACGGTTAAAAAGTTGTCTCATTTGTTCCTTAAGCTTCATATATTTCTGCTTCTCTTGCGTGATCATACTAAATTCGTAGTTGCTGATGACCCCATTCTCGATTGCTTTTGAAATCAGGTCAATAATAGAGTTCAGCTTTGATTCCGCCAATAGTCTGATATTCTTATGTTTTCTAGACTTGATAGCCATTTTTTTCCCGGCTGTCCTAAGACCCGCCTGTCCTACCCCAACGGCCACGGTCAGGCCTCCCATTGCCAGTGCTAGTGGTACACCCATTCCCGAGAGCAGGGTTCCGATTCCTATACCAGATGTAATCACACTAATACCGAGTAGGCCATGGTCTGTATATCTGATCCATGTCCCATGCATTCTAAACGTTTTTGCCAATTTGTCCCGCTCCTTAATTTCACCCCTTAGAAATGCCTCAGTCCCTCTTATCTCGGCAAGTCTAAAATTCTGGCTTTCATCCTGCATGTCCGCGCCTTCTGCGGGTGCGCTCGGTAGATTCGGATACAGCTTCGCTATATCGCTCATCTTTATTCTATAAGCAGATGCATTGTAATTCCAGTGAAGGATACATTCTCCTCATGGTGTAATTCATCCGTAAGCATGAATTCTAGGCGATCTGTGGACCCCTTTAGGGGTAGGTAGATAGGAGTATCAAAAGTCCAACTCAGCATGTCACCCCAAGCGTTTAGTTCCTTGGTGGGGAGTAAAGCCAGAATTTTAGATTTTTTCCCATTCAACAAGCAGTCTTCTTCATCCAGCTGAGGGCAGACAAGCCTTAGCTTGTGGTAGATATCAGTCTTGTATTCGGAATCATAGTCACCAGCCTGATAGTCCTTTTTACTAGGATCGTAGGGTAGGCCCATGAGCTCTTGCAGCTTTCGATGAATGACCACAGTATGCCCTGCACTGACACGTAGCCTGCAAAGTCCATTTTTCAGGACAAACAACTTGATTTTGTCCTGTGTCTGGCTGTTGACGATGGCTGCCAGGTCCTCAATTTTGTAGAGGCCGTTCATGATTTCAATCCTGGTGACTGTTTGGTCAGGCCCAGTTTTTCTTATTGCGAAATCATTGTTAGAGTAAATGTTCAACCACGTAGGTCTAATACTGATGGACTTCAGGGCTATTCTCGTATCCTGTCCCAAGTAGTCTTCAAACAGTGTAGGCTTCACAATATCAGTAATGTATAGTTGTTTCATCTTTGTTTTAAACAAAGATGAACATGTATTCGTACAACCCCAATGCAAAGTACAAGCCAAACAGGGGTGAAAGGCCTTTTAGTGCAATAAGCCTGGAGCATCAGGACCTGTATGTATCGACAGGGTCTCATATTTCTGTGGTATTCCCCGAATTTACTGAATACCCTATCAGGGTCACAACAACCTACCTCAATGACCCCGTCATTCAGGGCTGGACAAGAGGACAAGCCTAGAATACTGGAACATCCAGGTTAACTTTGCCACCCATTGTGCAAGCACTGCATTAGGCATCTCTGCCAAGCATATGACGGGCTCCGTGCCACTTGTCAACTCAATCTTCAAATTCCATGTCTATTATCATATGCGTCGTATTCTAGCAAGGATGAAAGTACCTATGTCCTTTAACGATGGGTTTTCACGGTACAACAATCCCAATTCAACCTCTGGATACGCGCAGGTATGCCGCGAGTGTGGTGCGGACCCCAGCGGTCTATATAAGACCAAGTCGGTAGGTGCATCATTGACCAATGGAAGATGGTGGCCACAGGTTGAAGGCGATTGGGCCAAATTCATCATCCCAACAAGTCAAGGTCTGACATCGAAAGGTCTGACCAAGCTAAGTGAGAGTATTCGCGTATATGTGGTCTTGTTGCTCAGCCCGCAGGCGGGAGCCAAGGCATCCTTACTCGGGTCTGGTGCGGATAACTATACAGCAAGGCAAATTCTGTTACAAAAATTTGAAGCAATGGTGCAACGCCAGGAAAATGTGGGGAAGGACATAACTGAACTTCAGAAGGTGCTGCAATATGCAAGGACCCCGGTGAACTTCGCCGTCATGCCCAGCGTATACATGCTGCCATCCGACATGAATTTGCGAAAAGATAAAATCGAGGGCTATAACAATAACATTTTAATCGCACCTGCCAATGTAAACGTTGGGGTCCAGGTTGATGTGAATAACAAGAAGCCTATTGTTAAGCATACAATACCCCCTATACATACCACAGCACCTATACATACCACAGCACCTATACATGTTATACCTCCTATACATACCACAGCACCTATACATGTTATACCCCCCATACATACTACACCTCCTATACATACCACTGAACAATCCCTACAAAACAAACATGACGATACTAAGGCAACACTGATTACGACAGGGGTAGGGATAATCATTACATACATATGGCTTAAAAATAACTAAATACTAGACCTTTCCAACATATAGCACGACAAACCCGGCAGCGGCAGCGATCGCCATGTACAGGTGCTTGGCCGCGTATTCGACTACTTTTGCCGCTACCCTCAGGATGAATGATACTACGGTACCAATAATACCAGGTAAGGCAGCACCTGCCTTGCCTGCCAAATATTTGAGGAATTTCCCCAGCCTTTCCAACTGCTTCTCTACAAACCCTTCTTTTCCCGCACCACCCGAGGCACCTGCGGCACCTGCCGCGCCACTTCCTCCAGTAACGGAGAGCACGATGGTGCTTAGCAGTAGACCAATGGCAGAAACGATACTCGCTATAGTGATCCCTTGCTCTTTGAACAAGATTTTTAGCCTATCGAGCAGAGACGTGTCATCCCCGGCGATTTTCATTAGTGTATCTTTGATGACCTTCAACTGACTGTAAATTTTATTTTTAACATTACCATGGGCATTAATCGCAGCCATTTTTCCCCTTTCAAATCCCTAATATCCTTCTTGGTCCTTGCTATCAAGTCATCAAGATTATCAATCTCACCATCGTGCGCCCAATCCTTCTTATTCTCGCGTTCCTTTAAATTTTTTTCAAGTATCTGAATTTTACTGTCGTATATAATGACCTTAGCCTCCAGTAGCCTCAAGGCACCTTTTATCGTTTGTACCGCTTCATTAAGCCCCTCTCTCTCACGCTTGGTAATGCCATCATTATCAGGTCCAGCAAACGAAGTGTCCTGTATAAGACCTTGCGTTTCGTCCGCTATATTTTCAATGTTACCAAAAGTATCCATCTCAACCTCCTCCACCATATCAATCTTCCCCATAAGACTCTGGGCCACCGCCTTACTGCCCTTATTGGGCGTCTGATAGTAAAAAAAACCCATGGCATTAATACGATTCTTACCCAACCGATCCCGGGGCACTTTAATAGTTGGAAGGGTACCATTTTTCAAGGTAAGTACCTTTTCAGGGAATATCTCTCTACCTATAATGATTTTCCTAATAATAAGCTGACCGCTATCATCCTCCCTGAACATGTTGTAATCAGTTGCGACGGGCATCAATCCCAGCCCATCCCTAATTTTCGTACATAGGTCGTTGATCTTTAATTTTAGTAGTTTTTGCCTCTGCCCCCCAAGCATAGACCCCGGGGCATGCTGTTGTTCTCCCTGAGTTGAAGGCCCCAGCGTTGATGGGAGCTGTTGAGTTGATGGAAGTTTTTGCATATCATCATCATGCCCATCATCATGCCTATCCTCATTCCCTATCTCATGCTCTGGTGTAAATGCCGGATTATCAGCCATTTTATTGGAAGATTTCCTCCATATAATAAACATGAGTACAACATTCGGAATGACACTGGATCCCTACGCGGAAACGAAACAGCAAACATCAAGGGACGCCGTCAGAGGGTACAGATAAGTCATATACCTTCAACCATCAATCAGAATGAAGACCTGTATGTCGATATCCCCAACATTTCCCGGCATTCTCAGGCTACTATTTGACCTGGTACTTACAGGCACAAATACGAAGCGTACCCTAGTAAGCAACATAGGCAAAAGTCTGGTGCGGAACCTACGTATTACTCTGAGCGGTAACGAGGTCCAAAATATATCTGATTATAATACCCTTGCAGTGTACCGGGACCTGTGGTTGCCAAAATTTGATCGAGAAAACAGCTTTACTTCAGAGGGCATCAACCCTAACGATTACACAATCAGAGCCCTACAGGTCAAGGCTACTGAGTAGGTTGGTACGGATGAGGAAAAAGCCATCGCTGCGGCGTATGGCAACACTTTCTGCATCCCATTTGGCAAAATGTTTGAGTTGACGAGGGATCTCCCTTTTTACCAGGCAGGGCTCCAGATTACAGTTCATTTTACATTTCGCGGGACATGCTGACGTCATCAAAGATGTAGGGACAGCAGCCGTGGGATCTACGGCAGCCAAGGCTGCCGATGCAGCGTACAAGATCACCAACATCAAGCTGGAGTTTGACAAGATCACCCATGAGGGCCTAGCAAATGCCATAATGTCAAGGTATAGCCACCTGGCGCTACCTTACGAAAAGATACTAAGAAGCAAGGTGGTGACCATGAAAAAGGCTGATACAAGCTACAACCTTCAAATCGATACGCCCGCAAAGAGTCTCAAAGGTGTCTTGCTACTCTTTATAGACCCCGGAAAAGTGAAGGCTTACGCTGGTGTTAATGAGTTGTTCTATAATCCCAAGATTGAAAAAATATCCATCACGGTGGAAGGTGAGCCCAATGAGTTGTACTCTCATGCCATGCTCCCTAAAGACCACCTTGAGCAGGTCGTCAACATTTTCGGTAGCCACAACTCTAGCGTAACGATTGGACAATTTTTTTACGAGAGGTACGCCTTATGTCTTGATTTCAGAGCCTGTAATGACAATACCCTGCATGGCTCTGGAAGGCCTCTGCCAAGGCTTAGTGATGGGATAACGCTGCACATGACTAAGAAAGCTGACGGAACCGGGTATATACGGTGCTATGTCTATTTGCTGATGGACGCCCAACTGAATATACTTCCACTCCGTCGAATATTAATAAAAATGACTACGATTGCCGTAATCGTAGCAGGCGCGGCAATAAACGCCCTGGCATTCAGTGGTAAAAATTATTTGTTCAGCAAATTATCGGGGCATGGGGAGGCAGAGCGAAAGAGGCATGATAAGGCTATGGAAAAATTGAATGAGGCCCAAGCTCAATGGATACGTCAGCGTCAGGCTAAGCTAGACTGGTTCAGTGAGCAATGAGAACTCCAAATAAGGGCTGGTAAAAACCTTCGTGAATTGGATGACGACATGTACAAATTCTATATCGCCTCGAACGAGAAGGCCCCACAGCTATCCGATTTTTACACGCCATCCAAAAAACAACAAGATGGAGAACTCACCCTCGTTCTTGGCTCCTTGTCCCTACTAGGTTTTATAGCCTACAGGTATTTGTAAGAACGTTTTTTCTTACATGTAATAAACATGTCAGAATCATCGCATATCATTACCGAGAAGGAGGCTGAAAAACTAAGCCAAATTTACTATACACCCGAGCATCTATGGACCGGACGAAAAGCCATCAAGCTGCTAGCGAAGGAGGGCGGCCTATCAAAAAAGTTAGTCACTCACTGGCTGTCCAGGCAACTCTTGTGGTTGAGACATATCAAAGGCCCTAAAAAGATCGATTATCCGCACTTCACCATTACAACACCGAATGAGATGCATCAGTTTGATTTACTGTACATGCCTCATGACAAACTATATGGTAGCACTTACAAATACATCCTGACAGATATTGACGTGGCCTCGAGGTACAAGGTGGCGAGGCCTCTGCGTACCAAAAAAGCCAGCGAGGTCGCTGACATGTTGAAGGATATTTATAAAGCAGGACCTCTTCGATACCCCAAGATTTTTCAGTGTGACAATGGTAGTGAGTTCAAGTCGGATGCAACAAAATTGCTGGAGGACAAGGGCGTGGAGATCTCTCGGGCCACCACAAAATACCATCATAGGTTTACGGCCTTTGTCGAGTCTTATAACAAGGTACTCGCGGAAAAGCTCTTTAAACCCCAGGATGCACAGGAGCTGGTCACTGAGGATACTAGTACCATTTGGGTTAAAAATTTGTACACTATCGTGAAAAGCCTCAATAATACCAAGACTGCCATGATTAACATGAAGCCTAGCAAGGCTATGAAGATGGATAAAGTACCACTCGCAAAAGGCGAAGAATATCCGGAGGAAAAATCCCTACCTGACGACGGGTTGTACTTGCATCTGCTACAACCGGGGGAAGAACATGGGGACTTGAAAAGACGCGCCACCGACGCGTTTTGGAGTAGGAAAATGTATAGGTTGGATCGTATAGTAGCGGGTAGTCGCGTGCTGTACTATTTAAAGGACGGTCCCGAAAGAAGCTTCGTGTCAGAAGAACTCATACAGGTACCGGAGGATGTCGAAGTACCTCCAGAGGAGGTTAAAAAGAGTGGTAATTTTTACTACTTATAAGAGTAGTGAAAATTAGCGTCTGCCTAGTCCTCCAGTGCCGGAACACCTAGGTCATATAGGTCATCCCGAGTAAGGTCAATAAGACCGAAATGGTTTTCGTAACGCTCCACATGCCCATCCTCCTCAAACCGATTAAAGGAGTGCATACCGTTGGGGTTCTCGATGACGACAATCTCCTCCGCATTAAGGTAGTTGTCTTTGAACCATCTCTTTTTGTTGGGGAGAATACGTCTTTGCACACGCACACAGTAGTATGGAAGATTATGGTATTCATCATCGTCCTGTGTGGTATGTTTTCGGTATATCATGATCATGTTGTCCTTTCCAGGATCTTGGGCATGTGGTACATACCGTTCTTTGAGCCTCGCATTTTCCTGGGTCTGTACCTCGAGTTCGTATCCCAGCTCCACAAGTTGTTCATCCCTGGAGTCAAGATCATCCTCAAGTATAGCGACGGCAATATCTCTGTCCCCGAGGGCCTGGCGATGCTCCTTAATCACATCTTGTAATTTTTGGACACCTGCCTGAGCAAGCCATTTGATGACCCCTACAGCTTTGGGCTTTCTGGAACGACGCACAATTTCCAATGCACCTTCAAGCGTGACGAATACATCATGCCCATTTTTCGCCTTACCAGGGGGGCCCATGGGAGATGCCTCATTAGGCCCTACTATTTCAGACCTGGTAGATAGGAATGTTGAAGGACTTGTCATATTTTTAACCTTTTCAATGCCCAGGAAACGTCCCAGATTGGCGCGTTTAAACATAGGTTGATCTTGCTTGTTGGACAGGGTCTCGATGGCTCCTGTGTTGAACATAACTTGCGTCATCTTTTCTAATATAACAATGTTCGGCGGAGGCTTTCACCGTGGTCATTCACAGGAGACATCGTGCCACCCCCTTTATTTTTACATATAATTCTTACTACCCGTAAGAGTAGTGAAAATTGTGCCCGTTTACGACATATCAATATCAAACATGCCCTCGAAGAGCTCCCGCGTATCATCATCGGGTAGGGTGAAGTGGTTCTTGTAAAAATTGTCCTTGGTAAGTACATCATCCTTGAACCTACACCAAGCATGTACGGCATTAGGATCATCACATTCCGGTTTCCTTACAGTCATCTCGGGGTACATTGCTTTTAAAATACTTATCCTTGTACCGAGTTTTTTACGCTGGCATCTGATCATATAGTGATCATGCCCGCCTTTTTTTCCATCCTCGTGTAGATCGTTTTTAATAATCACGCACAGCACGTTGTCATATTGATGCCTGTGTGGAACATGCCTATGCCGTAGTTCGGAGTTGTCCTGCCTAAGAACATCAAGCTGTTCATCCCTGACATCAGATCGTCCTCGAGAATGGCAATGGCAATATCTCTTTCCTCTATTGCTGCAGCAAGCTCCCTGGCCTCATCTTGCAATTTTTCTACACCTTTTCGAGCTAGCCATTTTGTCAAGGCTACTGCCCTAGGCTTTTTTGATCTTACAACAATCTCCAGGGCTCCGTTCAATGTGACAAAGACGTCATGCCCATTTTTTTTCCCTCTTCCAACGGTGTACGCAGACGGTACACCGTTTATACCCTCTATTTCTCGCCTTGATGCTATCATATGTCGATCAAGGCCATACCGCCTAGCATTTAGAATATTTAGGAATCTCTCGAGATCGGCGCGCTTGAACAGAGGCTGATTTTCCTCATCGAACAGGGTTTCAATTGCTCCGGCTGGTACTGCGTTGAAAAGCGAAGCCTGTAATGACATCTTTTCTAATATATTAATGCTTACCCGGAGGATTCCAACGCGGTCACTCGAGGATTTTCCAAGTCTTCGGGTGTTCAAGCCTCACATACAGGCATGCATGCTTGGACCTCTTCAACGCGGCCTTGATGTCAGCCCAACAATCGGAGGGTATCATATTCGTCTCCTCGTCAATCATTTTCATGTCTGAACGCTCGTTGGGAAACCATAAAAACAGGGCTTTTTTCTGCCTCCTCAAATTTTTGGGCAAAGCAGTATATGATTGCGTGAGTAGACATAAACTATGCCTGCGATGCCTACCACTGATGGCAAGCTCAAGCAAAGGTTGTCGACGCTTGTCGAGGCTCTCGTCGGATATCATGTCATCGATCATAAAGAGACTCTCCTCTCCTGCCAACAATGAGGACAATTTCGCTATCCATTCAAACAGTTGGTCCTTGGGATCGATCAGGAACACATAGTTATCCTTCCAGAGCGAGGTTCTTTCAAGGTATATTCCATTGCAGGGTAGGGCACAAGATGACGATATTGTGATAGTGCTTTTTATACTCATTTTCCAGCAGATCAAGGACACGTTGTGTCTTGCCACAGCTTGTGCCTGTGAAGATTGCCGTATAGGGTTCCTTCACGACGTCTAATGCTGCCATTTATTCCTATCTATTTTTGGGTATAGCGCGGCACATAAAGAACAGATCAAAACACCGCCGTGATTATTTACCAAAGACCCCCGGCAGGCAGGGCAGAGCTTGGTATGTTGAGTCTTATATTCGAGGGGTGGTGGATCAAATACTATCTTACCCTGTAGGCATCGCAATACTCTGCGGTACCTCACCCTGTCAGCAGGGTGTATAGAAGTAGGTAATCCTTATCCTGTTAAAACCCTCTAATTTCCCTGTCTATTTCGATGGGATCTAATTCGTATTCGATAATAGGGTCCTTGCATTTGATACGCCGCCTCTCCTTCGCTTTAGCTAGGCAACATATACAACTTTTGGTCCTACTTTTACCCCTAATCTTGAACATGTCTGGGGGAAACACTTTGTGACATTTGTAACAACATTTTGAATCCATTTACTATTTCCGGAGTTCGCCTCCTCCATTTTCTATTTACCCCTTAGGGCAAATAGAGAATTATTTCTGTTTGGGAACTATACTTGCGGGCAACCACCCTTTTTTAACCGCCATTTCGCGACTTGCCCGTCCCGCCGCAAAGTACGCCACCATCTTAAAAACATCCTCGGTATCCATTTTTGTAGATGGGCGTGAGATACCTAAAAATTTCTTACCTGCAAGAGCATAGGCGAAGGTGAACCCAAGGTCTACAACAGTCTTGTAGAGCATATCCAAAATCTCCTTTTCTTTGGGTGATACGTTGCTTGTGGTCATTTATTTAGTGTCATTCTATAACATTTTGAACATAGAGATATTTGGATGAGTTTTGCCCTGTTTCCCCTTCTGGGGCTCTGGATTAGCCACTGGCCTACTAGATTCTCCACCATTTTTGGGGGCAAATCTATACCAAACCCCAACCCCTATCGCAAGCACGGCCAGCGTACCTACGCCGTAAAGGTAGACTGACTGTACGGAACTGGCCCCAGAAGAGGTTTTGACTGCCGGCTCTACAGTACCCTCTTGTTGCTTCATTTCTTCCTTCCTTTACTTCATCAGTGCTGCCAACTTGTGACCCTGTGCCACACGCCCCGGATGCTTTACTGGTTTTGTAATGACCCTCTCTTCTTGTCTCTGATCTTCTCCAGTCATTTATCTTATCGCACCACCGTCCGAGGCTCTTCCTTAGTCTCCTTCTCCTCCTTTTTACTCATATGTCTAGCGGTATGTCCCGCCACCAGGATAGGCGCTAGACATCTACCAATGGTGCAGTACACAAGGATCCCGAGATCTGTCATGCTGTCCCTGATGATGGGGTCCTCCTCAATGTCCCTGCGCAATTCGTCAACAGAATCAATATCCACGAAGTTTCCAATCATGCTGGCATAGAGGCTGATAACATGGGTAGACAGTGCCCTAGCGGTTTTCTCCCCCTTCTCGTGAAGCTCACGTTGAAGGTACTCAGTATGTACTTTATCGATAGCCTCTTCTGGGGCTTTTTCGACAAAACCCTCTGTACATTTCTTCGGCAGTAAGTGTCCTTTACCCTTCCTCAGGGCCTCCTTCAAGGCTTGGCGTTTATCGATAGGCTTTTCAATATGTTCATATTCTGCAGAGGCTGTGTCGAATACTGTTGAGATATCAGACATTCTCTTTATTGTACGTCTATATCGAAAAAAACAAAAAGCAATCAGAGCATACGGTAGAAGTATAGCGATTAGTAGACATATGTCCATTTAGTAATTAAAAAACAAGTGGGGAGGTATGCATGCCGTCATCGTGCACGACTCTTTTGTCATAAAACGCCGAGAGGCCGAGTTTGTTCTGTTCGTAGGTGATCATACCCTGCTCATGTACCCTAAAGCCCACGTTTTTAGCCCTGTCCATACCACCCCCTAGCGCACTCATGTATCTACTCCAGGTCACAGCATTTTGTCTCTTTGACATGCCCTTACATGAAAATTTCGTACCAGCCTTGCCCTCAACAAAATAACACTTGGCTGTCAGGGCAATCATCCGAAACCCAATGAATTCCGCTTTGAATAACGCTCCTGTTCGACTCGAGTACTTATCAGTGACGAGCCAGTTTTGTACGTCTTTGTCGTACTCGTCAAGCAGTTTGGGGCGAACGACATCCCTTAACTCTTCCCCAGAGATGGCGAAATAGGCACTATCTGTGTCCATATAGATGTATTCGAAATCCCGGCGATCCACATACTTTTCCAGAAAATCATAGTAAAATTCCAACATCCGAAGCTTGGCTAGTTGGTACACTGCAATACCGCATTGGTAGGCCCTATCGATGGTACACTTGTGTTTGCCTTTTCTAAGCTCGTACGCATCCCCGATCTCCTCGAGATCTTCAAGGTATGGGCTTCGCAGGGCTGCTTCAACCTCCTTTTCATTCCGCGTAAACGTAGTATCTGCGTGTCTCGCTAGGTCTTCAATCATTTTGCCATAGAACGAGTTCCCTTTCAATTTGGCCGTATCTCCCGCAATACGTTTATCAGGGTCCTTATCGGCTTCTCGTCGTGCATCGGCAATCTCTTCCGGAAACCATTCAAAGGGCCTACCTCGAGTGAACTTGAGGAATTGATAAAAGGCAGTCACTTTCAACCCATGATCGAGGTACCATTTTAGCACAGGGGTATATAGTAGGATCTTTTCAGCCTTTAGCAGCCCCACGAGCTTACGCGTACCCGGAACACGCTTGCGACCCGTAGCTTTTAAGTACTCATGCATATGCTCATGGATTTGATCGTCGGGTATCTCCCTCACAGCAAACAGTGGAGCCATTTCGCCGAATTTGTCACGCAGTTCTTCGGGTACTTCGATATCCACCTGCACAAACCCAAAGAGCGATCCATCTAGCACACCCCGCGTTAGTATCTCGATATTGTTTTCTGATGTTGGTGTAGCCACCTTGATCAGCTTTTCCTTCCCACAGGGAAAATCCTGCATCAAGGTACTCGGGTAGAGCATGTTTGCGTCGTACCCTATAATGGTCTTGCACTTGTGGGGTTCGCCGTACGCGTGAGATCTGATACCCGTCACGTCTCGTTCGTGGTATCTACAGAATACGATCGCGGGGCCACCCACCATCCCCGTCTGTAAGAGCTTGTAGGCCTCATTCCCCGTACATTTTTCACATGTTTTACGTACCTCCTTGCAGACCTTACAAGTTTTGCTATAGCAAGAGTCTTCGCACTTGTGCTTGCAGGGTTCCCCCGGAGCGTATAGCTCCAACTTGGGGTTCAGCCGTAGAGACTTGTTCAACACGTAGCGCATTGACACACCTGGTATACTCACCGCATCCTTCAAAATGTCTATCTCGTCGTCGTAATACTGCAGCCTCGTCTTATCCACGGCCTCAATCAAAGGTTCCACATCGGCCAGGCTGCACTCGCGCAGCCAGTCCATCATGGTGACGCAGCCTCGCCTGTAAAACTCAGCGCGGAATGTCTCGTACTCTTCATTAGATATCTGGTTTTTCCCACTTAGACGGCTATAAAAGTCCTCGTGAGCCACAGGCCCAACATGGTTCAACTTGTCGTGGCTCGTCAACCATTCATACGGAAACACGAGCTTTTGCAGCTTACATTCCAACGACTTTCACCAACCGTCATAGCTTAGACCAGGAGCAAGGAAATTTTTGATGTCGAGAAATTTTAACCTCGAGGTGGTGAGGAACATGTAGTCGTTATCTTTTTTTGCCACCTTGATCTTATTGCCTTGCGCGATCTCCTCGACAAAATACCCCTTGATCAGGTTGATGTCGTACTTGCCAGAATTAAACCCGATTACAGATACTTGGCTTACCCACTCATTCCACAATTCCTGGTTCTTTTTGGAGAGCATGTCAAAGTCGTCAGGCTTCGGGTACATTCTATCTACCTCTTCCACAATGAGGGCATGCCTCTTTTCCAGCTGCTCCACAAACTGCTTAACCAAGACCTTGGGATCCTCGTGCTCAATGAACGTCGGGTGGTTATTCAAACTATCGGCAATACCAACACTTACAGGAACATGTCTCGAAAGGTATGTTAGATCAGGGGTTTGCCGGTAATTTAAAGGTGATAGGAGGGCTTCAAAGTCAAATACAATATAGTGGGGGTAGGGTTTGAATTCTTCCTGAAAGTACCTCTTGATTTTGGGTGGTTTCTCACATTCCCAAGCTGTGACGAGGTTGTACCCCTGTTCCCGTATCATCCTTTCCTTAGACTGGGTTGCACCGTACCGAGTCTTGTCCGCTTTGGTTCTCTCGGACAGGCAGGGACATCCGTGCCACTTACAACCATTGTACTCGTAAACAGTTTTTGTGATAGGCTCGTAGCCATCAACTTCCCACTCCTTTTTGCCATCACGGATAACACGTTTACCACTATGACCACATAGGGCATGATGAATATGTCTTCCGATTTGTTTTGACATGTATTCAATCCATTTTGATGCATCATAGCTATACCCCTCATCCTAAAAGACCTTCTCCGCCCTGCTCGGTATACGTTTGACCTTCCCCCCTTTGCAGATAATCGTCGTCTTGACACCCTCGCATTCGTTCCGTTTATGCCGCGTGAGGTTGCAGACTTTGTTAAAAACTTGTCCACAGGCCTCGCATTCCCAGTGCTGGGTTAAAGCATCCATTTTTTTGATGTAAAAACAGTGGCCGTCCAGCATACCAAGATTGATGTCATCTAAACCCTTTTTGTACTGCTTTTGCCCATAGACGAGTCTCCATGGTGCCTTTTCGGAGTTTGTCTTGGGCTCAAAGACCCTGATGTTGATCTTGAAGTGTTTGCCAACGCCCTCTGTATCCAACAGCCTCGTAGGGCGCACATCTTTACGCTTTAGTTTAGGGTCCCCGTAGTACTCTCGAGCTAAGGTGAGAGCTGGCCTTGTTAGAAACTCTGTTCCTCGTTTTACGTTAACCCTATCTCTTACAGCTAAGCATCTCCAGAAGCATAGGTTTTCCGTTCTGGCATCTTCACCATCCATACCATAGATGCACCTCTTGTTTCGCAACCAATCCGGGAGAGGGCCGCATCCCAGAAGAGGTTCACGTGTGCTTATCACTTTGATCTGTACGTGATCGAAGACAATTTTACCCTCATATGATCCTGGGGTCTCGGTGGTTCTAGTGGGTGGTAAATAAGCCTTACTCCAAAATTCACTATCCTCCAAATCGAGACGCTTCATTTCGCATTGTTCAATGAACGCTTCAATTTCGGCGATGCTTGATAGCGACATGGAGCCCTTAGTTTTGTGGTAATCAGACACACCACCTCCACCCTTGTAAATATCACAGCTAAAACTGTACACAACCTTAACGCGCATGTCCACGTGTGGTGTAATTTTTTGGATAATAGCGTCCTTTAGAGGTTGTTTTAGATGCTTGTTGAACCGCCATGTTTTGACCCTATTTCCATCTTCCAACATTTGGATATCGTCCTCAATGCCCTGATATTCATCCTGGGTGTCCTCCGTGTCCTGGTAGTCTTTCCGTGCTTCCTGTACGACCTCGTCGTGAAGCGTTGTCCCTCCCGAAATTTGTTCCCTTGCTCTATTGTAATAGAAGGCAACGGTATCCCTCACACTCTGTAGTCGATCGGCAAGAGCGTCGCGAGTTGCTGCCACTGGCGCTGACACGGTGCTATATATTTTGCTGATGGCATTCTTAACCCAACTCATCTTCTCTTTCTTATATACAGATTTCGGATTTCTTGTGAAGAGGTCAAAAGTTGAGCAGGTTGGGAATTTCCCTACTCCACTTGCGCATGCTTTTTTGTCACATTACTGCGCATGCGTTGGATTTTTGCTGATGTTTAGCGGATTTTTTGTGCAATGGGGCGTGACGAAAAGATGTGACGTCACAAGTGAAATTCTGTATGATATTTTTTATGAGAGTTTGACCGTGGTTTTTGGAAAATCCTGGGTATATTGACTCCCTTATACTACTAAAGCCGTATGAGAAAAGCTTTATTCTTATGCAAAAAAATGTGTATGTGTTGTTTAATTGTTTTAAAAATCTATATTGTGGCAACTTTCAATATTTTTTTTATTTTTTTTTTATTACTTTGGTTTTTTTGAATTGTTTATCAGTCACTTCAACTGATTTTATTTCAGAAATTCTCACGTTATAGCTTTTCTAAACCTCAATTTCCAGCCTTTATTGTTTTAAGCCAGTTACCTAGAAAAAAACTGTACCACAAAGGTCTTTTCTCAAGTTATTTAACGACATCATAGCATGCAACAAAAAAATTAAGAGAAAAATATATTTGATTGCTAGACAAAATATGAAATTTCGACGCTCACGCCAATAACTTGCGCACTTCAAGCGCGTATTCAGCCGTATATGTTCCTCAAGTATCACGTGCATGGATTGAGCGAGACGGGTTTTCTTAAGGCTGAATCCTTTTCCAGCAAACTGATGCGGATTTTTAGTACGAGATTAACGCTGAAACCGGGCGAAACTGACAATTTCTCGGCAGAATAACTGAAAGACAAAACGCCGATTTGGAAATCGTTTCCGCTTAAATGTGAGGTTGTAGTAATGCCTTCAGCGACAAAAAAAATGTGAAGGTTGGGCACTTTGGTCTTGTTTCGCAAGCTTAAACAGCAATAAACACGTTTAATTTTTTTCTAGGGAAACTACCTTAAAAAGTGAACTAAAGAAACAAATAACTAACGTAATCTTTCCGCATACCTATACAATTACATGCCTACAACCTACAACACAGCTGTTATGATTATGATGCAGATTTCTAGCTAAAAAGACGTCTTTCTACGCGGGACATTTTCGAACATTAAAACTCTCCCTATTTGATCAGGAGACTCTCGATATAAAGATCTCTCTTTCACCCGATTGTGCAACAATTCAGGTAGAAAAAAAATAAAATAAGATATGCTAGTTTTTCAGAAAACAATTGATAAACGATTGATTATTAAACGGAGGGTGTGGTATCTGTAGTACAAGCGTCATAGTATTCTTAGAGTTTTCGCAGCTGTTATAGCTCTTAAAAACTATAGCTCACAACTTCTTCTCGTCTCCAAACTTAAAGCGGGAAAAATGGTAATGCTAAGACGCATCAATCTCGTCCCCATGGCATTTTGTCTTTTAAGGTTCAGGGGCCATAGACCCTGGGGATGTGGTTGAAGACGCGTGAGTAAGAAAACTTCCTTATATTAGAACGATCAAGGTTGAAAAGTCAGGAATTTGACAACATTTTTGTAACTAAACCAATATTAATGCTTTTATATCAGTATTAAAAAATTGTTAAAAAGAGTGACCTGAAGTTTCCTGTTTCATTAAAAAGGAAAAAAAAATCCTTAATTCTACCCAATCATGTTCATTAGTGTTTAGACAAAAATCGTTTAAGATGTTCAGTTACTTATTATTCTATCTTTTAATACATGTTAAGCATAAGAATAAGACCTGCACTTTTTTGATAAAAAATGAACCAGGAAAATGATTTTTCCACGTGTTCAGCCTGAAATATTTTTATTTTGTTACTAGTCGATTAGGCCCGTGGAAAAATCCACTTAGGCAGAAAAACAATTGAAAAGTTCTGTCATTTGAATTTTGATGACATCAGCAAATGTTTCAGTATATTGAATACTGCCTTTTACCAAAAAAAATAATCTGAAAATGCATAAAAAGAAATTAAGTCATAATTTAAACAAAAACGTTCTTAAAATCTAGTAACACAAAATATCAAATGTCAAATCGCATGAAATCCTCCCAACAAAACTTCAGACAAAATATAAAAAAAAAAAAAACGTTGTGCAAGGTGTAAAATCTAGTTGGTAGAAAGTGACAACATTGACATTCACAACCCAGACAGTTACGACACCAATAATAATAATGTCAGAAATAACACATCTCAAATATGTATACATCTTATTATGTGATTATGTTGAAAACTTTCAATATTTTAATCCGAAGTGTCGAAAAGAAAGGCTTGCAACAGTAAGCACAGATCTATGAGAATAAGTTGTTTACGCATTTTAAACATTGTCTTTTCCCTAAATGCTTAATACAACAATACAACCTGAACAATATCAAAAAGCCAAACTTAAACAAACACAAAACACTAAAAAACAAAATGTTAAACTTTGAAAAATCACTTATTCGGCTGCATACCATCCTCTCGCGCAAAAATATGCACAAAACAATTTTTTTGTCTAATGATCCATACTGACTTTACCAAACATTTTAAACTGAAATGTCGAAAAAGCAATGAGCAAGGAGTAAATTTATTATTTTGAAAACATTGAAAAGTTTACAATAAATGTAGAACACAAAGGTTTCTGAGGAGCAAATCAAAATATGAACAAAAATCAATTCAATTGGCATGTTCTATATATTGTCTTCACCCATAAAATCTTCCACAAAAAGGATATGAAACCCATCAAATTCAACTCGGAAAAAGCAGTCATTTCAGTGCATACAAAAATACAACTTGGAAAGTGTAGAATATCAAATTATTTTTTTAGTATATATACTTGCATACGGTCCTCCCTCACAACAGTTACACAGTCTGAACATTCAGTAATTTTTTATCATCACCAAATATTTATTCCCGCAATATTTTGTGAAGTTCTTAATAAAAACAAAAACGTGAAACCGTGGACTTTTCTTCCAGCAAAACTGACATTACTTACAGTTAGTTTAAAGTTTAAAAAAAGTTTATAACACAAAATATAAAAAAAATCAACTTACACAACAGCTCACAGTCTAATTGTACAAAAATTTGTTCTTTTAGTGTTTTGCATGTGCTCTTTTTTCCACAAAAGTTTACACAGAATTTAAAAAACAGCAGTTTGCAACACAAACAATATAAACGGCAACCATACTATTCTCTGCTGAGAAATTTTAACCACAAATGTCAAAAACCCAGGTAAATTTCCCCAATTATTTTTTAAAAAAACTGCGATTTGGAGCACATCAAATTTAAATAGAGAAGGATCAGTCATTTCGTTATGTTGTACAGAGTCCTCGCCGGTAAGAATTTATACAAAATATAGAAAACACAGCTTGCAATGTGTAAAATCTAATTCTTCTTCTGTGTATGGTCCTTCCTCACAAAATAACATAAATATATAAAAAAAAGTTTCAGTTATAACATCTAAAACAACAAAAATCAGTTCTATCAGTATATGTCATGCCATTGTCTTACACAAAATGTTCACCTTAAAGTTTCACAAGGCACAGCCTGTAAATTAAAAACAACTAAGATCAGGTATTTTGGTCTATTCATACCATCCTGTCCCAAAGAATTTATATAAAATGTGAAAATTGAGTGGTAAAACAGAAATTTGCAAAATTCCAATTTTTTTATATGCATATTGTATATGCCTTCTGCAACAATAAGTGAATCCAAAACGTCAAAAAGAAGAAAACAATAGCTTACAATGAGTATAAAACCAAAATCAACAAAGTAGCTAACTCTTTTGATGTATATATTGAATATGGCCATATTCACAAAAGTTTACACTAAATGTAAAAAACAGTTGTGTTTAGTAATTCTACGTCAACAAACGTCAGTTCTTTTAGCATGCTGATTTATGTCTTTGCCCACAAACTCTTACATGAATATGTCAAAACCATAAATTGGAAGAAATTAAATTTACATTTTAAAAATAAGTATTTCTGTACTTTATTTTTAGAAATCTTTGCAGGAAAAGAACTTCGCAAGTCAAAAAGAGAATCAGGAAAATGTTTAAAATTTTCAGGGTTAATAACGTTTGATGGATTTTGTGGGAATTTTACATTTTGTATATATAATGTCAGTTGAATTTCTCATTTTAATATAAAAACTGGAATGGCTTGCAAGGTGTAAAGTAAAATTCTACAAAAATTAATTAAGCATGTAACCGATGTATATAAGTTTAGTTACACAAAATGTGAAAAATACATTATTTGCATACACAAAATGTGAAAAATACATTGTTTGCTTAAAAACAGTCCGTAAACTCTTCTTAAATATTATGTAATACTGTTTTAAAAGTTGTTGTGGCTTGTTAATTTAAGCTTAAAATGTCAAGTGAAATAAAGTTACAGTCACATTCTTAGCAAAGACCACTAAGATAACACTACGGTAGCTAGCTTACATGTAAAAAGCAACATAAAACTGAAGCTAACATAAGCTAGCTACAGCAGCTAATAGCTGGTCAGTTGAACATAAACTGGAGACTTAGCTAGGTATAAAGAACACTTAGACGGCTATAAAAGTCCTCGTGAGCCACAGGCCCAACATGGTTCAACTTGTCGTGGCTCGTCAACCATTCATACGGAAACACGAGCTTTTGCAGCTTACATTCCAACGACTTTCACCAACCGTCATAGCTTAGACCAGGAGCAAGGAAATTTTTGATGTCGAGAAATTTTAACCTCGAGGTGGTGAGGAACATGTAGTCGTTATCTTTTTTTGCCACCTTGATCTTATTGCCTTGCGCGATCTCCTCGACAAAATACCCCTTGATCAGGTTGATGTCGTACTTGCCAGAATTAAACCCGATTACAGATACTTGGCTTACCCACTCATTCCACAATTCCTGGTTCTTTTTGGAGAGCATGTCAAAGTCGTCAGGCTTCGGGTACATTCTATCTACCTCTTCCACAATGAGGGCATGCCTCTTTTCCAGCTGCTCCACAAACTGCTTAACCAAGACCTTGGGATCCTCGTGCTCAATGAACGTCGGGTGGTTATTCAAACTATCGGCAATACCAACACTTACAGGAACATGTCTCGAAAGGTATGTTAGATCAGGGGTTTGCCGGTAATTTAAAGGTGATAGGAGGGCTTCAAAGTCAAATACAATATAGTGGGGGTAGGGTTTGAATTCTTCCTGAAAGTACCTCTTGATTTTGGGTGGTTTCTCACATTCCCAAGCTGTGACGAGGTTGTACCCCTGTTCCCGTATCATCCTTTCCTTAGACTGGGTTGCACCGTACCGAGTCTTGTCCGCTTTGGTTCTCTCGGACAGGCAGGGACATCCGTGCCACTTACAACCATTGTACTCGTAAACAGTTTTTGTGATAGGCTCGTAGCCATCAACTTCCCACTCCTTTTTGCCATCACGGATAACACGTTTACCACTATGACCACATCGGGCATGATGAATATGTCTTCCGATTTGTTTTGACATGTATTCAATCCATTTTGATGCATCATAGCTATGCCCCTCATCCTAAAAGACCTTCTCCGCCCTGCTCGGTATACGTTTGACCTTCCCCCCTTTGCAGATAATCGTCGTCTTGACACCCTCGCATTCGTTCCGTTTATGCCGCGTGAGGTTGCAGACTTTGTTAAAAACTTGTCCACAGGCCTCGCATTCCCAGTGCTGGGTTAAAGCATCCATTTTTTTGATGTAAAAACAGTGGCCGTCCAGCATACCAAGATTGATGTCATCTAAACCCTTTTTGTACTGCTTTTGCCCATAGACGAGTCTCCATGGTGCCTTTTCGGAGTTTGTCTTGGGCTCAAAGACCCTGATGTTGATCTTGAAGTGTTTGCCAACGCCCTCTGTATCCAACAGCCTCGTAGGGCGCACATCTTTACGCTTTAGTTTAGGGTCCCCGTAGTACTCTCGAGCTAAGGTGAGAGCTGGCCTTGTTAGAAACTCTGTTCCTCGTTTTACGTTAACCCTATCTCTTACAGCTAAGCATCTCCAGAAGCATAGGTTTTCCGTTCTGGCATCTTCACCATCCATACCATAGATGCACCTCTTGTTTCGCAACCAATCCGGGAGAGGGCCGCATCCCAGAAGAGGTTCACGTGTGCTTATCACTTTGATCTGTACGTGATCGAAGACAATTTTACCCTCATATGATCCTGGGGTCTCGGTGGTTCTAGTGGGTGGTAAATAAGCCTTACTCCAAAATTCACTATCCTCCAAATCGAGACGCTTCATTTCGCATTGTTCAATGAACGCTTCAATTTCGGCGATGCTTGATAGCGACATGGAGCCCTTAGTTTTGTGGTAATCAGACACACCACCTCCACCCTTGTAAATATCACAGCTAAAACTGTACACAACCTTAACGCGCATGTCCACGTGTGGTGTAATTTTTTGGATAATAGCGTCCTTTAGAGGTTGTTTTAGATGCTTGTTGAACCGCCATGTTTTGACCCTATTTCCATCTTCCAACATTTGGATATCGTCCTCAATGCCCTGATATTCATCCTGGGTGTCCTCCGTGTCCTGGTAGTCTTTCCGTGCTTCCTGTACGACCTCGTCGTGAAGCGTTGTCCCTCCCGAAATTTGTTCCCTTGCTCTATTGTAATAGAAGGCAACGGTATCCCTCACACTCTGTAGTCGATCGGCAAGAGCGTCGCGAGTTGCTGCCACTGGCGCTGACACGGTGCTATATATTTTGCTGATGGCATTCTTAACCCAACTCATCTTCTCTTTCTTATATACAGATTTCGGATTTCTTGTGAAGAGGTCAAAAGTTGAGCAAGTTGGGAATTTTCCTACTCCACTTGCGCATGCTTTTTTGTCACATTACTGCGCATGCGTTGGATTTTTGCTGATGTTTAGCGGATTTTTTGTGCAATGGGGCGTGACGAAAAGATGTGACGTCACAAGTGAAATTCTGTATGATATTTTTTATGAGAGTTTGACCGTGGTTTTTGGAAAATCCTGGGTATATTGACTCCCTTATACTACTAAAGCCGTATGAGAAAAGCTTTATTCTTATGCAAAAAAATGTGTATGTGTTGTTTAATTGTTTTAAAAATCTATATTGTGGCAACTTTCAATATTTTTTTTATTTTTTTTTTATTACTTTGGTTTTTTTGAATTGTTTATCAGTCACTTCAACTGATTTTATTTCAGAAATTCTCACGTTATAGCTTTTCTAAACCTCAATTTCCAGCCTTTATTGTTTTAAGCCAGTTACCTAGAAAAAAACTGTACCACAAAGGTCTTTTCTCAAGTTATTTAACGACATCATAGCATGCAACAAAAAAATTAAGAGAAAAATCTATTTGATTGCTAGACAAAATATGAAATTTCGACGCTCACGCCAATAACTTGCGCACTTCAAGCGCGTATTCAGCCGTATATGTTCCTCAAGTATCACGTGCATGGATTGAGCGAGACGGGTTTTCTTAAGGCTGAATCCTTTTCCAGCAAACTGATGCGGATTTTTAGTACGAGATTAACGCTGAAACCGGGCGAAACTGACAATTTCTCGGCAGAATAACTGAAAGACAAAACGCCGATTTGGAAATCGTTTCCGCTTAAATGTGAGGTTGTAGTAATGCCTTCAGCGACAAAAAAAATGTGAAGGTTGGGCACTTTGGTCTTGTTTCGCAAGCTTAAACAGCAATAAACACGTTTAAATTTTTTCTAGGGAAGCTACCTTAAAAAGTGAACTAAAGAAACAAATAACTAACGTAATCTTTCCGCATACCTATACAATTACATGCCTACAACCTACAACACAGCTGTTATGATTATGATGCAGATTTCTAGCTAAAAAGACGTCTTTCTACGCGGGACATTTTCGAACATTAAAACTCTCCCTATTTGATCAGGAGACTCTCGATATAAAGATCTCTCTTTCACCCGATTGTGCAACAATTCAGGTAGAAAAAAAATAAAATAAGATATGCTAGTTTTTCAGAAAACAATTGATAAACGATTGATTATTAAACGGAGGGTGTGGTATCTGTAGTACAAGCGTCATAGTATTCTTAGAGTTTTCGCAGCTGTTATAGCTCTTAAAAACTATAGCTCACAACTTCTTCTCGTCTCCAAACTTAAAGCGGGAAAAATGGTAATGCTAAGACGCATCAATCTCGTCCCCATGGCATTTTGTCTTTTAAGGTTCAGGGGCCATAGACCCTGGGGATGTGGTTGAAGACGCGTGAGTAAGAAAACTTCCTTATATTAGAACGATCAAGGTTGAAAAGTCAGGAATTTGACAACATTTTTGTAACTAAACCAATATTAATGCTTTTATATCAGTATTAAAAAATTGTTAAAAAGAGTGACCTGAAGTTTCCTGTTTCATTAAAAAGGAAAAAAAATCCTTAATTCTACCCAATCATGTTCATTAGTGTTTAGACAAAAATCGTTTAAGATGTTCAGTTACTTATTATTCTATCTTTTAATACATGTTAAGCATAAGATAAGACCTGCACTTTTTTGATAAAAAATGAACCAGGAAAATGATTTTTCCACGTGTTCAGCCTGAAATATTTTTATTTTGTTACTAGTCGATTAGGCCCGTGGAAAAATCCACTTAGGCAGAAAAACAATTGAAAAGTTCTGTCATTTGAATTTTGATGACATCAGCAAATGTTTCAGTATATTGAATACTGCCTTTTACCAAAAAAAATAATCTGAAAATGCATAAAAAGAAATTAAGTCATAATTTAACAAAAACGTTCTTAAAATCTAGTAACACAAAATATCAAATGTCAAATCGCATGAAATCCTCCCAACAAAACTTCAGACAAAATATAAAAAAAAAAAAAACGTTGTGCAAGGTGTAAAATCTAGTTGGTAGAAAGTGACAACATTGACATTCACAACCCAGACAGTTACGACACCAATAATAATAATGTCAGAAATAACACATCTCAAATATGTATACATCTTATTATGTGATTATGTTGAAAACTTTCAATATTTTAATCCGAAGTGTCGAAAAGAAAGGCTTGCAACAGTAAGCACAGATCTATGAGAATAAGTTGTTTACGCATTTTAAACATTGTCTTTTCCCTAAATGCTTAATACAACAATACAACCTGAACAATATCAAAAAGCCAAACTTAAACAAACACAAAACACTAAAAAACAAAATGTTAAACTTTGAAAAATCACTTATTCGGCTGCATACCATCCTCTCGCGCAAAAATATGCACAAAACAATTTTTTTGTCTAATGATCCATACTGACTTTACCAAACATTTTAAACTGAAATGTCGAAAAAGCAATGAGCAAGGAGTAAATTTATTATTTTGAAAACATTGAAAAGTTTACAATAAATGTAGAACACAAAGGTTTCTGAGGAGCAAATCAAAATATGAACAAAAATCAGTTCAATTGGCATGTTCTATATATTGTCTTCACCCATAAAATCTTCCACAAAAAGGATATGAAACCCATCAAATTCAACTCGGAAAAAGCAGTCATTTCAGTGCATACAAAAATACAACTTGGAAAGTGTAGAATATCAAATTATTTTTTTAGTATATATACTTGCATACGGTCCTTCCTCACAACAGTTACACAGTCTGAACATTCAGTAATTTTTTATCATCACCAAATATTTATTCCCGCAATATTTTGTGAAGTTCTTAATAAAAACAAAAACGTGAAACCGTGGACTTTTCTTCCAGCAAAACTGACATTACTTACAGTTAGTTTAAAGTTTAGAAAAAGTTTATAACACAAAATATAAAAAAAATCAACTTACACAACAGCTCACAGTCTAATTGTACAAAAATTTGTTCTTTTAGTGTTTTGCATGTGCTCTTTTTCCACAAAAGTTTACACAGAATTTAAAAAACAGCAGTTTGCAACACAAACAATATAAACGGCAACCATACTATTCTCTGCTGAGAAATTTTAACCACAAATGTCAAAAACCCAGGTAAATTTCCCCAATTATTTTTAAAAAAACTGCGATTTGGAGCACATCAAATTTAAATAGAGAAGGATCAGTCATTTCGTTATGTTGTACAGAGTCCTCGCCGGTAAGAATTTATACAAAATATAGAAAACACAGCTTGCAATGTGTAAAATCTAATTCTTCTTCTGTGTATGGTCCTTCCTCACAAAATAACATAAATATATAAAAAAAAGTTTCAGTTATAACATCTAAAACAACAAAAATCAGTTCTATCAGTATATGTCATGCCATTGTCTTACACAAAATGTTCACCTTAAAGTTTCACAAGGCACAGCCTGTAAATTAAAAACAACTAAGATCAGGTATTTTGGTCTATTTCATACCATCCTGTCCCAAAGAATTTATATAAAATGTGAAAATTGAGTGGTAAAACAGAAATTTGCAAAATTCCAATTTTTTATATGCATATTGTATATGCCTTCTGCAACAATAAGTGAATCCAAAACGTCAAAAAGAAGAAAACAATAGCTTACAATGAGTATAAAACCAAAATCAACAAAGTAGCTAACTCTTTTGATGTATATATTGAATATGGCCATATTCACAAAAGTTTACACTAAATGTAAAAAACAGTTGTGTTTAGTAATTCTACGTCAACAAACGTCAGTTCTTTTAGCATGATGATTTATGTCTTTGCCCACAAACTCTTACATGAATATGTCAAAACCATAAATTGGAAGAAATTAAATTTACATTTTAAAAATAAGTATTTCTGTACTTTATTTTTAGAAATCTTTGCAGGAAAAGAACTTCGCAAGTCAAAAAGAGAATCAGGAAAATGTTTAAAATTTTCAGGGTTAATAACGTTTGATGGATTTTGTGGGAATTTTACATTTTGTATATATAATGTCAGTTGAATTTCTCATTTTAATATAAAAACTGGAATGGCTTGCAAGGTGTAAAGTAAAATTCTACAAAAATTAATTAAGCATGTAACCGATGTATATAAGTTTAGTTACACAAAATGTGAAAAATACATTATTTGCATACACAAAATGTGAAAAATACATTGTTTGCTTAAAAACAGTCCTTAAACTCTTCTTAAATATTATGTAATACTGTTTTAAAAGTTGTTGTGGCTTGTTAATTTAAGCTTAAAATGTCAAGTGAAATAAAGTTACAGTCACATTCTTAGCAAAGACCACTAAGATAACACTACGGTAGCTAGCTTACATGTAAAAAGCAACATAAAACTGAAGCTAACATAAGCTAGCTACAGCAGCTAATAGCTGGTCAGTTGAACATAAACTGGAGACTTAGCTAGGTATAAAGAACATGGCTACATATTTATAAAGTCCAAGCTATAGCTAGCTATTAGGTTGTTGTTGGTGTGGTTGGTTTTATCATGCTAGCTAACAAACATGTCTCGCATCAATAATATAATCAAAACTAAAAAAAAACATAAACAAACCTTTAAAACCTTGCTATACTTCATTTACATACCATACCCTTTTTCAAATGTTTTTGTAGATTTATTTTGAAGGCAAGAGAAGACAAATGCTTAAAAAGGACAGCCATCTTTTTTTGTAAACACAATTTCCGTTACTTTGTGCTAGAACTTCATTTAACAAACCACAAAAAACTCGCGGCTTTTCACGACAAAGAAGACATATATTTTACGGCAACATCAAAGATTTTTTTCGGCGACATCAAAGGAAAATGAAGATATACACTTTGCCTGTTACAGACACACAAACAGACACACTCTCCGTATTATTATAAGAGATTATAATTATCAGCCATTCCGAGTCGATATAAAAATGTTCCAAAAAAAATTGTACTATTTTCTAAAAAGTTACATGTATTTTTATAAACACATTTTAATACTACAGATGCAAAATCTAAGAAGAATAGAACAATTAAATTATTTTTAAGTGAATTAACGAATTCACTTAAAAACGATACATTATTAAATACATATTAAAAAAATATATATATATATGTTGTATGGCACCATAAACATTTCTTCCAACTCTTAATAAAACACAGACCCGTCATCTTACACATTTCAAAACATTAAAAGAATATTTTAAGAATCAAGCTTCACTTCAAATGCCAAATTTAGTCTAAAACCGACTTGATAATTTTTTTTGAGAAACGTCTCATGAACCTTTCTTGTTTGTATTATGTTATATTGCCTTTACTCCGGGAATTGTTAAAATCCATGGGCTTTTTTTTCAGATTGTATGTTTTTCTTGTATGCCCTAATGTGAGTTTGGCGCCTTGCGAAATATTCTGTATGGATCCAAAAAAGTTCAAAAAGTATCCTTACAACCAAAAATGCACAAAACAAACGAACTTTTCGTGCAATTGAAACCTTAATTAGTTAATCCATCATAGATAAATCGTCGAAATGTCACTTAAAGTATCAACCTAATACGTAATTTAAACAATTTTGACAAAAATGATGACATTATTACTAACGGTCATCACTTGAGGTATCTTTTTTCATTTTAATGTTGCAAATATCATTCGTACAAAGTTTTATGAGTTACAACCCAACACAAAGATAGTTATGTGGGTAGGTTCCAAATCTTTTAAAGCCCTAGATATCGGCCATCACTTGAAACTACCCTCTTAATTTCTATGTAACCATTATTATAGTTATTATAGACAAAAAATACCTTTCGATAGCATCATCATTAGATAGAACGTAAAACTCGTTTTACATTTTACCCTAAAATCGGAAAAAGCGGTTTTCCAGGCAATTCTTGGCATTTTTTTGAACGAATTATGTATGTTAAATAACTTTTATTTGGCTGTCAGAAACGTTAAACAGGATGTATTGCGGACAAATTTCAAGCTTTTGATGTTTTCACAGAATGAGTGGTGACATAAGCAAAACTAAAATTCATACCATCTTGTTTTTTCCATGACTGTAATTGTGCCATGTTTGATTCCATGTGAAAAAGCCTATCAAAAGTTATGGAGGGTGGGGGTGACCAACCCCTCGGTCATAAAATGCTCGAATTACGCCGGACCGAATAGGGTTTATAGCACCGCCCTAGAATTAAAGCTGCGCTCGTGATTCTGAACTTATGGAAAGATTACGGTTATTAGATTACGGGATGCATTTTATAAACAAATCATTTAATACAAAATTCACTTCATTATAAGTTTTCAAATATCTAATTAGAAGAACTAATAGTCGTTTTTTATAACAGTTTAAAAGGAAAACCAAATCACAAACGTCTGCAAAGCTAATTCTATGTATCATATATTGTATTTAGTTAACAACAAAATTATTTTTAACCAGTTTGGCTAGTCCTTGTGTGTTTCCGGATTCTCGGATTCTCCTTCATGGGAAGGTCCAGCCCTGGAAGCACTTCTTGGTCTTGATGGCCTTCTTCCTAAAACTGGCGATTTCAATTTTCCATTGATGATCAGGAAATGGAAAAACAAATGCAGACAAAAGCCCAATTGAAGAGGAGGACCGGTTGTGTACACAATTTCAAATAAAATTGGTAAGTTAGCACTTCTAGCCATTTTTTCAATTCTTCCATTGTAAAAACTAATAATAGATGCTAAAAACACGGCAAGGAATGATAGCATGAGTAAAGGAACGAGGAAATGGCTTTTCGTGCGTCGTTTCATCGATACAGAACAGGAAGATTTGACATCAGCCTTGAAAAAAAGATATATCTGAAATATAAGTGATATTATCCTCGAACCATACTTGACTGCATTCCAAGTAAAATAAAGCACGTCATTCCTATGGTTAATTTGTGCGGATTTGACTGCCCAAACCGAAACCATTCCACACTTAAAACACCAAAATGCCAAAGCGAAGAGACCCATTCCGACCATTAGTATGTCAACACCTTGCACATGCTCTTCTTCGACTTCTATTATTTCATTTTCTTGGCCTTCATCAGCATTTCCTGCACTAGCCAAATAGTTGCGATCTGTTCTTTCAATGTTGTCGTGTGATGCTTTTCTCTTCTAAACTCAAAAATTAGTATAAAGTAGGAGACTTACTTACTTTTATGCATAAACTATTACTTCTTCTTTTTACAAAAATTAATAATAAAGTTGATCAATGTAAACACTTGAAAGTTGATTTAAAAACTATGTAAATGTAACCCAAATTCTAAAATAAGATTACTGTGAAACTTATTTAAAGCGGAAATCTTCGGACAAACGGATTGACAGACAGACACTCAGACGAACATAACAGACTTATTCATTATTTATATTAGCTAAATGCAACTAGATAGCTACATCTCACGATTAATTTTTGAACTTTCACGGGAAATCAGTTTGAAGAATAAAAAAAATGCTGGTGCTTGTTTTTGCTTTGACAGAATATTGACAGGTTGTTAGCTGAAGTTACGAGAAATGAAATGCTCTATGGTGTGAACGCTCCACTGAATTTGCAACAGACAGTACACCTGTAATAAAGGAAGGTGTGCAGCATCGTTTGGCGTTTAACACCAGGTAATCCAGCTAGTTTCTATATCAATAATACCCGCTTTCTGTCTGTCCGTGTATTAATCCGGTGTTATCGTTTCTTGAGACGACAGGGTTTATGTTTTGCCCACAATTACTTCAGGCTTATTTCACAGAAACTTATTCCTCAAAGTAAAATTGCTGAGGATTGATTTAGCTAGAGCATGTTGACCGACTGTTTTTGCTATAACGGGATAACAACAGGTTATAGACTGTGTTTTTTTTTGGCTAAAGTTGCGTGAAAGTTATTTTTTTGGAAAATATGTTACACCTGAAACACTATAATACTTAAATTAAGACATACTGCATCCATGTACAGCACTCCACCGGGTCACACAGTTACTTGTGGCTTATCCCGGCGTTTCTACGCCAGTTCTCCAGGTTAGTCTATAATATAATACTCGCTGTTTGTTGGCCTAAAATCATATAATCGCATCTATAATCACAGTAATAGCACCATTCTAAGTAAATTTCATTACTTAATGTAGCACCCGTCCAACTAAATTTTATTACTTAATGTAGCACCCATCCAAGTTAATTTCACTTCTTAATGCTAACAGACAAACTAGCTGCGATGGAAATGCTGCGATGGAAATATGTACGATGGAAGATTCCCATTGGTATTTCAAGGAGTTAACGTCTAGTATATTAAAGTAAGTAAATTTCTTACCAGATGTAAAAATGCTGCACCAGTTGTAACAACAACAACGTCGCCTACAATGCTAAATATATTAGCCCACGGACGAAATGTTCCTGTGAATACTAAAATATTTAATAGCTGTAGTAAGCATAAAGTAATTCCACAAGAATATCCTAAGCCAGTCATACCGTCAGCATGAACTCGAAACTGTTCGGCTATTTCAACACTTTCAAGAACTAGAATGTCGGATGAAGATCTTTGCGTTTCCATTTCTTTGCCGTTTAGAATAACTTTGTCAATTTTAAGTGCGTTTTCCAAAAAAATAATGCAACATAATAATCTGTAGTCGATCAAGAAAGCTGCGTAACCATAACTAAACAGAGTTGCACCTCCTTGAAATATTGAAGCAATAAACGTCTCCCCCTGCATGTCGGCAATTTTAATTGATTCCAGCCACATGGAAAAATTGAACAAGGAAATTATTTTAAAATACCAAGATGCACCAATTAGTTTTCCCTCTGCAGGGATTTTCGATCTCAAAAAGAAATAGTAAAGAACTGCTTGAAACGATTTCTGCAACATACCAGAAAGAATAAGACATGCTGAGATGTAATCTGGCTCTGTGAATGATCCAATCAACATAAACAATTCAAATATAAGCAATATTATTGTAATGGCGCAGATGAAAACCGATATTTTACCATGATGATGCCCAATTGATTTAATTTGATTGTTCCGACGAATATCAAAAAACACAATTGCTCCGCAAAGTGTCACTACTATACCGAAAAGAATCACTTTTGACATTTCATAAATTAAGTACATTTTTTTGAAGGAAGATTGATATGATAAATCTGCAAGAATGGTGACTAAAAGTGCAAATACAATGATTCCTTGATTCCATTTTCCTCCCTGAATATTAGCATCTCCACATGAATACCACATTAATATACCAGAAACAACAAAAAATCCAAGACCAGATAGTGATATAAATAATGCGCCTAATTCCTTGTCAACAGATGCAGTTATGGTTTGATTGGTGCCACTGTTGTTCTGTTGAACGACATCTGTGATCACATCTAAAACCTGTTGAAAACTATCCATCTTTCCTAAAATTAATATACATTATTAATATGTCAGAGATCAGGAGAAACAGGTCTGAATGTTAAATAATATACCACTTCAATTTTGACTGTGAATGTTTATCAGAAAATGAAATGATATTATTTGACAGGTATTAAACCCAAAATCTGCCACAATTAAAGTGAACATTATCTTTTTAATAATAGCCGTATTCCGTCTGTCTGTTCGTGCGTCTGTTTGTCTGTCTGCTACGGAAACACGAAATTCGATATATAAAGGACGGGCGACCCCGTGGATTTTCCACGGGTAAATGGCTAGTCTATATTATAATACCAGTATACGTCTGTCTGTCTGTCACGCAAAATAGTACTGCAAGTAGCGAGACACACGCAATGAGGTATAAAAAGGACGGGCGAACCCGTGGATTTTTCCACGGGCCACCGACTAGTTTTACTGTATTATAGCAGTATAACATATCGCTAAAGTTAGTTGCCACTAATATGATACACATGTTTCTTTTTATAAGAAAACCGTTTTTTGACCTGCACCTCAATTTTTTTAGCAAAATATTCTTGAATATAGGCTGAAATTTTCTTACTTTTTATTCCTCTATTTTCTTTGTTTTCATTATAAATAACTACGATATTTCATCGACAGCTATAAATAACATTATAGTTATTTATAGCTTTATGTTATTAGAGATATCTTTTATTTTTATTTAAGAAAAAAGACTTTTACAATAAAACTTTGTTAGGATGTATATCTGACTGGAGAAAAAGAAACTTGATTGTGTTGTGTTTTGAAATTATGTTGATTTAGTAACTTGAAATGTAAATATCAAGGTCTCAAAAAATTGGATCTTAACACGCTGAGGCTAGGGATTTTCTTAAAAAAGATTTTAAGGGTTTTTATGAAAAAACAACTCCTATTGTACATAACTGTATACACTTGTGTTATACAAATGTAACTATGACATCCAATATAATTTGAGTTGAAAGCTCACAAGGTTTTTCCAACCAAATCGGTTGGAGATGGTGTAGTGGTAGCGCATTCGACTTGTACTCATAAGGTTTCAGGTTCGAGTCCTCACTCCGGCGCACTTTAAATGCAGTGTTGTCAGCCCATTTGGTGCCATCTACAACCGGCTTGTGTGGCAAGCAAGCAAGTTAGAGCAATGCTATACGTATCTCTGGCGGCAATGTAACATAGTTACAGTCGGAGGGGAGGAAGAGCCAACCGTTAGGAAGGAATCCCCAAGGACGTTAAAACTTCCCGTTACTTACTTACTTACTTACTTACTTGATTTAAAGAAACTTGTAGAAAGTCCCTATTGAGTCAATTTATACCTCTTTTACCTCTTTTGTTTTCTGTGCAGTTACCCCTATTATACCTGGGCTTATTTGACCCTTGAACCTCTGAGAGGAGGTACAAAGTGCCTCCTAGAAACTTATTCCAAATGAAATATGACACACACATTTTTTAATATATTTCTACACTTCAATTTCTTCAAATTTCAATACTTCAGTTTCTCACGTGTTACTAATGCTACGACCTTGATTTTTTGTGAGATTCGTGAACTATGCACCAAAAAAATGATTTGTTACGAAATAAATAAATTTTAATTTCGTTGTTGGGATTAAAAATGACATCACATCTGCGAGAAAGGTTGCTATTATAACGATACGCAGAAAAAGAACTGCATTTCCACAAATATTGTCACTTATGTCATTAAAAAAAGAAAATATGGCGAGGCGGCGAGTCTGGAACTAACAGGAGAAGCTGTTCGCATTAAAATGGCGGAGGAGCTGTAGCGTATTTTTTTTAAAAGTGAAAAATGTAATAAATAGCATTACTAAGCAATGAAAGTACAAAATAAGACATCATAAAGTGACACAAAAGTTTAGCACTCAATTAAGTGCCCAACAAAAGTTTTGCCTAGTCAAACAGGCGGCGGGCACTTTATCCCCCCCTCCCCCAAAGGATTACAGGGTTAAGTGAAACACACGTGTGAGATATTTACATTATTCTTGTATATAATTGTACACCAGTTCCTACAATAATTATACAATACTTCGTGCAATGGAAACTACCCTTAACACAGAAAAGGGTTAGAACTTATAACACCATCCGTTTTGTTTTCTTTATATATGACCTTAATGAGGATAAAATTTTTGTTAAATCTAACTTTGTGTTCGCTTTGTGATCAACTTATGACAGCTGCGATTAAAAAAATACAAAAAGAGAGCTGACTCATTGTTCATCTACAAGAACATCTATTTAATAGTAGCCATATTCTGCCTGTTTGTGGGCAAGAAATAAGTCGTGACGGAAACACGAAATGCGATACATAAAAGATGGGCTACCGACTAGTTTTATTAATAAGAAAATGATCGTTGATTGTTTAAGAACAGCAGCTATGTTAAAACTTGATTTCTTCATCTTTAGCAAGGGACAACCACTAATTAATGGACACCCTAATTAAAATTACTACACTTGAAGAAAGAACTGCCTACTTTTTTCATAGGTAGGTCAAGCTTAGTCGGTGGTCGCCATATAAGCCGATTTAAACCTATTAAAACCAGGTTTTCAGGAAAGGTTTATAAGCCATACAACCTAATCTACTTATGGTTACGTTATGAAACTTTTACCGTGGCTGGTTACAAAACTTGTTTCTATTTGATGTAAATGCAACATCACGCGGTCGCTACTTACATTACGCAGCCGCGCGTTTTGCTGATTCTTTTGCTTAAAAGTGAAACTAGCGTACATACAGCAAAACGTGCAACCATATGGCTCGTTCATTTCCTGCAATATAAGTAACATGTGAATACTATTTCTATGTTAATTTGAAGGAAGCAAACAAAATATTTAGTGAATTGCCATTCAAAGCCTTGCGTATCCCAGGATGTTCTTCAGTTGTTCTAAATTTTAAAATCTATTAATGACGTATGTTCTGATACATGTTGTTCTTATAGGAATGATAATAAAAATAAAAAAACAAAAAATAAATGTCTACAAAAGGTACATACACGTAGATTTTAGTAAAACATTTAAACAAAATATCTCGCAATGAACTTCTGAGACGATCTCCAACTTCTTTAATCAAATACCAAGCACCATATTCTTTTATTGATTTACAATAATGCGGTATTTATTCGATAAACTTGACCAGTCCTCCAAGAAATGCAATAATAGATGTTCTTAGAAGAGAGTAATTTTAATTGATAATATTGATTTACTTTTACTCCCATGGCAACGCACCATTATACAAAAGTCAAACCAATATAGATTGTTATGATATGTTATTAGTTATGACATGCCATTTACAATTCGGTCAAGTACTATTTTATCAGAATTCGTTTAAACATAGAGAATGGCTTAAAACAGGATAGACGTAGCTACGGTAGGTACGGTAGCATGTTTTATTCACCATTCATTAGCTTTGTTGATTCATACACCCCTTTTTGTAAGATTGCTTTTTATATAAATCAAAAGTCATTTCTGAGCCTCTATTATCACACTATTTGTTATTGCAAAAAAAATTGCAAATATGTTATATGGGTATTTACAGAGTAAACTTTGAACAACTAAGAACAGAAACATCAAAGTCATCAGGCCTAATCTTCTTTGCCCGTAAAACTTAAGCCACATTCTTTTAATAAAAAAATGTTTGAAAACAACCAACAAAAAAAGACAATTAAATATTGTCGATTTTGTTAAAAAAAGCTAAAAATCAAAATTAGGAAGTTCACTGTGTTTAATGCATCTTGTGTTTGCTTTATGAAATTTGACTTGATAAAATTTCCTTCCCATTAATTACAGGTTTTTGTCTCGCTGTCCCTGTCTCCGCACCATGTGCATTCCATTGAGTTTATCGAGTAAAAAGGCTATCTGGAATTTTTTAATTAGGCTTTAAATTATTCTGTTATGTGTCATTAATTAGTTACCCATTAATTACATGTTTTTCCTGGCTGTACTTGTCGCTGCTATGTACATTGCATTAAATTTATTCAGGATAAAGGCTATACCTGGCACAGTTTTCTTACTTTAAAAGATGCATAGCTCAGTTACCAGAGTGCTTGTCTTACATGCGAAAGGTTTTGGATTGCTGTTCTCAAGTTGGGCAGGAACAACTTGAAACCCTCCTGAACTGTTATCGTGGTCCCTTCTGGAAACAATTGACAGGGTAGATACGTAACATAAGAATCACTTTATTTACACATAGTTAGCTCAGCTAGTACATACACAAACTAAGTAGCTAGCTAATTAGCTTATCGTCTTTGAAACAAATATTCCCCGTCCTATCACTTTTTTCTATATTCTTATCATAAACCCTTAGGTGAACTTTAACGACTGTTCTAAAATAGAATGCTTAACACTGGCCTAGTTTTTAAATAAGCGACCACGTTTTCCTTTACGGTAAAATAGATATGGAAAAAAAGGTTATTAGAAGGAGGTAAAACCATGCTAGGCTATTTAGAAACATGGTAAAAAAAGTCAAGGAAAAATTTACACTTTGTTATTTCTACAAATATTTATTTTGGGCTTTAAAAATTTAAGTGTATTTATTTTGTTTTGCCGTGATTTAAAAAAAGCTTATTCGTTGATCTTTTAACATTTTTACTGTACTAATCACTAGTGTCATCAGTGAGATAAAGATAAATTCCGGGCATAAGGGAGTAAGAATTTGTTATTTCGGTTGTTTCAATCAAGAACTTGCGTGCTAGTGTTATCCCAGGTGAAAAAGTAGGAAAGAAAAAAAAACAGACAAGCCGGCAATGTTTTAAGAAGTTTAAGATTCTAGTTTCTTTTATCCGCCCAACCATAGTAATCGAGCAACTTTTGGGTTGTATTTGTACTTAAACATAATATCTCCTTTAACACCAAGTTTTTTAACAATTCGCTGGTTCTTCCTACTCTAGGTGGGCCTTAATTAAGTAAATTTCTTTTATCCTGTGAATGATGTTATTCCCGTCTTTTATAGCAGACATAATCACCATGACAATTAATTTGACAGTGTTATTAGGGACTTTCCAGTGATAAAATAAGCACTGCGAGGAAGTGTTTATTTACATTAAAACAGTTCTTTACTAATTTTGAACCGTGTTATAAAAACGGACGTTGTCGACATATTCCAAGAAAATTAGAATAGTAAGTTTTTTTCTACACGTCTTTTGGGCTTCTTCAGTAAAACGAAAGTTAGATAGTTTGATGTGCTTAGGCAGAGTTCTGTCTTTCAGGTTATGTTGTGTTTTTTTTTCTCAAGTTTGAATGAAAACACGAAATATAAGCAATAGTCTGTGATAAGTGTACGAATTTAAGATACTTTTAAAATTTAAGGTGTAAAAGTATGTGATTGTATTGTTGTTGACGTATTTTTCAAAACTTTCATCTGGGGTACTAAACAACCAGATTCAAATAGCATTGATTACAAATACATATAATACTTTGCATTATCAAATTAATAACACGCAACAATAGGATTCAATGCTGGAATTTATAAGTATGCATTCTCACAGTGTTTTTTTGCTCTCACTATTACGGTAGACGATATTACTGTCAGCTTGAGGATAGAGAAAGACTACGTGCGTATTAATATTTATCGTATTTCTTTTTTGATAGATTTAAAGTTCAACAAAGATGTTGTTGGCTTTAGTATTGCTCTCAGTCTATTGTTCATGCGCTGAAGGTAAATTGTGTTTTGATATTTATAACGATTTTTACTCTTTTTATCCCGACCTCACTCACGAAGGACAATAACAATACATTTGGATATAAAAAGAAGTGCAAGGAGAATGATGGCACAGAGAAAGGACCATAGTAAAAGTTTAAAGAGCCATTTAAGTACATAAAGGCATATTTTAGCTTTTCATATATTGGTGAAAATAAATCCCTATTTAAAGGACAATGAATTAGATCTAAATTTCAAAATCCAGCGGTTTGCACGCTTTTGCTTAAGCAACACAATTTTTTTACTTTATTTGACTCAATGTTGCTTTGCTATCTACCTTTTTGTATCTCACAAGATATAAGTGCTGTTTACTTGTTGTTTGCGTGTAGACGATATACAGCTAAATGGAAATATATATTAGTAGTCTATAAATTCGCAGCGAACAGGTGGAGAGCATTTAAAAATTTTCAAGAAAAACAAACTCGTTCATAGACGTTTTTAAAATAAATTGTTTGATACTTTGTTGCCTTCAAGCTAATCTTTTTATAAAGTCCAAGTAATCACCAAATTATATAATAACACCAAATACAAATATTTATCCGTTATGAAGAGAACTTCTGAGGATAAAAAAGTGGAACAATTTAATGAAGTGGAAAAAAAAGAATTCCCCCATATTCATAATGACCACCATTTTTAGAAAGAAGAGAACATAAATATTTCCAGCAAAAGCCTTCATTATTTTGCATGGTTGCATCGTTCAGTTAAGTGACATGTCACTTATCTCAACAATGCAAATTGTCTTGATTCTTTTCCTCAGGCGTCATTGTGCTATACTTTTTCAAATTGGATTACGGGAAAGTATAGGTTGAGAATAAACTTGGCGAAAAAAGGCGAGAATTAGCAATCGTTCTGTTTTACGTTGTGTCTAACTTAGGGGGAAAGGGGAGAGCGGGGTATTAGCACACAAAAAATTGTATACGTTGAAAGTGCAACAAACCACCGCACTGCTATAGCAAAACATAATCAAAACTAGTTTCAACACGTTTTCAGCCCTAAATGTTTTTTTTGCGTTCTTTAAGAAAATAGGAAGTATATGTTAAATTTACAGACGGTGATGAGTATTTTCAGGATTAGATAAAATAGATAATATTGGAATTATCTTAAGTATAGCAGGAGCTACAAAGGAGGAAGTAACAATGGTTTCTTAGTAATTTTAGACTCTCGTTCTTTTGTACTGAGCTTTAATGTAAGAAGAAATTCAGGCTGAGTACGTTTTTATCATGTCCCTGATTTTATGCCAATTTTATGCCTTTTCTTATAAACTAGTTTTTTTCTAGAAAAATTTAACATAACGCCACAGTGTATGTAAACATTTTCCTTTGTTCTGTATATACAGTCAGAAGAGCCAAGTTGAACGCCGTACAGCAAGATCTCATTGGTTTAAAAGGCGAAGACGTTGAAGTGACGTTAATAACAACAATGTTAGTTGGACAACGTTTGCTTTCCATTAAAGTTTTCCAGCTTCCTGGAAATATTGAACTCGCTACTGGATCGGAACGAGCATTTTTGTTACAGAACGAAACACTCAGAGGAATAAAATTTGAAACTAAAATCGACGGAGAGAAAGGAATATATCGCTTTGGAATCAAATCTTTAGACTACGATGATGGTACTATGTATCTTGCTACTGCTATTTTTCATGATGGCTATACACGGTATCATAAGGATGAGGTTAGGGTGAAAGTTAACGTTTTGGGTACGGTTGCTTATTTGACTAAAATTCTTCAATATTACTAATTTTTGTATGGTTTTCGTTTGAATTTTTGTTAACAGAATAAACTAAATGATTATTGGGTTATTGAATAAACAAAGGTACGATAAAAATGTTTGGGATAAGCTAGCTGATTTTTTAGTATTGAGATATCTACAAGGTATTGGTCAGTGTTATTTGTCATTGTATTTTTCAACCAGGTGGACCCCAATTATGTGGATCCACACTTCCAGAGGTAACTATGGTTAAAAGAAACACAACAGTTCGCTTCTCAAGCGTTGTGTGCGGAAATAGACCCCCGTCGATGAGTTGGATGCTTGGGTGTGAGAGTTTAAAAACAAATGTAACAAAAGGGTTGAAACCACAGGAGTATGTCCATCACGTAGACCTCAAGATTACTACGAGAATGTGTGGATTACTGTTGAGATATGTGGCATCTGGCCATGATGGAGAGATAACAGGATCAACCAAACTCATCGAAAAGTGTAAGTCAGTACCTTCTTAGTTGTCTGTAATTATTTTTATTTTATTTCATTGTATGTTAATCTTCATTTAATATTTCGAATTAAAATTACTTTAAAACACTTGCCAAAGTTATGGGGTATGTACTATAAGTGAAAAGTAATTACAGTGGGCTCTCTATAACTCGAACCCCTATAACTCGAATTTCTCCTTAATTCGAACGATTTCGCTGGCGCGGTCGGAATTTCCTAATAAACTCTCATAACAAACTCTCTATTACTCGAACCCCTATAACTCGAATCTCTCCTTAACTCGAACGTTTTTTTTTGGTCTCTTCGGGTATTTCCTCTCTATAACTCGAACGTCGCAACATGTATCTAGAACTTTATATGACACAAGCAATTTTTTTGCATTGTTTTGGCTCTGTAAACGTAAATAGAGTCTTAACTGATTCGAATGTTTCATATCTACATGTGTGAGGGGTCTTAAATGATTCAAATAAATCGTTGAGATAAAATATTTTTTATTTTTTCAGTCCGTTTTATCCTGTACAAAGAAAGATTTCGTCCCCATTCCATTTAAGGGAGAAAAATCACGCTTAATTGGCCATTTATACAAAATTTATACAAAAACTTGGAAAAACTCCCAACTCTCTGTTACCCAAACCTCTCTATAACTCGAACGGTTTCCGATTCCCCGTGGCTGTTAGAGTTATAGAGAGTCCACTGTATAACTAAATACCGAATTTAAGAAATTAATGCGGTTTATCAAATAGTTGGATGTTTTTCAGTATTTCGGATTGGCTAATCACGAAATATATGCTATATTTTTATTTTATACCGAGAACAGAGCACAATTTTTACTTATTATCCGATTCTTATACCCTTTTTCTGATTGGCCGAAATAGCATGCAAGAGTTTATGTTTTTTCCCAATTCGTTAATAATTCGTTGAGTTAAGTTCTTGTTTTCCTGAAAAACGAGAAATTGTCGCTAAATTTATTCAAGAAGTTATTTCTATGAAACCAACAACAACCATAAATATTCACAGTTCAACTATTCTTTTGTTCAGAAATAGTCATTAGAGATACATTAAGGTCAGTGCTCTCAACCGCAGAGACTTATTGTTAACTGTGAATTTAGATGGGCAAGCTTAGATTTATGGCACATGAAGGAGTTTTTTCTTTAATTCCATCTGTACGGAACGACAATGAGTGAAAAGGAAATTAGGAATGAATTTGCATGTTTTTATCATAAATTAAGAAATTTGATCATAAAATTCGCTATTGAACAAAGACTTTTGTGAACCGTGATTGAAATTAAAGTTTTTTAATTCTCGTATAATTCACTTGCCTAAGGCTCGTTAAATATGTAAACGAGAACATAAAAAATTATTCTGATATTTTTCTCAGCCCCATGTGATAACCACGTTAATGCGATAACCGCGTTAATTCGTATTAAGACCCGTTTTCAATTTGACTCTATTTCCCGATATAGAAAATTCAGTCAAGTTGAAACGAGCTTTTACGCGTTTTTTTTTAGATGTCTTACACTCGTTCAGCTAATACACACCAAAACATACTTTACCTTTCAGGTTAATTAATAATAGCAAATATTTTTAAGGGCGTAAAAATAATATCCGCTCATAAATTCACCAAATAACGTAACTCGTCCTTGTTTTTAGCTATACCTCAGAAGATCGAGAATTTTCAATACGCTATTGATGACACATGTTTTGTGTTAAGCTGGTCAAGACAGTACACTGGAAATTGTATCGTCAATCACGAAATTCAATATATAACTGGGAAGAACACAACAATGAACATCGATATTGTAACGTCGAATACAAACAAATTGTCTTATTGCGCTCCTTTGCCAGAGGATATAAAAAAAATAAAAGTTATAAAAATAAGAAGTATTTATGGAGAAAGAAGAGGGGAATGGAGTAGCGTGAATATCACATTAAATGCACCAGAAAGTTCAGATGATTATGATGATCTTAAAAAAGGTTAGGTGCATAGTAGAAAAATAAATAAATGAATAAACGACAGACAATTAGGGGCTGATTATACCAAAGGCAGAACTAGAATATCCTCAGGACGGTATAAACACCGAATAGCTGCTTGGTCTGACGTTACTATTAAAATTTACTTTTTATACATTTTTTTTATTGTTTTATAGTGATTTCCACCCCCCTTCTGTCTCTATGCAAACAACACCCTTCCCTATTTCTTAGGTCTAGTTCGTTCGGCAGAAATTCACGAGTCCAATTTCGAACGTTTCATAGCTGCGAATATATCAATTTAAATTGATCTTTTTATTTTTATTTTTTAGGAATTCCAGTGGCTGTTGCTTTGATTATCGCTTTAGTTACTGTTTTTGTTGTCGTAAAGAAAAAAAGAAAACAAGCACAGTATAATCGTGCACCAGGTACGTTTTTTCTAAGAACATTAAAAACATGTTTTGTTATTTAATTAGACGTGTAGTCAGAATGGTAGTTATTTCAACATTTAACAATATGGACAAAAGCGTCAAATGGTCTAATACTCCGCAAACACAGTTTGCAAAAATTGCTATCTTGACACATACGCGATTTGAAACCTTCCAGTCACACTTTCTCACACGCCTTTGTCACAAAATAATCCAAGTCAGGGACCACAGGTCCTGAAATTCAGACAAAACGTGTATGCCGACGTAAGCAACAATTAAAACAATTGAAGAATATGTATGTAACCAAATAAGTCCTAGATAAATTTTGAGATTTCACGAGTTCACCTTTAAGTCAAAATGCGTGACTTTAATATAGAAACAGCCTAAATAATTATTTGTGTGAACGAACTTCGAGTTTGACAAAGTACTTGCAAGCTGAAGGTATTACAATGTTTCTTATGAATAAGCTGAATAAATTTTTTTTATTACCTACTAGAAACCACTCGGTTAATCCCGAAAAGAAATGCAGAAGGTAGCAATGAGATGGACGAGCTAATTGTTACTATAGCAACTGGCCAGGAAGATCAAAAATCAGACGTATAGACCCTCTACATTTTGTTATTTCATAAAATAAAAAAAAGGGAAAATGAGAATTGCGTACCAGCCGTTTAATTCTTAGCCGTGGAAAAGCTCAAAAAGTGTTTTGATTAAAAAAACTCAATTTTCTGAAAAAATAGATACGCCATTCGTGATTTGTTTTATTTATCTGGTAATCATAGTCGAACGCGAAAAGCAAAATTCTACAGTTGGCATATTGATGATTCTTGTATTATTAAACAAAAAACGAGAAGAATTTTCTTTGTATAAATGAATAAAAGGGTTGGATTATTTTGCCAGGTAAAGCGTCAGTCGGATTTTATGTCTTTTCTCGCTTTAAAGGTACATTTACAGGGTTAGAGCACTTTGTCGTAAAAAAAGTATTCGACGCGGGTTATATCTTCGTATACTTGAACTTAGCTTTGACTTTAGTGAAGTATTTCCAGTCCCTAATTGTTAATTTTAACATGTTCTTTTTATTATGTATATTTGTATATTTGTTGATATAAAATCTTTGTATGGCTCAGACTCCATTTTATCCAAAATATCCCAGAATTCAGTATGTTCATTGAATACTAATAAATTGCTTAAATAACAACACTGTTAACAAACATTTTAACCTGAGAAACTTGTGGAACGTTCTTTTAAGTTATATATACATTTGCCATCTTTTATTGTTATTTATAATATTTGGCAGTTCTATACCTGTCATGGTGGTAATGTCGTATTCAGTCGCATAAAAGTGTGCGTATTTTCAATGCCTATTTTGATTCTCTGATGTCACTAGCTAGTCAATGCTGATAGTTGTGACAACTTTAGCCATCGTTTTCTTCATCCTTCATCTTCCTTCCTCTGTCCCAAAGTAAAAAATCCCCTAATTTTGCATATCTTAAATGATTCGTATTCTGTTCAGTATTTCCTGAAAGAGTGACGTTTGTTAGTTAGAAAGGGCACAAATATGGTTGCTTGACTATTAAGCTTTTGCTCCAATTGTTTGCTTTTGAAAACATGTTCGTAATATAATTTCAAAATCCGCAGGCACTGTAGAAGCTTAATCACTTTCTTAATCCTATACAAGCATAATTGTCAGGATATGTAAAGGATCAGTAATTAGTCCTACTCCAAAAATCGCACAAAAATAGCCGGCACCCAGTGGCGTACATTCTCCAATGGGATTTTAAATAAAAAACTAACACATTGCGTCTCTTACTATTTTTCTTTATCTCTATGAGAATAGCTAGTGACTTCATGTGGAAACAGATAAGTCGAGGGAAGAATATGGGTATGGTCGAAACACTTCTTCAGTGTTTTATTTTTCTTTATTAACATGCTTTTCGTTTTATATATTTGCTTCCTGAGAAGACTCTTTGTGGGGACAATTCACCGTTCCCGTAAAAGAGAGTTATCGCAATGCATTGTGGTAAATGTAGTCAAAAACATAAACAATCGTGGAGGCGTCAGGAGAAAAAACACTTAATACAGATATTTTATCAGCTTGTTCAACACCTAAAAACAGCTTTTTTCAAAGCTTTACTTCACAAAACAACATCGAAGTTTCCTTAGACAATTTATCTACAGATTTCACCGTAGAGAATGCTACAAACATTGGGAATTTGCCAGGAACTTCAACAACAAACGCTGCAGCTGGGGGAGGATTTACATGTTGTGTACCTTTATGTTACAACAACTCAAAAAGAAACAGAGAATTGTCGTTTTACGTCATTCCAAAAGATGAAGGTTTAAGAAAGACTTGGCTTTCAAAAATAAGTAGAAAAAACTTTAAACCAACATCAGGCCATAGAGTATGCTCTGCTCATTTTGAAGGTGGTAAAAAAACGTACATGAACAATATTCCAACGATTGTACCAAAAACTATAGCACCTACACCGGTTAAAAAAAGAAACACCATGACTAGTCTTGGTTTAAAAAGAAAGCTACCTTCCCCTGAAAAACCTAAAGATCCTGAGCTGACTGTAGAAGAGGCATTACAGCAAGAGATTCAAAAATTGGAAGCCACCATAGCTAATATGAAAGTTGAAATAAAACAAAAAGAAAACTCATTATTAGCAGAGATAAATTCTTTACAAACAGAAATTGATGAAAATAAATTTACAGTGGACAGATTTAAACACAACACTGCACATTTTAAATTTTACACTGGTTTTGAAAGCTACGAAATGTTTAAACTTGTACTTGAATATTTACAACCAGCTGCTGACTCTCTAATATACTGGGGATCAAATACTAACATTGAAAACACAAAAACCTATAATGGTAAACGTGGGCGATCCAGAGCTACAACAGCTGAAACAGAATTTTTTATGATTCTTATTAGACTTCGCTGTGGATTTCCTATTGAAGATATGGCAATACGATTTAACATGTCGACTAGTAATGTAAGTCGAATATTCATTACTTGGATAGACTTTTTGCACACTCAACTGAGAGTACTTCCTATATGGGCTTCAAAAAAAAACAGTAGCAGAGACAATGCCAAAATGTTTTAAAGATTTATATCCCACAACACGTGTTATAATAGACTGTACAGAAATATTTACAGAGATGCCTTCTTCATACCGCAGCCAATCAGCTACTTTTTCCAGCTATAAACATCACAACACTGCTAAAGGATTGGTAGGGATTGCACCAAGTGGAGCAGTTACATTTGTATCTGATTTATATGCTGGAAGAAGTAGTGACCAAAAAATTACTCGACACAGTGGAATTTTAAATTTATTAGAACATGGTGACTCGTTAATGGCTGATCGAGGATTCGATATTGAAGAGGATTTACCTGATGGAGTAACTCTTAATATACCTGCGTTTCTAAAAGGTAAAACACAACTAGATTTGGGAGAAGAACTTGAAACTAGAAGAATTGCTTCTGTAAGAGTTCATGTGGAGAGAGCAATTAATCGAGTTAAAAACTTTAGAATTTTACAGTCAATATTTCCATTGTCAATGGCACCTGATTTAAATAAAGTCTGGGTAATTTGCTGTTATTTAGTCAATTTTCTTCCACCACTTATAGCACAGAATGAGGAATAAACAATATATATATACGAATATAAAATGTATATAAAAATATATATGCTATGTATCTTTAAATATTTCGTTGGACATAAAGTCAAAATAAAATTTTGTCAGACATGGTAACCAATTCGTGTTCCATTTTTCACTCTCAAACTTTAAAGTTTCAATGTGCATAAATTTTTCAGTATAAACTATAAAATCCAATTCACTAATTCCAGTTACTGCCATGACACCTTGGCACTGAAAATAATATATGTGACTCCGTTTAAGTTTGGGTTCTTCATCACACATTTGCAAAAAAAAACTTTTGTCGCCACATGCTTCTTCGATCGTCAAATCTTTTTTTGAAAAAGGGCATTTAACTTCAATTGCTTTTGTTTCGCTAACAATTCCATCTGGACTGCAACCCAACCAAGGCCATTTAGGATTTATAAAAAAACCACATTTTTCCACAGTAACTTCTTTTGCTAATTCATATTTTTTTACTGCAATACTTTCCGTAGAAATTCCATAATTACAGGCTTCTGAAAAAAAAGACTTATTTTGACACAAAATCTTTTTCAACAATGAAGTTGGAAAGACCCCTTTACGCCTGTTTATTACACTTCCAAAATTAGATGCAGTTAACCTTTTTTTTCGTTCTGCAAACCACGTTTTGCTATTAGATTGCTTTATCGTTTTCTCTTCAATAGTCTTAATTTCTTTGCATGTTACGCTCAAATGATTTTTCACGAAATTAAGATTAAGCTCTGTCAGCAGGGTACTTTCAATATCAAAATTAAAGTTTTCAATGAGTTCATTAATATGTTTTCTAACTGGTGCATTTTCCTCTGCTTCCATCTCACAGTTTGTCACAGATGTTGTGAAAAAAGAGCAAGGCTCATAGTCATTTCCTTGTAGCAAAGTAGCCATTGTTACTCCTTGTTTAAGTTTTAATAAGTTCCCACTAAGCTGCTTCATTTTTTCACTTGACGGTTCTCTTGCAAATAACGGTGTCGAACAGTGCTTTCGGTCACCAGTAACTATTGGTCTTTTGCGACTTTTATTTTTGTCCTTTTCAAAATCAGCCTTTTCAAACTGCAAGTTTGAAAATAAAATAGCCTCAGAGTTCGCAGCTTCACCAGGTACATGCCACTGTTGCAAAACATCTGTACATACTTTATCATCAGGAACACTTTTCAGTTCTAGTTCCCTGTAATCTACAAGCTGGTAAAGGACTGCAGCGACATGCTTACAACAACCCCCTGCTCCAGCTTTGCAGTTGCATTTAGCATATAAAACATCTCCAGATTTTTGACAAAGGTGAATGTACACGCTGTATTGAATTTTCTTCATGGAGGCTGTTACCAGGCATTTAACAATAAACAAACTTGTATTTGCAACAATATTTGGTTTTACTCTGACCTTCTTCACGAAATGCTCTTTAAATAACCTGTATCCCAGAATTTTGTGCTTAATTGCACCTCTAGATTTATTATCCACTTCTAAAGTATCTTCTACCATATACTTTTGTAGTTTTTTATGAGAAATGGCAGGCAAAAGAGATAAGTCTTTGGACCATTCTTTTATACTACAGGTCAGTTCCTCTTCTTCGTCTCTTTCAATTTCCTGATTTGAAATTTCTCTGAAAACTGGCCTTGATACCGTGCTAGAGCTTTCAGAAAAGCTAGGCTCAAGGGCAGTATCATTATCCGTAAAAAATATACTTAAATCTTCATTAATATCCATTATAAGTTGTCGTTTCACTATCCTTCCCTCAAATAAGCCTTTTTCTACTTTGTTTTGTTAAACACTTGATTAATCTATTACAGAGATAAAGTTTTTACAAAGAGCTATGATCATGGAGATAATTATTTTGTAACAAAACATGATTATTCTCCACAAAATATTGCTACGGTTATTTAATTGTTATACGCAAGCAATTTTTTTTATTTTCGGCTTTTTTTCTTGACTTCAAGTACCACAATGCATTGCGCATCTCACTATTTATGGGAACGGTGAATTGAGTGTAAAGTGGTGATTCTAATATTAGCTACCAGAGTTTTGTCTATAATGGAGCTGAAGTATTGCGTTTCTGGCACATTTTGGGAGGCTTTAATTCTGATATACTTTTAAAACTAAAATTCTTTATAAATTGTGTTATAGTTGCGTACGACGCAGGGTATTAATTCTATTTTAATAGAGTCTTAAGCTATTAAAATTTGTCAGGTATATCCTAACCAACATTTGGCTTTGGTCTAAAAACATAATGGCAAGCCCAGATCTCTGAATTTGTGTACTATATACATAGCCTTAGCCCGTTCAGTGCAGCCTTTGATCACAATATTTAGGGACGACATGTGATATCTGAAAAATAATCACAAAGAATTGAATTGCGGTCGATAATTTTATGCATTAACCATATTCATACCTTGTCAAGTATATAAAAATGAGCCGAATTGAGCTTAATTACCATTAGGCCTAAAAAGTTTCTGACAAGCTCATTTGGTCTGAGAATTTTCTTAGCATTATGCACTGGATTTGAACAAATAAATTTATTAAATAAATTGTATCTATTTCTTTGTTTTTCAGTCAAAACCCAATTATTTTCTTCAAAAATCCTCAACATCCTCTATTAAAATACGTAAATTCTAAAACTATAGCTAATAAAAAACTATTATTAAGCTAATTCCTTTACATTTGTCTAAAAGAACCCTATAACAACTTTCAAGTCAATAATCCTGCTTGAACTCAAGTTATTGCATTTTTGATATTCACGTAATGGGCCCCCGGGAAGCTCAATAATGCCGATATGAACACTACGCTTTATCTGATGGAATTTTTTGTACAAGAGAAATTACTTTATAGTAAAAGGAATAATAAACCAAAAGGGTAAAAACACATAAATTCTCCAATACATCCTGCGAATCTTCGTGCGAATTATGTAAAAACGGGAAAATATGCTAAATATCCTTCATCGTGCTGTCAAAAACTTTAAATAAAATGTAAAAAATCACTCTAGAGATAAGCTAACTAAATTTTAAGCAGATAGTGGTATTTTGGACAAATTTTAAGCTTCTTCACAGAAAAGGGCTGAGATAAAAATTTATTGCTCCCTTTTTTCATGACGTACTATAAGTGTGCCAAGTTTAATTTAATTTGGGTATGTCTCTAAAAGTTGATTTCGTAACTCTTAAACACGCAAAACACGTTAATATACGGTCGAAAATTAGTCAAAAACAATTGAACCGCCACAACTCCCGGGGAGAACGTTCTCATAAAAAGTGCTGTTCATGTTCAAGAAAGAAGACGGAATAAACCAATGCCAACAAACATGAACAAACTAGCTATTTCTCTTATTCCCCAATGCCAACTCAAGTTTTGGAAAGCAAATTATTATTTTTTTCAAATTAAGAAACAACAATGTATATTTGCGGTAGTTATTTTCTAATTCGCTTTGCTCAACCGAAAATAACCTTATTTATTTTCTAAACTCCATGTGGGACAAGAATAACGCGGTATTAGTAGCGTAGTAGTTATGTTGTAGTGTCGTCTTAGTTATCAGAGTTGTACAAGTTCGTAAATAAAGTGTAAAAATACAAATGTAAAGCATATCTGGCCTAATTGTCGTTGTTAGTGTGTAAGGTCAGTGTTAACGATATTGAATTTTTTAACTCATCCTCCTGCTTAGCAATATGCCTCCGTGGCTTCTCTACTAAGCTACAACTTTGACTCAGCTAACAGTCAGCATTATTTTCATCATAATATCAATCTTTATTACACAGTAATATCGGTCTTTACTAGACTTTTTCAGAATCGTTACAATTTTTTACGTCATCAAAAAATATATGTACATAATATAAAATAAACAACAAGCAATCAGAAGGTATTCGCCTTTTTTCTACTGATTTAAGTGCAAGCTTTACTTAGAGATTTGCCTGTTCCAGGATAAAAACTCTCCGGTACCTCGCAGCCAAATGAGGTTGGTTTCATTTACCTATTTTCCGAAAAGAAACCACATAGAAGCGGCATATTTCTAAGCTTAAAGTAAGGCAATTACCTTATCATTTTTTACAACTTTTTAGGGGGTGGGTGGGTGAGCTTTCTCCTTAACTTGTTACAGCTCTGATGGTTAATCGACTTGTGAGAAGGGTGGGAGTTGTTGCACGTGTTATAACGTTAAGACTGGAACTAGTGTGCCGTGTAACAGCACACGAATATTTCGAAACGAAAATAAATACGAATATCAATCGTGTTAAAAGAATAAAATCTATGTTAAAAGTCTTATCAATGCAAAACAAAAGTGTTAAAAGTATAAGATCTATGTTAAAAGTCTTATCAATGTAAAACAAAAGACGGTGTAAAATTTAAATCTCAAATGTGTTGTATATACAATAAAATATAACACAAGGCAAAACAAACTAATCCCAAGACTGTTAAAATAGCAACAGTGGTAATAAATAACAATTATTTGGACAGAAACGTCTTTTCAAACACAGGCACGCATTTTAGGGATTAAACAATACCTAAAACGGTTACTGAACAACTTGTTCTGGAATATTAAAACCAATCAAGTTTAGCAGCTAATGAAGTGCGAAACAAAAAAATCAATGCTTGAAAAATTTTAATGATATGGATATCAACATGAAATTGATCACAAAGAAGAGCACAACAAAGGTTTAATTAGTGTAAAGTTTTTTTCCTTTTTCATTTTTCCCGAACAAAACCTGTAACTGTAACTAAACAAAAGTTCAATTTTATGTTTTAATGTTACACAACCTAAACAGTCACATTATATTTAGTCCAGTAGGAGAAAGAACGACACCAGTTAGTATAGTAGTATTATGTAAATCAAAGTGATCTATATCTGATAATCTTAAATTTGCATCATGCAAACTTTCTTTGTGAAATAGATAACTGTCCTTCAGGAAAGTGATATACTTCGCAGCCATTGCTGTAACCTCAGGGTGAAATATTATTATAATTATTTTATTCGTAATATAAAAATTAATACAATTCAACATGGGAAAAAATTGTAAAAGCAATTATTTACACAACTAACAAAAAATATCTAAATAATATTTATTTACATTTTATTTACATAGTTACTCTTCACTACTTTATACATTTGAGCCACTGCAACCCACCGTCTTTAGAATTGCATCCATAGTTTAAAGAGATAATTGAACATACATATCGACTAAATGGGCAAACGCAACGTTTGCCCTTTAAGGGGTCAAAGCAGCAGTTGATTTTCAATCAAGTCTTAATTATAATAATGTTACTTTTTGATAGGGTATGCTGTTTTTAGATAAAAATTCGAATCAAAGACCATTAGGAGACGATAGAGCTGAACTCTTCTCCCATTCTCATAGCCAATTGGTGTGTTGAAATCGGCCTCAACAACTATCGTGTCAATTTTTGAATCTTCTATACTTCTGTAATTTTTGGCACCTCTTTGAAAATATGAGAGCAAATCGTCTTTGCTAGATGTAAAAAACTGGCCTTTGATGTAGTCATTACCAGAGCAATGTTCTTGTTTGATATGTTGCCAGTCAATACCTCTTGAAAACGTTCCACTGTGTAAATATTTTTTCAAACTGCTATGCTGAAAAAAAGAATGTTGGTAACTCCCGTTATATTGATACTTTGAACATAATATATGAGTTAGATTTTGCAATTTTAATACTATCAAATTTTTGGTGAGGGTTTCAAATATTTTATCCACATTCTGTCATTTGGTTTTAAAAACGCTGTGCCATATCGAAGAAGATAAATTTGCAATCTATCTTAGCTAGCTTTAAGTTTTACAGTAAGTAAACTTTTGTTTGGATTAAAAACAACAAAGTTTGCTAATTGTTTTTCAACGATACATACCTTCTAACTTTTACAACATACACACGTAACACAGCTCAATAGAATTAGGCCGACAACAACGCCACCAGCATAAATGTATATACTTTCATTACTTAATTCATTCCACTCGCACAAAACTGAAACAAGATATATGAAGACGTATTACACGAATAGCGTTTAATGTATATAAAGAAGTAGTAAAGCTAAATGTAGGCAGATCTTGAAAGGTTCTCGCAGAAGTGGAAACGATTGTAGCGTACTTCGATCCAAGCCAACCCTCGCTGTTTCACTGCTACTTTTAAGAAAACAATCAAAACCGCTCTTATTCATAGTGGTATCAACGATTTTCAAGTGATACGATTAGACACGAAACTCATAACCTGTACAGCTACATTTATACTAGCTCGAGTTTAGTCAATACAATATTAAGAGAAAAAAAAATTCCAACAGGACCGGTCTATTTACAAATGGTTAGTTTGACTCTTTCCTTGCATTTTCCTATGTAAAAATAAACGTGTTCTAAAAAATTGAGTTGAGCTGACAACAAGCAACGTAATAACAGAAAAACAATTTTTCTTTTGGTGTTTTTCTATGTCTTTCACCAAAAATTGGGAGAAAATGATATCAGCCTTAAAAAAGCAACTGACAAAGAAAAAACATACAAATATTTATCACCTACCAGGACAATATAAAAATAGAAAGTAAAAGAAACACAGCAGTGCTGGCAGCCATATCTATGTCTTGTTTTGAACTTTTCCAATGTAATTACTAACTCGTTGTACGTGTATGTAAAATATCTATATTAATTTTTAACTCCAATTAATGTTTTTATAGCATAAAATAAAAAATTCATATCGTGTTAGCTATTTATTGGCTTATAAAATGCTTACGAATAAACTCTTATCAGGGTATTTCCGTTATATCTGAAAATAAACAATAATTTTTCGTATGAAGTAACATGTGCAAACAGGGGAAAACGATTTAACGCATTTTGTCAAATAAAATTTCCCATTCCGTTGTGATCACACGAACACGAAAGAGATGTAAATTTTCAATCGCCTGAAAAGAAGATATATAAATGTTTTCTTCAACTTCCTCAAGCAAGAGATATTGGGATTTACAGGGAAATTTCGGGAAAACATAGAGAATCCCGTAGCAGAAATCGCGTCGTGAGATAAACTTCGTCCCCAAGGGTTGCTGTCTTTTTTGACATTGAGGCCGGTGCCAGTACAGGCTGATGAGTTGTGCAATACGATTGGTTTATATCCGTCATAGATAATTTATTAACACGTTATAATATATGCAACGATTTGCTATAAAGATGGCGGATGAGGGGATTCCTAACTATCAGTAATAGCAGGCGTAAAAAGCGATTACTAAATAAAAATAATTCTTATTTTTTATATTTTATTTATTTTTCTACTTAGAAAAACAAGTATTTTTCTAAACGCGTAGTTTTAGTTAGCCTTACACGGTTCCGACAGGAGATTAAACCGAAATGAATGTCGCGTTTAAAAACAACATTTGGGCCTAAAAACACCACAAACATAATTTACAGTTGAAATGAAATTATCCGAAAGACATATTTTGTTAAAGATCCTGAAACCGTATGAATCAAAAAAATGCTATACAATATACGACACATTTATAAACAAGTTTTAAACAAGTAGATTAATCTCTAACATCTTGGGTCAGGCGTTAGATTGCTAGGGCCTTTTTATCACAAATTTCTTAGCTGGTTGTTTTTAGGATATATAATTATTTAACCAACATAGTTCCGAAAATGTGAACCAGGGTTGTGTTCATCAATAGTGGATTTATTATGCTACAGCATGCTATATTGTTGTTTAAATGCAGCTTATGTTGCTTCTGAGAAGACGTTTGTCATAGAGCAACTTGGAAAGTTGCTAAGCGAAGGGAAGGGATCGTAGCCAGTGATGTCAAAGTTGAAAAACGTCAACAACCAAGATCCAACGTCCTAGCCATGTTTAAGTTAAGAACGAGGATGCGATAAAGTTGCTTTTTTAACCGGAGAAATTGTAACAGCGAAGCAAATTATTAATTATTTACAGAAACATTATGCTGGTTATGAAAAGCAGCCTGTACCAGGGTCTTGTTAACCTTCATGTAAACGCTAGCAGCTTTGACATCAGGCAACAAACCTTGGGAACGGGGATGGTCGTGAAATATATTTTGTAGGGGGCATTTTCAGGGCTAAGACAGGGCTAGAAAGTAAAAAAAATATCGCCAAAAACAGTTAGGCTGCTATGTCGAAATATATATTAGTAGTATATAAATTCGCAGCGAAAAAGTAGAGAGAATTTAAAAAATTCAGAAGAAAAACAAACTCGTTTATAGACGTTTTTAAAACAACTTGTTTGATACTTTGCTGCCTCCAAGCTAATCTTTTGTCCAAGTAATCACTAAATTATATAATAGCACCGAATACAAATATTTATCCGTTATGAAGAGAACTCCTAAGGATAAAAAAGTGGAACAATTTAAGAAAGTTGAAACAAAAAAGAATTTTCCCATATTCATAATGGCCACCATTGTTAGAAAAAAGAGAACATAAATATTTTCAGGAAAAGCCTTTATTATTTTGCATTGTTGCATTGTTCAGTTAAATGACATGTCACTTATCTCAACAATGCAAATTGTTTTGATTCTTTTCCTTAGGCGTCATTCTGCTATACTTGTTCAAGCTGGATTACTGGCAAGTATAGGTTAAGAATGAACGTGGCGAAAGAAGGCGATAATTAGCAATCGTTCTGTCTTACGTTGTGTCTGACTTAGAGGGAAAGGGGAGAGAGGGGTATTAGAACAAAAAAAACTGTGGATTCAAACTTCCGCAGGTAACTATGGTTAAAAGGAACACAACAGTTCGCTTCTCAAGCGTTGTGTGCGGAAATAGATGAGTTGGATGCTTGGGTGTGAGAGTTTAAAAAAAATGTAACAAATGGGTTTAGATCGGAGGAGTATGTCCATCACGTAGACCTCAAGATTACTACGAGAATGTGTGGATTACTGTTGAGATATGTGGCATCTGGCCATGATGAAGAGATAACAGGATCAACCAAACTCATCAAAAAGTGTAATTCAGTACCTTTTTAGTTGTCTGTAATGAGTCATTATTTATTTTATTGTATGTTAATGTTCATTTAATATTTCGAATTAAAAAAATTATTTTAAAACACTTGCCAAAGTTATGGAACTTGTACTATAAGTGAAAAGTAATCATAACTAAATGCCGGATTTATGAAGTTAATGCAATGTTAAAATATATATAGCATGAGAATAGTAATAATTGATTCTTCTGATTAATAGTCCATCGCTGACCAGGTTTAAAAATTGAAATAATTTTCAAATGTGTCCATGATATTGACAAACTTTCCTTATCTCGACTTTTTTCACGATCGACGCTCCTTATCTCGACTATCCACTATCTCGAACTTTCGTTATCTCGACCTTTTTCACCAGTCCCGTGGAAGGTCGAGATAACGAGCGTCGACTGTAGTTGGACGTTTTCCTGCATTTTGGATTAGCTAATCACAAAATATATGCTATATTTTTATTTAATACTGAGAACAGAGTGCAGTTTTTACTTATTATGAGATTCTAAATGTGCAAAAATCTTATACCTTTTTTCTGATTGGCCGAAATAACGTGCAAGAGCTTGTGTTTTTTTTCCAATTCATTAAGAATTCGTTAAGTGAAGTTCTTGATTTCCTGAGAAACTAGAAATTGTCGCTAAATTTATTCAAGAATTAATTTTTATGAAACCAACAACAATCATAAATATTCACAGTTTAATTATTCTTTGGTTCAGAAATATTCATTAGAGATACATTAAGGTGTTAATACTCTCACCTGCAGAGACTAAATGTTACCTGTGAATTATGGACAAAAGCGTCAAATACTCCGCAAATTGCAAAAATTGCTACTTTGCACACGTGCGATCCCGGTGAACAGTGTTTAGAACCTTCCAGTCACACTTTTTTAAAATGTACATGCCAACGTCTGCAAAAATTTAGTCGGTGGCCCGTGAAAAACTCACAGGATTCGCCCGTCCTTTATATACTGCATGACGTGCGTCTCATAACTAGAGATACCAGTTTGCGTGGTAGACATACACAGTTTAGTACAGATGTATGAAAACAAATAACCTAAGGCATAGGTCCAATTTAAGCTTTGACGAGTGTACTTCTACAATTTCAAAATGCGTGACTATAATATGAACTTCGAATTTAGCTGTCTTATCTAAATATACTTTGACCAAGTTCTTGTGGATTGAAAACTGATTTTTGGTCCACAAGTAATTTTTCGAAACCTGCAAGTATTACAATGTTTCTTATGGATAAGCTGTATGTTCTTTTGTAGACAAAAGTGACAATAATAATTTTTTTTTTACCTACTAGAAACCACTTAGTTAATCTTGAACAGAAATGCAGAAGGTAGAAATGAAATGGACGAGCTAATTGTTACTATAGCAAATGGCCAGGAAGATCAAAAAACAGACGTATAGAACCTCTACATTTTGAGAAAATGAGAATTGTATACCAGCCGTTTATTTCTTGGCCGTGGAAAAGGTGTTTTGATTGAAGAAACTCAATATTCTGGAAAAATATATACACCATTCGTGTTTTTTTTTATCTGGTAATCATAGTCGAAAGAGAAAAGCAAAACTCTACAGTTGGCATATTAATGATTCTTGTATTATTAAACAAAAATGAGAAGAATTTTTTTGTATGAAAGAAAGAAGGGTTGGATCATTTTTCGAAATAAAGCGTCAGTTAGATTTTTTGTCTTTTCTCGCTTTAAAGATACCATTTACAAAGTTAGAGCACTTTGTCGTAAAAAAAGTATTCGACGCAGGTTATATCTTCGTATACTTGAACTTAGCTTTGACTTCCTGTTTTAGTGAAGTATTTCAAATCCCTAATTGTCAATTTTAACATGTTCTTTATATTATGTATATATGTATATTTGTGGATAAAAAATCTTGTATAGCTCTTTTATCCAAAATATCACAGAATTCAGTATGTTCAGTGGATATTGATAAATTGCTTAAATAACAACACTGTTAACTAATATTTCAACCTGACTAACTTGTAAAACGTTCTTTTGAATTAGTTATATATACATTTGCCATGTTTTATTGTTATTGATATTGTTATTTATTCAGGCGCTTCTATACCTGTCATGGTAGTAATGTCGTATTTAATCGCATAATATTTTAATTCTCTGATGTTAAACTGATTGAGTTTAGAGCTTGCAATCACTAGCAAGTCAAACCTAAATACTTTCTTGCAAGTAAAATTGTCAGAATATATAAAGGTTCAGTGATTAGTCCTACTCTGAAGGGCGCACTTTTCCATTTTTCCGAAACAAAAAACTAAACAAAAGTTCAATTTTATGTTTTAATGTTACATAACCGGCCTCTAAACAGTCACATTATATTTAGTTCAGTAGGAGAAGAAACGACACCAGTTAGTATAATAGTATTATTTAAATCAAAATGATCTATATCTGATAATCTGGAATTTGCATCATGCAAACTTTCTTTGTGAATTAGATAGCTGTCCTTCAGGAAAGTAATATACTTCGGAGTCATTGCTGTAACCTTAGTGTTCAAAATTATTTTAATTATTTTATTGGTAATATAAAAATCATTATCACATAGTAAGAGTTTTTCTCTCACTGTGATTGGCTAATCCAGGGGAGGATTTAGGGTTAGGCATTTGCCTAAGCCTACTTTTGTGGCCAAGAAAAAAGAATCCATAGATAAAATAATTTAAAAAAAAATAGAGATATTTTCGTAAATTGATTTTGGTATCCGCCGATTTCGACTTCACAATTTTTTCATTAATATTTTACTCAAATAGCAAACGAACCCAGGGCGATCTTAGGCAAAATGTCGATTCGCCTAAATCGTCCGTGGGTTTTAAAGTTCCGAATGAATGAAAATCACAGATGGAAGAACAAACGCCTTATATATGCGCGGGTTTTCAAATTCCAATGAATGAAATTCTGAAATAGGAAGAAAAGGGCGATCTTAGGAAAAATGTCGATTCGCCTAAAACGTCCGTGGGTTTTTAAGTTATTACGCCTAAAACATCAGTGGGTTTTTAAGTTAAAACGCCTAAATCGACCACGGGTATGGTTACATTGATGACAAGTGGATGTTTCTTTGTCAACATGGTTTACCTGGGTCAGGTCCAATTGCAGGGAACACTTCAAAGGGCTACAATAAATCACAGAAATTGTATGCTAGCTAAGTTAAATGAAGAAGTTTTTGAATTTTGAAACCCTTTCAGATATTGAAAGGATTGGAAATGCTGGAGGAAAGTATATTCGCCACGTGTGCCATGTTGATGTTTTAAACCAAGCCTTTATCCTGCCTATGGAGGAGACAATAAATACATTGGTTTAAAGTAAGTAATACTTGAAATATTTTAGTTTTTGCTGTTGTTGGATTTTAGGCAATTTTGTGTCAAGAACTATTCATAAAATTGGTAAACCACCAGATGTTCTTACAAAACGTGTGATTTAAATCTTTTTCTTATCAAAACAAAAGATTTTAACTTGACCTCGATCAAATGGATTGTCTGTTTACATCACCCAATGCCAAACAAGATAACTGAGGAAATTTATGTAAACACACTCTTGGCGGTCGAAAGATGTTTTGATGTGTATATTAAGTTTGGTATAGAAGTATTGCTAGCTTGCTGCATGTGTATTAGTTGAAATTTTGTTATTTTTTTGTTTATTATCTTAAGGTCACAGGGTTCGTGTAGCCGTTTATGCAACTGTGTATTTTTGTTTCTGTTTGGGAGAGAAAATACCTAAATAACTAAGGGACAGCTCTTTCATAAACGCAAAAGTGTAAGCTAAATGTTAATAGATGTGTAGATCCTCTTTCCTTGCCCTAAACATCAAAATCAAAAAAGGTAATATTTAAATGTTGTCAGTCCCTGAAATCATAAGCACTCGGACACGTACGTGTTCCTGTTAAGCAGGTAAACAACAACAAGTTCAAAAGACTTTCTGTTCTCTAAGAAATCGATGTTTACAGTATGAAATAGACTTAAACGTCAAAGGATTCTACCTCGTCCCAACGCCGAATATACGTTTAGCATATACTTTTCGATTGTGAGTGTCCCTAAAAACTTTGACTTTGTTTGAACTTTTAAACATTGAATTTTATATACAACATCCCACTGCTCATTTTAAAACTATTAAGAACACGAGGAAATCTTTTTACTTTCCCATGCTGCTTTTAATTGTGATAAAATTGCTAAAAAAGAATGAAGCAATACCTAATCTAAGAATAGTCCAAGTTTGTTGTATAATATTCCTTATTCTTTTGTTGAGCAATACAACGTATATAATTTTGTTTTAGGATAATATATTTTGATGCCAGCCTGGTACCTATGATGAATATACTTCTCACAACAAAAATCACCATCAAGCAAAGAACAGAGGAGAATAGCTATGAATCCTTATAATATCGGAAAACTGTAAACAATGGATATATATCTGGTATAATCCACAAAGTTGTGTTTCGTAAAAGGAACTTACTAACTTTACTCTTGTGGGAATTTCATAACATTAAAATTAATGCATAATAGAAATTGGTGCAAAACTACACGAGTAACCTTCTTAATATTAAACTGGGTGATTATTATATAGTTGTTGTAATCTCTTTTATGTGTTGCTATCTTACACTGTAAGTCTACTGGAAAGCTTTCATATTTTTATATGCTGCTTTTCCTTTTACATTTGCAGGTTGTTAGCACAGGTTGTAACTTCTTAAACAATATTTCTACGTTGCACTACTGTGGACTATCTATTTCTAAAATTGTCTTGTAATGTAACTAAATTCTCGTTGTATTGTCAGCTATTAGACTTATTGCATATTTTAAAATAAGGTAACTCCCCAACTTACCGAATTTGTAACTCGGTGATTACTTGTACTCGTATTAAATGCGTAAAAAGTAAAAAAGATGCCTAGATGATGATACTTAATACCAGTGTGGTATGTCATTCAAAGGAATTATGGCATCGAATCTAATTTACTAAACGGATGCATTTTCCATTCACATGTTTCAAAGAAGAAACAAGTGTTAAAACTACGGAGGTTTCTTTTATTTATTGGGCTATAAAGAAACTTTCCTTTCTCATCTAGGAAGGATTTTTAATAACTAAAAACCTTACTTTTGGGAAGATTTTAGCTTATTTTACAGCAAAAACACAAAACACCCGCTTTACCGCGAACAACACCACAACCCTTGATATTACTTTGCCAAAAAATCTATCAAATTTTGCCTAACCAAAAAAAAATCCTAGATCCACCCCTGTATTTTACACAAAATATATGCTATATTTTTGTTTCGTACCGGGAAACCAGTGGAATTCTTACTTATTTTTTAATTCTACAGTGCAAAAAGCTGATATTTTTTTCTCTGATTAGTTAATAACTCGCTGAGTAAAGTTACTGTTTACTTGAAAAACGAGAACTTGTTGGTAATTTTTTCCTCATAAAAAACAAAAATTATTTTTACAAAACAAACTAACAGTCCATCATGAATATTCAAATACGGTAAAAGCAATTATTTATACAAGTAACAAAAACTATGTAAAAAATATTCATACACATTTATTTACATTTATGTACATAGTTACTCTTCACTACTTTATACATTCAAGCCACTGCAACGCACCGTCCTTAGAATTGCATCCATAGTTTAAAGAGAGAATTTAACATACATTTCGACTAAATAGCAAACCCAAGGTTAACCCTGTAAAAATTATTATTTTTCAAAGTAAGAAACAGCAATGTATTTTTCAAAATGACTGTTGTTGTCATTATCAATCGTGTTAAAAGTATAAAATCTATGTTAAAAGTCTTATAAATGTAAAACAAAAAACAGTGAAAAATTCAAACCTCAAATGTGTTGTATATACAGTAAAACGTAATACAAGGCAAAACAAACTAGTCCCAAGAACATTAAAATAGCAACAGTGGAAATATATAACAATTATTTGGACAAAAACGTCTTTTCAAACACAGGCACGCATTTTAAGGATTAAACAATACCTAGAACGGTAAATGAACAACTTGTTCTGGAATATTAAAACCAATCAAGTTTAGCAGCTAATAAGGTGCGCAACAAAAAAAATTAATGCTTGGAAATTTTTATGATATGGAAATCAACATGAAATTGATCACAAAGAAGAGCAAAACAAAGGTTTAATTAGTGTAATTAGTACATTTTTTCCAAAAACTGTAACTAAATAAAAGTTCAATTTTTTTATTTTAATATTAGTCATATTATATTTAGTCCAGTAGGAGAAGGAACAACACCAGTTAGTATAGTAGTATTATTTAAATCAAAGTGATCTATATCTGATAATCTTAAATTTGCTTCATGCAAATTCTTTAGTGAAATAAACAGCTGTCCTTCAGGGAAATAACATATTTCGCAGCCATTGCTGTAACCTCAGTGTTAAAAATTATTATAATGATAATATAAAAATCAATACAATACAACAGGTAATCCATGGTAATCCATGGTAAAACAATCACTTATGCAACTAACAAAAAATATATACATATTATTTATATATATATTTACTCTTCACTACTTTATACATTTAAGCCACTGCAACACATCGTCCTTAGAATTGCATCCATAGTTTAAAGAGAGAATTGAACATAATCGACTAAATGGGCAAACCCAACGTTAACCCTTTAAGGGGTCAAACCAACAGTTGATTTTCAATTAAATCTTAATTATAATAATGTTATTTTTTGATAGGGTATGCTGTTTTTAGATAAAAATTCGACTCAAAGACCATTAGGAGACGATAGAGCTGAACTCTTCTCCTATTGTCTCTTTCATAGCCAATAGGTGTGTTGAAATCGGCCTCAACAACTTTCGTGTCAAATTTTGAATCTTCTATACTTCTGTAATTTTTGGCACCTCTTTGAAAATATGAGAGCAAATCGTCTTTGCTAGATGTAAAAAACTGGCCTTTGATGGCGGCATTACCAGAGCAATGTTCTTGTTTGATATGTTGCCAGTCAATACCACATGAAAAGGTTCCACTGTTTAAATATTTTTGCAAACTGCCATGCTGGACAAAACTGCTATGTTGAACATGTGGGTAACCACCGCTAAATTGATACTTTGGTCCATCAGATTGATCTAACTCTATAGCCACGTGATTTGATATCTGCAAAAAATGTAGTGTCTATAAAAATCTGCTAATATTTTTAAAGTTTATTAGATATATTTGATGCAAAAAATTGTACCAGAAGTTCTCTAGGTTCACTGTGAATGACATACTGCATTTAACGTTACACTGGCAAAATGTCAATAAACACACTTACAGTTGGTTTTGGTTTTGGAGCTTCCTTTTTGTTCTAGACAGAAAGTAAAGAAAAATATAATAATAGTAACAATAATGAAAATAATAATGATAATATATATGAGTCATCATTTAATAACATTCGATTTCATTTTGAAAAGTCTTACTTCATAAACTGAAACATATGATGGAAAGTTTCCCTCTCGGTATGTGTTGTTCTAAAAATCGAATACAACAATAAACATACAATATACGTTGTTGTTGATTTTTGTTATCTCTTCAAACTGTCAAACAACAACTGTTGAATGATAATTACTGACTTTAATGGAACAAACCTTTATAAACAAAGAACATAATATTTGGGTTTGATTTTATCAATTTTTTTGCCATGATTTCAAATATTTTATCCACAAAAACGCTGTGCCATATTAAAGAATATAAATTTGGTGTCTATCACAACTAGCTTTTGTTTTACAACAAGTAAAGTTTTTTTGGAATTAAAAACAACAAGGTTTGCTAATTGTTTTAAACGGTACATACCTCCGAGCATTTACAACATATATACGCAACAAAGCAGAGCAGTAGTGGGCCACCAACGCAACCAATAATAATATATATAGTTTCAATACTTAATCCATCCCCCTCGCACAAAACTGAAACAAAATATAAGAAAATATCAGATCATGAATAGCCTTTCGTGTATATAAAGAATCAGTTAAACTAATTGTAGTCAGATGTTGTAAGGTTCTGGTAGGAGTGAAAACGAAAGTAGCGTACTCAGATCCAAGCCAACCTTTGCTGTTTTACTGCAAATTTTGAAAACAATGAAAACCACTCTAAGTCATTAGTTAACGGCATCAGTTTCAAGTGATGTGATTATGCATAAAACTTATAACTTGTACAGCTACATTTATACCAGCTCGAGTTTAATTATTACAATCTTGGTAGAAAGAAGAAGAATTTCCACTGGCCCGATTTATTTACAAATGGTTAGTTTGACCTTTCATTTTCCTATGGTAAAATCAACATGTTCTAACAAATTGAGTACAGCTGACAACAAGCAACGTAATAGCGGGAAAACAGTGTTTTATTATTTTCTTTCACAATAATTTTAATAAAGCAACTGCCAGAGAAAAACATACAAATATTAATCACCTACCAGGAGATATAAACACAGAAAGTAAAAGAAACACAGCAGTGCTGGCAGCCATATCTATGTCTTGTTTTGAATAAACTCTTCCAATGTAATTACTAACTCGTTGTACGTGTATGTAAAATATCTATATTAATTTTTAACTCCAATTAATGTTTTTATAGTATAAAATAAAAAATTCATATCGTGTTAGCTGTTTATTGGCTTATAAAATGCTTACGAATGAATTCTTATCAGGGTATTTCCCATTATGTCTTGTTTGTAGTAATAAACAATAATTTTTCGTATAAAGTAACATGTACAAACAGGGGAAAACAATATAACGCATTTTGTCAAATAAAACTTCCCATTCCTTTGTGGTCACACGAACGCTTAGCAACGTAAATTTTAAATCGCCTGGTATTTAATAAGATATATGAATGTTTTCTTTAATTCCTCAAGCAAGAGATATTGGGATTTATAGGGAAGTTTCAGGAAAACATAGAGAATCCCGTAGCAGGAATCGCGTCGAGATCAACCTTGTCCCCAGGGGTTCTTGCCTTTTTGATATTGAGGCCGCCGGCGGTACAGCCTGGTGAGTTCTGTAATACGATTGGTTTTTATCCGACATAGATATCTTATTAACGCGTCATAATATATGCAACGATTTGCTATATAGATTTCGTAGTTTGTTACAAAAACATTGAAAAAAAAGGGGATTCCTAACTATCAGTAATGTTCAGGAGGATTGACCAAAAAATTAGTGAACCAAACAGTAAATATTTCTATGAAAGATGGTATTTTGGCAGGTTTTCCAAGTTGAAATTTCAAATGAAGAGAAAGGTTCTTTCTAAAACTTTGTAAATAACATAACTTTTAGCAATTTAGCTAGTTGAGAAAAGACATGTAGCTATCTTGCTAACATGTATATTGGCAGGTGTAATAAACCATTACCAAATAAAAATAATTGTTATTTTTTATATTTTGTTTATTTTTCTACTTAAAAAAACAAGTATCTTTCTAAAAGCGTAGTTTTAGGTAGCCTTTGCATGGATCCGACATGAGATTAACCCGCGTTTAAAAACAAAATTTTGACCTAAAAACACCACAAAAATAATTTACAGCTGAAATGAAATTATCCGAAAGACATATTTTGTTAATGATCCTGAAAACGTATAAACTCAAAAAAAAAAAGCTATACAATATACGACACATTTATAAACAAGTTTTAAATAAGTTGATTCATCCCTAACCTCTTGGGTCAGGCATTAGATTCCTAAGGCCTTCTTTGATCACAAATTTCTTAGCTGGTTGTTTTTAGCATATATAATTATTTTACCAACAGAGTTCCGAAGATGTGAACCAGGATTGTGCTCAGCAATAGTGGATTTATCATGCTAAAGCATGCTATATTGCTGTTTAAATGCAATATATGTTGCTTCTGAGAAGATGTTTATCATCGGTCAACTGGGAAAGTTGCTATGTGAAGAGAAGGGATCGTAGCCAGTGATGTAAGGCTGGAAGGCTGCTAAGAAAGTTGCCTAATTTTTTTATGTAACTTTAAATCTAATCTTAACAATTGTGTTGCTTATAAAAAATATTTAGCTAACATATTAAGACGTTTTAAAACATTTTATTTTATACATAGCTAGCTATATAAGCCAACTTTGGTAACATTTTTTGTTTCCTTAGCTAGCTAGCTAGATGTCACAATCTAAGACTTTAAACTTCTTTTCGCATAGGTACTTGACTTGTAAAATATAAAAGTTAGAAAACTTAACTAGCTAGCTATAGTTATGCTATGTACCAATATATCTCAACAAAATCAGTTATATCTAATCACACGTTGTTACCACGTTACCACACTCTTTTAATAAACAATGCTTCTTAAAAGATTTCATCATTATAAAATATAATTTCATGGTAAACAAATAATAACTTGATTTGAAATAAAACTTTTTAAATTTAAGCGTTGAAAAACATCAACAACCAAGATCCATCGTCCTAGCAATGTGCAAGTGAAGAATGAGGACTCGATCAAGTTGCTTTTATTAGCCGGGAAAAATTGAGACAAATCATTAATTATTTATAGTAAAAAAATATGCTGGTTATGAAAAGTAGTCTGTACTAGGGTCTTGTTAGCCGTCACGTAAGCGCTTGCGGCTTTGGCATCAGGCAACCGACCCCGGGAACGAGGATGGTCGTGACATATAATCTTTGGCAGGGAGGAAAGGGGAAAGGGCTAAGACAGGGTAAGAAAGTAAAAAAAATTTCGCCCACAACGGTTGGGCTGCAAATAAAACTTTTCACTTTAAGAACGCTCTGAGAACTATAAAACAGTTTGTTTGTTTTTACTTTAAAAAAATAATATCGTACTTTAATTTTGAGGAATCATACAGAAGCATAACTGGTGAATTACGACTTCGGAATGTTGGTTCTCTAATTAGACCTCTGGAAATTTAAGTTAAGATTAAAATAAGGGAAAGACGAAAAATTTAATTCCTAGAAAAAGGAATTCAAAATATAGTTGTTTACATTTGGTAATATTCTTCCCACAGGAGGATGTTATGTTAGATTGATAGGAAAAACTGGGAATTTCCAAACAATACTACGAAAACCTTCTAATTCATACTAGAGTCGCAGGGAAACAGAACAGGGAATTAAGATTCTAGAGTCTTGGTTCTCTGTGAAATAAGGACTTCTAGAAGTTTAAAGCAAGTAAAATCACTTATGTTTTTCATCGGCTCAAAAAAGGCCCTGGAACTAGTCGACAGTTTACAACACGCGGCGACAGGTTTAAGTGTCGGTGGCAGTCATGACAGGCGGCGACATTTCTAAGTGTCGAGTGCACAGTTATAACACGTGGCGACAGTTATAACTGCCAAATCGACAGTTGATAAGAAAGTCGTTAAACGTTTATAACACTCTGACGGAGTCATGAGTGTCGAAAATTATAATTGTTGGCTCTGCACCTATAACACACAGCAACAGTTATAGCACACAGCAACAGTTATAACACGCGGCAACAGTTATAACACGCGTCGACAGACATGATTTTAGTAATTTTTTTCGCCTATTGGCCACAGAAATCCTAAAAAGGAAACCTATAAAAAGATTGTTTTCATTAATGGTAAAACTCTTCCTAAAAAATGTTATGTTAGATTGGTAAGTAGCCAAGAGACCCAGCATAATTTTCTATTGTTCTTTACCCACGTGAATATTATGGAGAATCCTTTGCTTTGATGACTAATGGCCTCACTCACCCGAACAAATTTATATTATAATATCCGTATACGTCTGTTGCGCAAAATGGTACCGCAAGTAGCGAGACGCACGCAATGCGGTGTAAAAGGACGGTCTGTGGATTATTCAACGGGCCACCGACAAGTATAATTAATTCTCGTGCTAGTTCGGACCGTAAAATGTAACCACGCTGGCTTTGTGCTCATTGGTTGATTTTAATTCGGGGTTTTGCTCTGAGAAATTACTAATCGGTGAATTTGACTTTTAGGGATTTGCTCTGACACATTTGTTTGCGTCTTGATATACTTGAAGAAAACTTAGTTAACTAGACTAATTGATAAGACAAACAGGGAATTTCCAAAGCATCTCAATATTGTAAAATCTTTGTTTGTTTAATTAAATATAATGTTTTTGCCAATCAACATTATTTCGTCACTATCTCGTCGGTGGGAATAGCATTAATATTTAACTCCTAACTAACGAACTAAGTACGTCAGAAATAGCCAACTTCTACGTCATCAACGAGCTTTCAAACGCAAAAACGACTGCTTAGTTATTTGAACCAGCATTGTAACACATTATTACACATAAGTGCAACGCCCTAACCAACTGAGCTATACACCTTCTCCAAATTCAATTATCGATTACATCATCAGCATGAAAGCGAGGCACTTCTTAGCAAACTTTGTAAACATTAAAGTTCAACCGGTGAGTGGAATATTTTTATGTGTTGTAAATGATCTTGTAATTGTTCATTTTTCTAAAGAGTTGCAGGTTTTTCGTAATTTTTAAACATTCGTCTTATGAAAGAAGAGTATATATTTTACGATGGCGAGTAGAAGTAAGGAAAGCTAGCAAGAAACTGAAAGCAAGTAACTTAAAGGAATTGTACGCATGCGACATTTGTATTGCGACAGTTATTTTCTAATTCGCTTTGCTCAACCGAAAATAACCTTTTTTTATTTTCTAAACTCCATGCGGGACAATAAAAACGCGGTATTTAGTAGTGTAGTCGTTAGTGTAGTTGTCTTAGTTATCAGAGTTGTACAAGTTTGTAAATATATAAGTGTAAAAATACACAAAAGTAAAGCATATCTGGCCTAATTGTCTTAGCAATATACCCAATGGCTTCTCTACTAAGATCAGTGTTAACAATATTGAATTTTTCCCATCCTGCTGCTTAGCAATATGCCCCGTGGCTTCTCTACTAAGCTACAACTTTGACTCATCTAATAGTCAGAATTATTTTCATCGTAATATCACATCTTTATTACACTCTTTCAGAATCGTTACAATTTTTTACGTCATCAAAAAATATATGTACATAATATAAAAAAACAACAAGCAATCAGAAGTAATTCGCCTTTTTTCTACTGATTTAAGTGCAAGTTTTTCTTAGAGATTTGACTTTTCCAGTATTAAAACTCTTTGTTAGCCAAATGAGGTTGGTTTCATTTACCAATTTTCCGAAAAGAAACCATATAGAAACGGCATATTTCTAAGCTCAAAGTAAGGCAATTACAATGTTATTTTTTACAAACTTTTTAAGGGCTGGATTGGCGGGCTTTCTCTTTAACTTGTTACAGCTCTGATGGTTAATCGACTTGTGAGAAGGGTGGGAGTTGTTGCATGTGTTATTAACGTTAAGACTGGAACCAGTGTGTCGTGTAACAAGCACACGAATTTTACGTAACGAAAATAAAAACGAATATTTAAATATTTAACATTTAATATTTACATTTGGATATTAAAAATCGCCTGTTACAAACTTTGCTCTATTTAACCAAAAAAAGATTCTCTTATTCGGTTTCGTTGTTTATTCAAGATTTTATTTGAACGGTAGCTTTGGCGCGACATTTAAAATGAAGGTTGACGATAAAAAGTTTAGACATAGATTAAGCATATCTAGCCTGTAAGAATGTAAATAGTATTGGTTAAAGAGATGAACTAAGATTTTTTAAATGTTTATCTACTGTTGCTTGATACAGCTACTTGCAAATGTGTTAAGCTATATGTGAACTTTTTATTACAAAAATGTGAAATAATTTGTTTCATCGCTTCAGATTTAAGTCGGGACATTGATTGTAAAAAGCATTTACGAATTCCGCTGAACCACAAAATTTAATAAATTTATATCTTACGATGTCTTCCCTGTATTTGCATGTGTCGTCTTCTGTTATACTTCATTTGGGCTCTGCGTGAATATCACATGCGTTATTTCATATAAGAAAACAAATTTTTGCGGAGCTAAGCCACCGAGCGAAGCCCATTTGCCATTCAAGCAAGTGAAAATATTTCAAAAAACTTTTCTAAAATGTTGTCCACTTATGAACTCCAGATTAAAAAGTATTTTACCCACTGGCGTATTCCAAAGAAAATATTTTTAGCGTACAGGGTCTAAAGTGACTTTTCGGCCCAAAATGTGCCAATCAAAATTGGAAATCGATCACGACGTTCAAAACTTCTTCTCTCAAAGAAGAGAAGAGGAAAAAAACGTAAATAATAAAATGTGAGCAGGGGGGAATAAAAAAATATTAATAAAGTTTATCATTTTTGCGTGTTTCATGATGGCTCCGTGAATTGAGGGACCATTTTTTTCATACCTTAAAATCTTCCTGCCGGTATCACCGATGTCAATAAAATTTTTAATATGATAAAAAAAATGTTTTTTCGACGTTTATCGCAAATAGCTCTGGGTACTAGAACAGGGGCGTAGCCAGAAAAAAATTAACCTTAGTCGAACCGTTGACCCGCTGGGGGTTTGGGGGCGTTGTGAGCCCCCCAACGGGTCCAGGAGCCCTGGAAGCCAACGCCTTTTTACGCCCTTTAAGCACTGAAACGCCATAAAACCGACTCTCTGACATACGCGATAGACGTTAAGTATTGATCGAATTGAATGAAAAAGGGGAATAAATGACAACATAAAATACATTAAAATCTTTATCATCAAGGTTGTAATCAAACCAGCAATAAGACAACACAACACCATCATAATGTTTTTATAGATTGAAAGTTATTAAAGCAATAATTAAAATGCTCATTCTTCTTTCTTCATATTCAGCACTAAAATAACGTTTTCTGCAGATTGGAGGTTATTAAAAAATAACCAAATCAAAATCTTCTTTCTTCATAAATATAATGAAAAATTCAAAAATATAATGAAATGGAACCTTGGCAAAATGCCTTCATACAAATCATTGAAAACCCTCGTGTTAATAATACGTTCCACACATCGTATTACAAACATTAAAATTATGGGCATAGTTGGGATTATTAGTTAAGTAAGGAACATTCTTGCGTAAAAATTTTTAACCTACTTTTGGAAAATTTGTAAAAATATGTTACGTTTGATTCGATTCATCATGCTTCAGAAATAATGTACAAAGCATGAATTACAGACAACTAAATTTAAGCAATGAGAAGAACAAGGATATGTATAAAGCTAATCTGTTTTGCTTTAACATGTTAGCATGACAACTATTAATTTTAACAGATACATTGCCAGCATCGTCATAACATTGACCTTATCAATTCTGTATATATATCAAGAGAAAGTTCATAAGGTTTTTAAAATGACCGTTGAAAAAGACAAACCTGAGAGCCTTCACTACAATGAATAATCCTTAAGACGTCCTCTCGCAAGTTACAATGGGAAGAATAATCGTGATCACTGAGGTGTGGAGCTTGTCGTAGTGAGTGCCTACATTATTTTTTCCAATCGCGTTAATAGAACCTGAAGGGAATGAATCTACCAAGGCTCTGCAGATAAAACTTGTTTAGGTTTAATAGGTTTCGATTTAGAAATCCCTTTGACGAAAAAGATTTTAAGTTAAAGGTTTGCTTTTTACAAATGGAAGAAGTCTCGTCATTAGTGCTAGAAGTACCACATTGATTAACTAACGTTTGGGCTAATGCAAAAGGAACAACTTCGAGATGATACACACGTTTCCTTTTTCTTTTCTTTTGCTTTGTTATCATAACGTATGACAACCTAGCTTAAAATATTGAGCAGAACGCTTTAACGTAGCTTTACTCAAACTTAAAGAAACTGAAGGGATTAGGTTTAAATTGCCCAGAATGTTTGTCATTATCGCAAAATAAAATAGATACTGGTTGTAAATTTTTATTTGAAGGCAGATGAGGAAAAATCTTCTGATTTAAAACCGTCTTGAATCATAGCTGACCACAATCAGGATAAAAAGTTAAAATATTTCGCATAAATAAACTGTTATAAGGGCTTATAAGAATAGCTTTATTCTGTATAGCTACAAGATCTGCTGTCTACACAGAGTTACAGAAGAGGATGAATGGCTAGCTAACTGAAAACTTGAAAGTGCTTTCTACACAGGAAAACAAATCTGAAGATATACATACAGATACAAAAATTGGATGGTTCAAGTATAGAGAATTTTCATGAAGCTCTATACAAGTTATAAAGCTAAATACGACCACGTTTGACAGCAACATCATGCTTTCTTCACCTTCACAACTTCGCTAGCCTTGTTGGTTTTTTTACTCTCTTGCGTATTTTCTATAACCATATATGGAGCGAATTTTTAACCTCTCTGCGAAATTTACTAGCCAATAGGATGCGTCCAAAATTACCATAAATGGAAGACACAAGACCGTACATAGGCATAATTTTCGCTGGTAATCCTGCGAAAAAGACTATCTGCGAAACAAAGTAGAGATTCAACACCTCAGCCTGCAAAACAAAGTGGATACTGTTAAATCCTGCGAAAACGACGTGCCGAAGCGCGAAGCTTGTGTGCGCCGCCCGGGAAAAGATTTGTGCCGATGCACAATTGGTGCGCCCATCCATGTGTTGGCGGTGGCGGTGGAAAAAACGACGTGTTGAAATGAAAAAAGTAGGTCAGTCGATCGCAGAGCCTGACTGACGCTGGCTACGCCCCTGTAGAATGCTTATTCTGCAAACTTTTTAATAAGCGCTTAGTGGTCAAATAATCGTTTAGTTAAAATGCCCAGAGTAAATAGTTCAAAAAAAAAATGGAAATCACAAAAACGTAATTTTGAAGGGAAAACTTAGGAAAACTTTTTTAGCGCTAGCTAAAAAAAATGTGTTTATAAATGCATTGTAAAAAGAAACCCTGGAAACACCATTATCAAAAAGTGTGAAAAGATCCTTAGGGTCGAGGTTGCCTTGGGGCTTGTAATTTGCTATAAATTCTTTTTGATTGCGATATCGCTTGCGAACATAAAGGACATGTTTCCTGCTCCGCGACCCGTTATATATTGATTCCCCAATCTCGATCTAGTCTACAACACTCAACTTTCTACCTGTAAGACAAAGATGATAGCTACGAGAAACGACGGGGAAATTCTCGTGGATGTTTCCGACAGGTGATTTCCCATGGATATTTTAACGAACTTCAACGACTAGTTTTAAATTAAACCCAAATAAAAAGGCTATTCACATGTTGCGGATAGATACCATTTTGTTTTAGAGATTTTTTTCGAAACGATCTGTACTCAATGTTAACCAAATAATCAGTCCACGTGTATGAAGTGTTTTCCGTTAGTGAATATCTTGTTTCACCTGAACCGAAATGAAAATGGTTAAACACGATGGCTTCATAAAGTGACCCAACTTTTCAACCTCGTCACCAGGACCTCTTTTCGCTTTTTTGATATCGGGAACGGCGCGAAGGAGAAGGCCCTGGTCCTCGCCGGTCGTATTTGCAATATGATTGGTAGCCCCACTGTCACTAATTATGCTTAAAATTTCTAAACATCCCGCGATTGAGACGAGTCGCCTGTAGCATCAAGTTATAAACAAAAATGGTAGCCCCTCTTTCTGATTGAGTGTCTGGTGCGCACATTGGAAAAGAAACTTGGATGGAAAATAAAATCATGTGACCAGCCCTTGCCCGGGCCAGTTTGCGGCTGCTATTGGCAATTGGTTCATTGACAACCAGTTTCTCTTGTTTTCTTCAAGACGCTTTCAACTACCCTCCAGCCCACGTTAATCACACTAACATTTGTATTAAGAGCATGTTATTTTTTATTTTTTTATGTGAGTAAATCAAACAAGAAGAACAAAGTATGCGTGAGCTTTGTATTGCGATTAAAAAAAAGATATATTTTTAAACTTTAATTACAGGTGTTAAATTAACAAGTACCTTTCTAACATCCTGGATATTTACGTTCCACTTGGATCTAATTAACGCAACATTTTAAAATTTGCGCTAATTGTTTGCCTCCTTAACTTCCTAGGGAAATCAGTACTTTTAGTTTTTCACTGTCGATCAAAAGCAGTTTTAGTGGTACTTCTAAAGACTACTGTAGTCCGTGATTCTACCCTTCCTGTTCTGGAACCATAAACAAACGTATCAAAGACTGCATTTGTCAATATAATAAAATATATCCATGGATCAATATAGCTCTGCTGAAATGCAGAATTGCTGTATATAAGTACATAGATATTCTTTAAGCCTCCAGGCAAGTAACAAAAAATATAAACAAGAAGAATTTGCAACGCGATCTTGGCCGGTTTCTTATTTCTTGCTGCATGTTTGCTAGGACATACGCGAAGATACCTTTGAACGGTTAAATGACAAAACAGCATAAGAATAAACACAAGCACACCCCAAACTGTGGTTACAACTTTGTAAATACCATATAGAGATGGAAAAATGTAGTAAAAGAATAAAGGACTAAATATCCATAATACCCAGAATATAATCAACAAATAAACCAACACTTTGTTAACGGGTTTTGTTTTGTATAAAAACGGTTTCATGACGGCCACACATAAAGCCGCAGTGATGAATCCAATTGTTGTAATTGCCAATGTAGCACATACGTACCCGGTTATCAACCGGATCCTCAGCATCGTGCAATTTGGAATTCCTTTATGATAACCTGTCAGAATAAATGCATATATAGGTAACGACACTATACCAGTTATTAAATCGCATAAAGACAGCATTATATACAAATCATTTGTCACTCGTTTGGAACCCTTCGAAAATTTGACAGACCATATAAAGTTGCTGTTTATTGCCATTATAAAAAAGATACATATCAAGCTTGCCCAACATGAAACGATTAGGTTCAATTTCGCGCTACTTCTTGACAACATTTCATACTTTGTAGAGGAACATCTGATAACACCACTACAGTTAGGATCCATGTTATACTAGCGAATATATGTAGATTTGAGATATCAGGTTTCTAACTCACAATCTGAACAGTATTGTAACAAAGGTAACATTACGTAACCCTCAAATTAATATATACACATTAAATTTTTTTTTATCATACTTAGCTATTTACATTATGTAAAAGCTAATATTTTGAATCGCCATTCGATCATTATCTCACTAGAAACTAGCTATATGGTGAAGAGTGTTTTTTTAAACATCTGCTAAAATATAAGCGGAAATAAAAACTTTAAAGGGTGATATTGAATCGCATCAATTTATAACACTTTATATCTTGTTTGCTTGTATCCTAAATACACTTTAAAGGAACCTATTCACCCTTATCGATTAGCATATGTTTTTTCTTATTTAATTTAAATTTCACAACGAGTAATAATAGTACTCTAATTTCTCCAAATTCTTTGGCTTTTTTTCATCCGCCATATTTAACGATTTCTTTGATCGAGCCGGCTAAGTAGCGGGTCTTCGCAAAATAATATTAACAAATATAGCTATGTTGTATGGAAAAGCGAGACTTGCCTCGCTTGCCTTTAGTATATACGTATCGATGCACGTGTTGTATAAGAGTTAGTTGTCTGAAGATAAAGGGGGGCGCAAACCGGCCAACATGTTGGCAAACATTTTGACCAACATCGACTGACCAACATGTTGGCCAACAATGTTGGCCGGTTTGCGTTAGGCGCCAACATGTTCAAGAAGAAAAAAAATCTCAAAAAATGTTGGCCAACATTTCCGCCAAAATTTGCATGTTGGTAGCATGTTTGTCGGTTTGCGCTGGGTAGTCAACATGTTGGCCAACATTTCGACCAACATTTTAGCTTTCGAATGTTTTAATTCGAATTTTTTAAAATTAGAACTCCAAATCGAATGTTCTTAATTGATCCAAATGTTTATATATATTTTACATTTGGCGGGCATGTCCTTATAGTACTCTATTCATTTCAAAATGGCTGACAACAAGGAAGTGAGTAGTACCAAAAAGTCTGCTGCTGCAGCTGCAAACAAAAAACGCACTTGGAATGATGATGAAGTCGAGACACTTATAGACATGTATGAGGCAAGACCATGCCTTTGGGACGTGGCTGATTCCACATATTCCAAGAAAGACGTAAAAGAACAAGCGTTAGCTGAGATTAAAGAAGAGATGGGAATTGAAATACCCTTGATAAAATCCAAGTGGAAGTCCTTACGTGCACAACACGGGAGAGAGCTTACCAAGGAATCCAAGACCAAAAGTGGGCAAGGCACCGACGAGCTCTACGAGAGCTCGTGGATTTTCATGGATAAAATGCGATTTATTGAACACGTAAAAAAAACAGCGAAAAGCACGTCAACTATAAAGATTACAAGCGCCTTTGAAACAATCGAAGACGAGGAGGATGAAAGTGAAAAAGAGGAGGAGACTCCTGTAAAACAATCAGCCAAAGAGACTCCAGTAAACAACAACAAACGTAAACGTACCCCTAATTCAGCTGAACAAAAACAAAAGCTGATTTCAAAATGTATTGATGTATTGGATCGTCCGAAAAACCCTACAAAAGAGAAAGAGCCTGGAGAACCATTCGCTTTGTATGTTTCTGATCGGCTAAAAACATTAGATAAACGACGCAGGTTGCTTGCAGAAAAACGAATCAGTGACATATTATTTGAGATGCGCTTTGAGGAGTTTGACCAACCTACACGTTTCAATCCTGGCGTTCAAAATCAAAGATTTGCTGCTCCACCTATGCAAGGACCTTGTACTGCTATGTTAAATAATGATTTTTGATTATTGGTTAAGCTTTTTTATTTAATAAACATAGTACTTAAGCATCAAATATAGTGTTAAAATACAATAAATCCGCCTTGCTTTTCTTGTTTAGTTTTTGTCTATGCCTTTTCCCACTGCCAATCGACACTTCCTTCATTCATTCATAAAATATTCAGTAAATGTTTCTCGAATTACTTTAGCCGTGGTAGGAGCCTTTCTTCCAACTTGAGGCACAATAGATGAAGAGAAAACGCCAAGAGAGTTCTCGATATTCTCCGATCTCCAGCTCCCTCGCACACTTTCGCCTGTAGAAGTAACGGAATCGACAAATCCAGGGGGAGTATATTCATTTCTGCTTTTCGACTTGCGGAGAAAATTGTGCAGAACCAAAGCACATGCTGTGATGGTACGAGCTTTTTCTGGCGATAAGCGTAATGGTTGTAAAAAGATTCTCCATTTATTTGCCAGTATTCCAAATAGATTCTCGGAAATTCTTCGTGCTCGGCTATGCCGGTAGTTATAGATTCGCTTTTCAGGGGTTAAATGTGCTTGAGGATAGGGCTTCATCATGTACGACTTTAAGGCGAATGCGTCATCCCCAACAAAAACATGCGGGATGTTGGTATATCCGTGAGGTAAAGGAGTAGGGTCTGGGATGTTCATACTATTTTCCTTGATTTTTCTTCGCAAATCTGAGTTATTCCAAACTCCAGAATCATTCATTCGTCCATTACTACCTATATCCGCATAAATACACTCATAATCAGGACCAGCTATAGCCAATAAGATTATTGAAAAACTTTTCTTGTAGTTGAAATATTCAGAACCAGTACCAGGCGGAGGTCTTATTAGGATATGCTTTCCATCAATAGCGCCTATGCAATTGGGAAAGTTCCACCTTGATGCAAACTTCTCAGATATCTTGTTCCAATCATCTACACTTGAAGGTATCTTGATATACTCTTTTCCAATGTACTCTGTGATCGCTTTAGTAACCTCATCAACAATATAAGATAATGTTCTTTCAGATACTCTGAATTGGAAACTTAAAGACTTATAAGTTTCTCCTGTCGCAAGGAACCGAATGGTGAGCACTAATCTTTGAGCCGCTGACATTGTTTGATGAGCTCCCATTACACCTGATTTTTTTGGTGTTATGTATGGTTCGATGAAAGCACGAATCTCTTTAAACGATTCATAGGTCATTCTCATCATTTCCCTGTAACTTTTTGTGTCTTCAGCCAGTAATTCCTGTACTAAGTTTGTATACAGCCCTTCGCTGTTTCTTCTTCGAACCCATTTTCTTGTAGGACCACGTCATTTTTGTCGTCGTCATCAAGCAAGAGGACGAGTGCCAAACAAGCAGCAGCTTCAGGCTCTGACATCCTTCTTCATTGGAAGTCAAAAACAAATGAATGAACATTTCGTAATGTTGGCTACTTGTTTTTTTAAAAAATATACGCAAACGCAAACCGTACCAACATGTTGGCCGAAATGTTGGTCGAAAATGTTGGCCAACATGTTGGCCGGTTTGCGCCCCACTTAACACGAACATAAAACATTTGTAGTTATTATTTTGCGATCCCACTACACACAACATATACAGTAGACGTCCGTTAATTCGAATGCCGCTTATTAAGAGAAATTCCTGTGATTAAAAAAGCCAGATAGGAGCTGAATAAAATGTTGCGCGAGGGTTGTGTAAAACACACGCTCCCGTTTGCTAATATTTGAAACACGTGAAATCAGAATCTTATGAAATATCGGTCGCTATCACATAAAAATCCACTCTGGTTATAAAGAAACTCTGCAATGTTTTTTGGTAAATGTTCTTCCGCAACTAAAACGCTTTAGAAGTAATTTTAGCTTACTGGGAATTGGAACAAGATGATTACCAAATAATATTGCATTTTAGTAAAAATTTGTATTTTAATTGTACGAATTTTGACGAGATTTACATTAATTTACAGACATTCTCATGCGTAAATAGAGCAAAAATTGAATCCAGATCTTGTACCTGTATGGGTAAATAAAAAACGCTCGTGGCTGATGTTTAAACCAGCCCAATAAAACGTCAAAGTCAAAAAACCATGGTAATAAAATACTTGTCGGCTGCATGTAACAGAAAACTTTCGTAGAGGTCAAAAGATTGGGAAATTTCTTCAGACAGACAAAAAGTTTCTGACCAGGGTGGGAACTTTAAGGTGGATACCGCCATTAAATTATCTGTGATTTTTTATAATAATATTGTAAATTAATAAAGGCTTTTGCAAAACCATACAAAACACAGAGTGAAAAAATATAGCAAATATAACATTTAAAAATATTTAAAATATTTATTACACGAAAATAATGAAGCAAGTAATAAACCGGTCCATAATTAATGCGATTAAAAATTTACGTGAATTTCGAAATTGAATTTCAATGTGTGTGGTAATTAACGCGAATCAACGAATTTCCTAATTTTTAGATGGTATTTAATTAACGCGAATTCTCAAAAAGAAAGACACTTTTTTAAAGGTTCAAACTAAGAGAATAAAAAATAAAAAATAAAATGTCATCACACGTATTTTATCTTTCTGTCTAAAATGCTCCAAAAAGATTACTGAAAAGGGTTAACTTTGATAGTGTTTTTACTGTTTTTACGTGCAGTTGCCAAGTTTTTCGTGATACCTGCTGCTTTCCACCCCGCTTTAATTATCTCCTTTCCTATTTGAGATTGAAAGTGCCTAAAAGTTTCAACATGTTTGTTCTCTTTCTATTTCTATTAATCAAAACTGTATATCCACGAGTTATTTTGAAGGCGTTTAAAAATTATTTTTAAGAAGTAAGGTTAGCGGGAGATTTTTTAGCGTCACACATTAATTAATGGTGCGAAAATTTACGCGATAAATAAATTAACGAGTTTTAATTAACGCAAATTTTCAAAATTCGCGTCATTTACTTGCTTCTTTATTTTCGTGTAGTAAGGTATGGCTATTTCTTAAAAAAGAACAACACCTCTACTTGTCTCCAACACGCGGAAGTTAAAATGACTGAGAGCCATGCAACTTCACAATGTACACATATTCATGCTGAGACAACAAAATTCGATATGCTGCATTGGGAAGGATGTTATCTCCCAAGACTAGACTGAAAATTAAGTAAGAATTGCACTCGTTTCTTGGCAGAAAATATATATAGCATATTACTCGTGTAGATTAGCCAATCACAGCGCGAGAAAATTTATTTTACATTATTTACTACTTATTTAAAGAAACAAAGAAAAATGTTTTTAAAGGTTGCATATTTTTATTTTCGAACAACCCTCCTAATACATCGCTTTTAAAAAATGTCCCAATGATGATGGAGCTGCAGAAATAATATGACTTACTTTGGTCTTTGGCAACAACAAGAAAGGACAAACCAATTTTGAAAGGCAATTACTATATAATATATTTATTGCAAATATCGGTGACCTTTACTGTTGTTTAATGTCTGACTTAAACCATTTTGTTGTACAACTTTTAGAGAGTTTACAACTCGATGCAATGATTTAATTTTTCCTTTTTATAAAGTATATCAACTTACCTTATTTTTTAATGGAGCAAATATTGCAAAAAGTACAACATAACTGCGTAAGTAGTAGTAGTAGGGAGTCAGGATATACCGGATTTTCCAAAACCACGGTCAAACTCTCATAAAAAAATTTTATACAGATTTTGAGGGGAAATTCCCTAAATCAACGCACACGCGCACAACTCGGGAAACCCCTTACTCAGTTGCCATATGATGGGGAAATTCCCATAAATATGAACTGCGCTTTAGACTGACCACACCTCAGGAGGAAGCAATAGAGGCCGCGCTCGCCACCTTAGTGACTCCGATGACGAGAGCTTCGGCGAATTGTAGTGGATGCAAAGGTTTGTATGGTTGACTTCAACCATACAAACAAACATGAACGCACTTCGAAAAGAAGCAAAATTACTGCACATTCCTCGTTACTCTACGATGAAGAAGGTCATTCTTGTTGATGCAATTCGCAAGGCCAAGTACAAGGAGGTTTCAACACAAACAGACGGGCCTTACTGCGAGCCTTGTGCTAAAATGGTACGTTGACCATGGGCTGAAAGTGACTGCTTTTCACCAGTTCCTCAAGTATACCCGAGGTAAGCCATTTGCATGGTTTCCGGAAGAAATTGCCGATGCACGACGAAAAGCCGATAAGGACCCTGACAAGCGTATTGCGGGAGATACGGCCAAGTTGAAGGGGAACTCGTTCTACGGCAAGATGATCGAAGATCTGGCGAGGCACGCAGATACTACGTTTACCAGAGATGAAAGGAAGGTCGATGCAGCCCTGCGAAGCCCGTACCTCGAAGACCTTGAAGAGATAGGGGATGCGTACGAGCTTAGAAAAGGCAAAAACAAGTGTACCATCGATAGGGCCTACCAATGCGGTATTGCAGTGTACCAACTAGCCAAGCTTCGGATGTTGGAATTCTACTACGACTTCCTCGACAAGTATGTAGATCGTGGAGACTTCGAGTACATCTACATGGACACAGACTCGGCGTATTTTGCCATCTCTGGGGAAGAGTTAAGAGATGTCGTTCATCCCAAACTACTTGATGAGTACGACAAAGACGTAAAAAACTGGCTAGTCACTGACACATACTCGAGTCGAACGGGAGGGCTATTTAAAGCGGAATTTATTGGTTTTAGGATGGTTGCCCTGACAGCCAAGTGTTATTTTGTTATTTCGTGCAAAGGCATGTCCAAACGACAGAATGCTCTAACCTGGGGTAGATACCTGAGTGCGCTAAGGGGTGGTTTAGACATGGCCAAAAACGTAGGTTTTCGGGTACAGGATCAGGGTATGATCACGTACGAACAAAACAAGCTCGGCCTCTCTGCGTTTTACGATAAAAGAGTCGTACACGAGGTACATACATCCCCGCTTGTGCCCCCTGGCTACAAGTTGGCAGCACAGGAAGAAATAGAGGAGACAGCAGAGCCTGCAGCACAGGAAGAAATAGAGGAGACAGCAGAGCCTGCAGCACAGGAAGAAATAGAGGAGACGGCAGAGCCTGCAGCGCAGGAAGAGGAGACAGCAGAGCCTGCAGCCAAATCCTCTTCTGGGGCCAGTTCCATACATTCAACGGTTATATATCTTTATGGTGTAGGTACACTGGCTATATTGGCCTGTATATATAAATGGATGTATGCCTACTAAGCGCCATAGTCCTACCGTATGCCCTCATCGCCTACATACTTTTTCGATACCACCGTATAATAAACAGGATGTCTGATCTTGCACAAGTATTCGACACAGGTCGACATCGACAAACGTCAGGCCTTGAAGAAGGCCCTGCGAAAGGGTAAGGGGCATCTCCTACCTAAAAAATACACGGAGGGCTTTGTCGACAAGGCTCCGGAGGAGGCCATCGATAAGGTCCATACAGAGTATGTACAGCGGGAACTTCAGGAGAAGGGTGAGAAGACGGCCAGGGCACTGTCTACCCATGTGATCAGCCTATATGCAAATTTGATTGGAAATATAGTCAACATTGACTCTGTTGACGAGCTACGTCGGGATATCGAGGAAGACCCCATCATCAAGGATTCCATGACAGACCTTGGTATTCTTGTATACTGCACCATTGGGAGGTGCTTAGCCCCACTACTGGTAGCGGGGCACACGGCTCGGTATATGAAGAAGAAGAAACAAGAGGAGGAGAAGGAGGGGGAGAAGGAGAAGGAGCCCTAAGGGCCTACATTTAAATGTCTTATAGCTCTTGAGGGCTATAAGATAAATGAGTGAAGAAGAACAGAAACAAGAAGAGAGAGTCATTACAAAACCACCAAAGCATCCGGGAAGAGTTGCGCAGGGGCACAAGTTGGTGGCACTGATGAAGAAGAGGAAGGAAGAAATGAAGCAACAAGAGGTTTCTGTAGAGACTGCAGTCAAATCCTCTTCTGGGGCCAGTACCGTACGGTCAATGGACAGTGTTTACATGTATGGTGTAGGTACGCTTGCCGTGCTTGCGATAGGAGTTGGGGCTTGGTATAGAGGCAGTGGTGAAAATGAATCCCACAAGCCAGCGACTAATCCAGAGCTTCAACAAAAGGACAAAACCCAGCCAAATAGCTTCAAAATGTTGTAATATAAATGAACAACGTAACCCCGAAGGAAAAGGAGATTTTGGACATGTTGTACGAAACCGTTGTAGACCTTAGTTTCACCTTTGCCTATGCCATGGCAGGTAAAAAGTTCCTCGGCATTACGAGGCCCTCTACCAAGATGGATACCAACGATGTTCTTAAGATGGTAGCGTACTTTTCTGCAGGTCGGGCAAGTCGCGAAATGGCCGTTAAAAAAGGGTGGTTGCCGGCAAGCATAGTCCCAAAACCAAAATAGAGGAAATTTGTGCTTACTTTGTGTCTACTTTGTGTGGTAGACACAAACATTGAAATAAATGACTCTAGACATCGTCAAAGACCCCCACACGGCAATTTCACTGGACCCACCAGTTGCGGGAAAACGCAGCGTGTCCTTGATTTGCTTGAGAACAAGTATAGGCAGCACTACTACAACATAGTCATCCTGTGCCCGACTATACGATGGAACTCCACTTACCTTGGTAGAGCCTCGCTCTGGAGGGACCCCTATGTCTTTTTGATAGATCCCAAAGATCAACTGTTTGAATGGATAGCGAAATTATCATCCTGGCGGGCGAAGAGACGTTGTTTATCGTGGATGACTGTATAGCCGATGAAAACCTCGATAAACATCGACAGCCCCTGCTTGAATTGGCGGTCTCGGGCAGACATCGCAAGCACAGCTTGTGGCTATTAACGCAGAGCTACACTGCCTTGCCCAAGAATCTGAGGAGGCAGAAGAAGCAGTTGTTTGCCTGGTATACCTCGGAACGCAGCGACATGAAGCTAATCGACGAGGAGACGAACCTAATAACAGAGTGGTCGGATATCAAAGCTGACTTGGAAAAATCAAAGCATGCTTGCTTGTACGTGAGGCTGGAACACCCTAGGGGCTATAAGATTATCGAATGACCCCGGCCGAGCATTGGTATATTAGAAAGATGTCTCTTACAACGGTTGATTATTTCCAAGGAAACCAAGTCCGATCATTTTATGTCCAGGATAAAGGTCAATGCATCGTTGCCTTTGATGTCTGGAGAGCCGCAGGATATACACGAAGAGCAGGAGTAAAAGCCATTCAGCGATATGTTCCCGACAAGTACAAAATACGGCATGGCGACGCTATTACTGATCTCCAGGGTGTGGACAGATCTGGGTACACCCAGCCAAACACGATTCTACTAACAGAACCCGGCCTATATACCTTCCTCCTGAGGTGTGGTCAGTCTAAAGCGGAACCCTTTTTGGAATGGGTTGTAGAAGAGGTGCTACCCAGGGAAATGCGAAACGCCATACTCGAGGACGACCTCCAGGAGAGGGACAACCAACTCCTGGCACTCGGGGATGAGGTCGAGGATAGGGATAGACAACTCCTGGCACTCGGGGATGAGGTCGAGGATAGGGATAGACAACTTACGGCACAGGCCCAGGAAAATGCGAGGCTTCGACAAAGGCATGTACCGCATCGGCCTCCTATCGATACCGTCTTGTGTGTCTTGAGCAAAAATGATCCACAGGAGCGTGGAAGATCCGGAAGGCACTCACATTACATGATCCGCTGCCAAAGGAAGCAGCTCACCGCGAGAATCAACACCCTGAGAGTGAGGTATCCCGAGATGACTGTGAGAGAGCCCGAGTGTGACGAGCCTAATGCCGTGCATGCTTGGTGTAGGTTTAAGGAGGATGTTCTTACCAAGGACAATTTTTACAAGAACCATTTCAGCCTACCCGACGATGATACCCGGGAGCTCTTTGAGGGCATGTTCGATATTGATATGTCGTAAGCAGGCGATGCGACAGCCTACGAGATTTTTGTGAGTCACAAGAGTCACAAAATTTGCTTGTACGTGAGGCTGGAACACCCCGGGGCTTGGAGGATTCTAAACAAGAGAAGAAATAGGAGGGGGAGTGGTCGAAATCCGCATGATGTCTTCGTCACCTTAGATGGTGCTCTAGAGCTCGCGGAATGAGTGTCGCCATAACAGGTTCCCCCGCAGCGGGGGAACCGGTGAGTACACCCAACCAAACAACTCCAAAGGGGGTTGGTCATGGGCCCTCTTGAACGGTGACGCTTTCGTAGACCTTCAGGAGGTACTCAGTCTGAGTACCTACATCCAGACACAGTTTTACTGACAGAACCCGGCGTTTATACCTGCTTGACCCCTACGGAAAATTCAAAAACCAATTGAAATATCAAAAAAGATGGAAGCATACATAAAACAAAATCAATTTACAATCAACTACGATATCCAGATACCTGTACTGCACTGTTGTATCAAGGCAGGGTCGGTGGCTGGATATTGCCCTACCTGCCTGGAAAATTTTAGATTTCGAAATGGACCCTACTACGAAGGTTTTGAATACCCTACCGATGACGACCTTTTGCACAGGTTAGCGTCAGGAAAAAAAGCATGGGCAACATTTGCAAGAAGCGAGACCGATGAGGAACTCGAGGATGATATTGAACGCCTGGGGCTCTATATTGTTTCAGTTGAGGAGAATAGGTATGGAGCACTATGCTACGAGGTTATCAAGAATAGGGACTTGAAGCTATCAGATTTAGCTGATTTGGCAACAATAGGCGACATCCTCGACTTTCCTATAGCAGATAGACGATTGGTTGACATCGACCTTGATAGCGAACCCAATGTCATCAAAGGTATCGTCTATGGATACCCGTTCTATACCCTACATCCTTTGGATTATCTGCGGGATCCGGCTGAAGATGATCTAAATGACGATGAAGACGACGATGACGAAGAGGATGATGACCTAGAGGAACTCGTGAAAGCATATTACCATTCTTTGATAACCTCCGGGGGTACCTGAACATCCTCTGGTGTAAGCAGGCGATGCGACAGCTTACGAGATTTTTGTGAGTCACAAGAGTCACAAACTTTGCTGAAACCACATGTTTCAAGGCGTTGAAACGACGCTTCGGCATGGCATGCCGGGGTACCAACTGAATGAGTGGCCTTCAGACTCGAGAAATTTACCACTCTTTGACATGCTCTGGAGGCACTTCAACATCCTCTGGAATAAGCATCAATTCCTCTGACACGAAGCTACGATCAGGTCCACCTGCAAGATAGTACAGCACGCGACTACCCGCCACAATACGATCGAGTCTATATGTCTGCTTGCTCCAAAAAGCTTCAGTGGCGCGTCTCTTTTGATCACCGTGCTCCTCCCCCGGTTGCAGCAGATACAAGTACAGCCCATCCTCGGGTAGAGGCTTTTCCTCGGGGTATTCTTGACTTTTCGCAAGCGGGACATCTTCAAGTTTAATCGCCCTGTTAGGTTTCATCTCAATCATGGCAGTCTTGGTATTATTGAGACTTTTGACGATAGTGTACAGGTGCTTGACCCATATACTGCTAGTCTCGTCAGAGACCAACGCTTGGGCATCCTGAGGTTTGAAGAGTCTTTCGGCAAGTACCTTGTTGTAGGATTCGACAAAGGCCGTAAATGTATGGTGGTATTTGGTGGTTGCCCGCTTAATCTCGACCCCTTTGCTTTCTAGCAGCTTCGTCACATCTGACTTGAACTCGCTACCATTGTCGCATTGAAAGGTTTTGGGATAGCGTAAGGGCCCCGCCTTGCCTCCGGGCTTCGCGTAAATGTCCCTGATCATCTCGGCGACCTCGCTGGCTTTTTTCGTACGTAGGGGTCTGGCTACTTTGTACCTTGAAGCAACATCAATGCCTGTCAGGATGTACTTGTACGTATTGCCATATAGTTTGTCATGTGGCATGTAGAGCAAGTCGAACTGGTGCATTTCGTTGGGTCTGGTAATGGTGAAATGAGGGTAATTGATCTTTTTAGGGCCTTTGATATGCCGGAGCCACAACAGTTGACGAGACAGCCAGTGAGTGACTAACTTTTTGGATAGACCGGCCTCCGCAGCGAGCAATTTGATAGCCTTGCGTCCAACCCAGAGATGCTCCGGAGTATAGTAAATTTGACCTAATTTCTCCGCCTCCTCCTCGGTAAGAATATGTGATGCTTTTGACATGTTTATTATAGACATGTCAAAAACTGTTCTGCTACAAATACTTGTACGCGACCACCCCCAGAAGGGCTAGGGAGCCAACGATGAATGTGAGCTCGCCGTCTTGTTGTTGCTTGGAAGGTATGTAAAAATTCTTTAGTTGTGGGGCATTCTTTTCGGAGGCAATATAGAATTTGTAGAGGTCGTCATCGAGCTCCTTCAAGCTCTCCCCAGCTTGCCTTTTCAGCTCTCGTTGCTTGCCGAACCAATCCAGTTTAGCCTGTCTATCCCTAATCCAAGAGCCTGCGCAGTATTTAATTTTTCCATTGCTTTATCGTGCCGTTTCCGTTCCTCTTCGCCATGGCCCGACAGCTTACTGAACAGGTAATTTGATCCGCTAAAGGCTAATGCATTAATCGCAGCACCAGCCACAAGAACACCGATAGTTGCCATTTTAATCTAGTATTCGACGGAATGGAAGCGCCCATCGAGTATATTTAGTTGAGCGTCCATCAGCAAGTAGACATAGCATCTGAAATCCCCAGTTCCGTCAGTTTCTTGGTCATATGGAGAGTAATGCCGTCACTAAGCCGTTGTAGAGGTCTTCCCGAACCATGTAGGGTATGGTCGGGAGATGCTCTGAAATCAACGAATAACGCATACCGTTCGTTGAAGAATTGGCCAATCGTTACCGAAGAGTCGTGACTACCGAAAAGGTTCGCAACCCCCTCGAGATAGTCCTTGGGGAGCATGGCATGACTATAGAGTTCGTTGGGCTCGCCCTCGACAGTGACGCTAATTTTCTCAATCTTGGGATTGTAAAAGACCTCGTTGATGCCTGAATAGGGTTTAACTTTCCCGGGGTCTATGAACAATAGCAAGACCCCTTTCAATGACTTGGCTGGAGTGTCAATTTGCAAATTGTAGCTCGTCTCCTGTTTTTTCATCATGACAACCTTGCTACGGAGTATGCGTTCATAGGGTAGGGCGAGACGGGCATACCTTGACATCATGGCACTCGCCAGGCCCTCGTGGGTGATCTTGTCAAACTCCAACTTAATGTTGCTTATCTTGTACGCGGCATCCGGTGCTTTAGCTGCCGTAGATCCCACGGCAGCCGTGCCTCCATCTTTGATCACGTCAGCATGTCCCGCGAAGTTTACGACGAATTGGAGTCGGTCATGGAGCCCTGACGGGTAAAACGGCAGGTCTCTCGTCAATTCAAACATCTTACCAAGGGGGACGCAAAAAGGTGCTGCCATAGGCCGCGGCGATGGCTTTTTCTTCATCAGTCCCAACGTACTCGGTAGCCTTTACCTGCAGGGCCCTGATGGTACCGTCATTAGGGTTAATACCCTCTAAAATCAGTTTGTTTTCCCGATCGAATTTGGGCAGCCACAAGTCTCTGTAGGCCGCGAGCTTGTTGTAGTCGCTGATATTCTGAACCTCGTTGCCATTCAGAGTGATGCGTAGATTTCGCACCAAGCTTTTGCCTATATTAGAGACAATGGTACGCTTCGTGTTGGTCCCCGTCAGTACCAGGTCAAAGAGTAGCTTGATGCTAGCCGGAAAAATGACATCGTTCTGTCCTAGGTTGGGTAGATCGACGTACAGATCCTCGTTCTGGTTGATTGTTGATGGTATATGCGAGATTTGAACCCGCTGCTTTCGTCCCTTAATGGCAAAAAGCTGCTTCGTTTCTGCATAGGGGTCTAGGGTTGTTCCGAACATGTTACTCATGCTTTATTATTAGCTTAATTTCGTAATAAATAAATGCAATGCCGATTAATCCAATATACGAAAGAGACGACTTTACGCCAGAGGAAAACATTCCAGACGAGCAAAGCGCGGAGCAGGATGGATCTTTCGGTAGGCCTGATGATGGTACACAACAGCTTCCACAACTTCCATCAACCCTGGGGCCTTCAACGCAGGGAGAATAACAAGGTGCTCCAGGGTCTAGACCTTCGGAGCAGAGGCAAAAATTGATAGAGAATAGAGTCAACGGACTCTATGATCTCCTTACGGTGCAGTTGAGGTTACGGCCTGAGGCGAGACATTATGATGCCTTCTGGGTGGATAAGGGGAATCAACTGATTGTTAAAGAGATAGTGAAAGGGAAAACAACAAAATAGTGATTACAAATCAAGATGGTAATTTAAAAACCGTTGGACAGATACAAACGTTGCTAGGTAGTAAGCGTCTGCAGGCCCTGGGCTTTACCAATTATGGCTCTACGCCCAACAAAATGGAAGCAGTCCGGAACCTCGCGCCAGAGGTTGATACTATTGTTAATGAGGGTGGAGAGGAGGACCCGGGTGAGATCATACAGATGAAAACTATAGATAATATCAGGAAGGTTGTGCATGATGTAGGAACTCTTACGGAGGAAACTTCATTCTCCGGCAAATTCACCGAACGCGAATTAAAGGGACTCGATCTTGAACTTCAAACCTATCAGGGGAATATTAAAAGTCTCGAAAACAAGATAGCCACGTATAATGTAAATATTAGAAATTCGGAGGATAGTAACAAAAGGATAGGTAATCAGGTAGATGCCGATGGTCAGATCCATGAAGGCTCGAATGAAGCCATTGTAAAGCTTGAGAGGGATATTAACAGGATGAAGGAAGAAAGAGATGTTTTGCAGGAGAAAGTGCAGGAGCTTAACCGTGATATTTATGACCAACTGAGACATATTAAGGATACGCTGTTGAAGATCTCTGGTGATGATACATCCCTGCTGGAGAAGCTAAAGATACTCTTCAAGGAGCAAGGTCTTACCATTGCAAGTGTGGTCTCTGCTGTGGGTCTACTAATTTCCACCATCGTACTCTCTGTTACAGGGGGAAGCGATGTTGGTGCTGTAGGAGGAAGTGCTGCCGGTGGTGCAGGAAAGGGGTTTGTGGAGAAGCAGCTGGAAAGATTGGGAAAGTTCCTCAAATATCTTGCGGGTAAGGCAGGTGCCGCATTGCCGGGGATTATTGGTACTGTTGTCTCCTTCCTTCTAAGGGTAGCGGCAACTGTTGTGGAATATGTGGCAAAACATCTATACATGGCCATCGCGGCTGCTGCAGGGTTTGTTGTGCTCTATGTTGGGAAGGGTAAAAATCGTAGATCGTAGTCTAATGTGTTGATCAACAAATTAGACCTATTTTTTCAGCCAGATATAGGCAATGATTAACCCTACCCCGTCGTGATTAATGCGGCATTGGTATCCTCATGCTTACCTCTCTCAAGGGGGACGGTGCTTGGAAGTTTGATGGTATGCTCGGTATGCTCGGTATGCTCGGTATACCCAATGGGTGCGGCATGTTTAGGAGCTGCCGCATGTTTGATAGCTTGCTCCATATGCTTGGGGGGTGCTTTGATAGTAGCTGCCGTATGCTTGATAGCCCGCTCCGTAGGCTTCACATTCACATGAATCTGGACCCCCACATTGACATTGGTAGGTGCTATGAGGATGTTGTTGTTATACCTCACAATCTTCTTGCCTATGCGCAAGTTCATATCGGATGGCATCAAGTACACGCTGGGCATTACGGCGAAGTTTACCGGCGTTCGGCATATTGCAGCACCTTCTGGAATTCTGTAATGTCATGCCCTACGTTCTCTTGACGCTGTACCATAGCCTCAAACTTTTGCATCAGGATTAGCCGGGCCGTATAGTGGTCGGCACCTCTCACTTAGCTTGGTCAGGCCCTCTGATGTCAAGCCTTGACTTGTTGGGATGATGAATTTGGCCCAATCACCCTCAACCTGGGGCCACCATCTACCTTGGAAGAGTGACGCCGATACCAACTTTGTCTTGTATAGACCGTTGGGGTCCGCACCATATTCTCTACATACTTGCCCATACCCAGAGGTTGAGTAGGGGTTCTTATAGCGTGAGAACCCATCATTGTAAGGCATGGGTACTTTCAGCCTTGCCAGAATACGACGCATGTGGTAGTAGACATGGAATTTAAAGATGGCGTTGACGAGCGGTACGGATCCTGTTAGGTGTTTGGCAGAGATGCCCAAGGCCGTGCTTGCGCAATGGGTGGCGAAGTTCACCTGAATATTCCAATAGTCAAGGGCTTGTCCTTTTGTCCAGCCCTGTATGACGGGGTCGTTCAGGTAGGTTGTTGTCACTTTGATGGGGTATTTGGTAAACTCGGGGAATACCACAGGGATAGGCGAGTTTGTAGACACGTACAGGTCTTGATGCTCCAAGTTGGTTACACCAAGTGACCATTCACCCCTGTTGGATTGGTATTTGGCCTTGGAATTGTATGAGTAGATATTCATTCCTTTTCTTCTAACAAGAAAAGGAATGAATCGCTCTAAAGTCTATCAGTATTCGACCTACGTGGCTGAATCTGTATAGCAATACGGAGTTTACTATACGGAAAGTAGGACCTGACCAGAGGGTGACTCGGATTGAAATCATGAACGGCTTGTACAGAATTGAGGATTTAGCGACCATTGTCAACAGTCAGTCAGAGGACAAAATCAAGCTGTTTGTCCTAAAAAATGGACTCTGCAGGCTACGTGTCGGTGACGGGTACACGGCGGTGTTTGGTCGACATCTGCATGAACTTTTGGGTCTACCCTATGATCCTAGTAAGAAGTACTACATGAGTGGTGACTACGATGCATTCTATAGGACTGACGTATACCATCGGCTGAGACTTGTTTGCCCTCAATTGGATGAGGATGACTGCCTGCTTGGGGGCAAAAAGTCTAAAATTCTGGCCCTGCTTCCTACCAAAGAGCTAAATTGGGGGGACATGCTTACATGGAGTTTTGACACTCCAATTTACCTTCCTTTGAGGGGTCCACGGATCGTTTGGAGTTCATGTTGACGGACGAACATCACCATGAGAAGAATGTCTTGTTCGTCGGGATAACGATGTGCCTTCTCCTAGAATAAATGGCTGATATAACTAAGCTGTACCCAAATTTAGTACCGAGTGCACCTGAGCACGATAGTATACACGAAAGTCAGGTCTACAGACTAAACAAGATCGAAGAAATCGAGATCTTCTTCCGAGAAGAGATCAAAGAGAGAGAAAAACTCTACAAAAAGTTCAAGCTTTGGGGGATGGGGCTTCGCTATGCTGATCATGGCATGATTGCTGTTACTGTCATCACCTCCGCAGCGGGTATTGCCACGCTTGCAACCGGATTCGGAGCCCTCATAGCAATTGGTCTTGAAGCAGCTGCGCTCGCAGTAGGCATGGGGCAAGTAGGTTTGAAGAATGCTTCCAAACGGATACAGTATAAGGTGCACAAACGTGAGTGCATACAACTCCTAGCTGAATCAAAGCTAGACACTGTCTACGACAAGATCTCCAGATCGATCCAAGATGGTACAATTTCAGACGAGGAGTTTACGTGGATTATACAGGAAAAACAACGCTACATGGTGCTCAAGGAGCAGATCCGACAACGATCGAAAAAAGCTGTGAATTCCATCAACGAGAATGAACGCGCAGAGTTGCTGGCACAAGGCAGGCAGGAAGCGAAAGAGGAACTATTGAAAAAACTTCAATATGCGCAGTATGTCAGCGGTACTTAGATTCCCCGCCCGCCTATTCAATCTAGCTTCGCGCCTTACCTGCGCGTATATTGGTACTCATAATCGATCTCGCAACCGATCACTTCTCCCGTATATCTATGAGCAAGTCGCCATCATGTACGACACATCGCTGGTTTTTGGCGAGATCCCTCAAATAGTGTTCAAGATTTTTCTCCCCTGCAATTTTAGTACAAAGCTCGCAGTAAGGCCCGTCTGTTTGTGTTGAAACATCCTTGTACTTGACCTTGCGAATTGCATCAACAAGAATGACCTTCTTCATCGTAGAGTAACGAGGAATGTGCAGTAATTTTGCTTCTTTTCGAAGTGCGTTCATGTTTGTTTTGTATGGCTGAAGTCAACAATACAAACCTTTGCATCCACTACAATTCGCCGAAGCTCTCGTCATCGGAGTCACTAAGGTGACGAGCGCGGCCTCTATTGCTTCCTCCTGAGGTGTGGTCAGTCTAAAGCCCAGTTCATATTTATGGGAATTTCCCCATCATATGGCAACTGAGTAAGGGGTTTCCCGAGTTGTGCGCGTGTGCGTTGATTTAGGGAATTTCCCCTCAAAATCTGTATATAATTTTTTTATGAGAGTTTGACCGTGGTTTTGGAAAATCCGGTATATCCTGACTCCCTACTACTACTTAAGTTCCATACAGTAGAAAAGACTGAAAACAGGGTTTTTGAAAAAACTTTTTTGGACTGCAAAAAATATAAGGATGTTATTAAGCTGGGTATCTTAAAGTTTAATCCACATCTCACTTCTTCAAAAATTAATATGAAATAAATAAACACAAGATATACAATGTATGTTATTACATACATTGTATTTTAGTATTAAAAATGTTTTTCTGGAGAAACAAATCTTTACAAAACTTCGGTTTTCCTGCAGTATACAATTAAGTAAATTAATATAAAGACTTCCAAAAATGTTGATGTTAAAAAAAGCCATAATTAATCCCTTAACTGTAATTTTTTATCTATTATTCGAACATGTGGAAATCACAGTATCACAAGCAAATCCAACCGTAGAGACTTTGATTCTGTTAAGAGACTACTGTTACAACAAGGTATTGTTTCTTTTGTGCTGTGTTCTATTGTAATTATAGATAAGTATTGATTTTTTCGCTTTCTCTGTTCAACTTGTACAATAATGTTGGTCTGCATGTTTTAAATCGGATCCTTTATTTTTCTTCTATTTGTTCAATTAGGCCCACTATTTGTTTGCGAGCAGTTTTGTTATATTTGCTAAAAAATGGATAGTAAAATAGGAAACTTTTTGTTATTGAAAAATATTGCATGGTATGGCTATATATTTCTGTCAACTTTGTACTCTACCTACGTTCTTTAATGTTTTTACCGCAAGGTAGTGAGTAGGCCCTTACAACAGTTTCAAACACATACATATTAAAATCCCAAATAAAAGTTCCGCTAAAACCACCTTTATTTTTTCTGACATATCGTGTGACACAAGATGCCGGTGATAATTATGTACCTATTGATGGGAAAGCATCTTCAGGTCGAATTATTCATCCAATGGACAATTTTGACAATGATGAAAATACAGCCTTGGGTATTGGTGGAAGTCACGATACGGTACTTTTTCTGTTCCAGAATTCGCCTCCAGAAAGCAAAAGACGTTTCATTAGTATCATTGGCCACTGAAATCACAAGCAGTAACAGAGGAACTCCAATGTCAAACACATTTGGAGATCTGGCACATTTGGAAAAAAAAGTACAATTCCAGAAAGCTTTGTTCCTTCTGAGGATATTCAAAGATCTGACATTCCAAAGAAAATTCATTTGTAATTCGGGCAGCTTCACGTATTTCAACTTTGGGGCAGAAATTATCAGCAGTTCCATCTTACACGGCTACAAGAAACCTGCTCAAACCGAAACCAAATTGTATCCCAGGATGTGCGTTTACACCGGTTATTCCCCACATGCATGAAAAAGACGTTCTAAAACATGAAACATGGAGTATGTACCACTGTGGCGCAACGAAGGACTTTATCGCATGGCGAAAGAACTGCACCTTTTAAAACCCGATGAGTTTAACAACATTTATATTGACCTTGGTGGATTTCATATGAAAAAGGTATATCTGATTTTCTTCTAATTATCGATTGTATGCCTGTTATGTTTATATCATAACACCTTAACCTTTCATTCTACAACCATCCACATAAAATATTGAGACTTTTCGATTTTTGACAAAAAAAATTCACAAACTCGCACCACAAGTCTTCTCAAACTCGACGTACTGCCTCCAGGCTCACGGAGCTTCGACTTAAGACTTAGGGTCTTAGGAAATTCTGAATTCAACTAGTGAAACCGAAAAGTTCACTAGAACGAAGCCTTACAGTGCTGCTATAGGCTAATTATAGCTTTTTACATGTTTAAACCGTCTCAGTTGGAAAAATGGACATTTGCGTCAACGGCCATTTCTGGTTTTTTGATAGAATTTCTAGTTTGTCTCAAAGATTATGTGGATGGTTGTAGGTTTTAATTTCTTGTTGTGGTCAGTATCTACAACAGTATGGTATAGATATCATTTTTAAAGAATGCGTAGTTTTTGGTCCGGGTGTTGTATTTGTCATGAGTGGTAAGAAACATTCTTTTTATATTTGAAACTACAATTTCTTAAGCTTATGGGCAACTAAAATAATACTTGCTTGCATAAAAACTGTATTGTAATTTTTTGTATTTTTTTCTACTAGGTAGCAACTAATCAAGAGGAAAACGGGGAATAGCTCTTGTCGCTGAATCCATTCAGCAATTTATGTTGGAAGAATTCGTAAAGAAAAATAAGGAAACGGAATTTCAAGAATTTTTACAAGAAACCCACAAGTTGCAAGATGTGATCTCAGGGAATTGGACGAAAAAAAGCTAGATGCATTAACTCAATTCGATAATTTCATGGAAAAAAGAAGCAATGCCCGTCATTTCCAATTTCAGCACCTGTCACTAAACGGGATCAAGAGACTGTATCGGATATCATTGCATATGTAAAAGAGAGAATTAAATATTTGAAGTAAATATTTAAATTAAATATTTAAAACTTTTCTTTTATTTCTTTTGTTTGTTTTTCGGGTGTATAGTTTGAGCTTTTGTGTACCTTATCCATTTGCTTGACTTCTTGCTTCTTTTTTTTAACTTACTCACTTACTTCTCTTTAAATGGGGGAGGGGGGAGGGGACCCGTTGGAAAACATAAATTTGTATATATATTTGTAAATATTGTACTTATTTTTGAATGGTTATCCTCTGTAAATATTTGTAAATAATGATAATAATAATAATAACCTGTTTAGCGTCCAGAAGACAGTAATACTGCAACTAGATGTCACGTCAACAACAAGTTTAAAGATTTATATTGAATGTCCAAGAGTCAAAGAATTCCGGTTAGTAAAAAAGACTTAGCACAACTTTTTAGCACAATCCCAAAGTTATAGCCAAAACTACGACGGTAAAATGCATTGCTTACGATGAAAAGAAAGAAACATTCATGAGAACAATCGATGTTGCAAGGTTGCGTGGTTATGATATACTCCATGGATTACTCGTGGTCCAATCAAAATACTAAAATTTAGGAGATATGTTCAGCCATATGTAGAACATCTTCAAAGTTGTCGGGAAAAAAGGAATCAATAATAGACATGTGTTCGACCTCTACCTTCAAAGAAGCAGCAAAGAACAAGAACAGGATAGACGAAGAATATCCGACTCTGTCGATGTATCAATATCAAACTGTAATCAGCATGTGCCTATTAATGCCGAAATCTTCTGATCATCATCATCCAACAAAGCCCAATTTTGCAGTACGTATGAAGACCTTTTTTATCTGTTTTTTTTTCAACTATATGAACCAACTGAAACTGGTTGAGAAAACGTGCGTGAGAAAACACTTATTTACCTTGAAGGCAGAGGCTCTGATGATATAACAAGCTGAAGGATTTAGATAAATGTCATCGTTGCAGAGTATTTACTTCTTAAATGTAACCCTGAAGAGGCTGATATCAGAATGACATTCCATCTTAATTATGGTCTTACGATCAATCACTAGACAGAGGTAATAGTTACATCATCTGACACAGATGTGTTTACAAATTTAGTTCATCACTTCAATCTCTGGAAGTACCGAAATTTGCGCAAATTATGCGCTCTCATGGGAAAATCAGGAAGCAAAGAAGCGATTAATCCATGAAATTGTAAAGAAAATGGATAATAATGTCATTGGTGCTCTACCAGCAGTACATGCCTTGAGCGGTTAATGCACTTTCTTCGCAAGCAAAATTACAACGAAACTCGCTGCATTAAATACTAAATTTCAATTATTAAACCGATTTGGCAAAGATCCTTTAAATGAAAGTTTCTTTAAGATGCCTATCACGCAAATATTTCAATTTATTTGACGAGCTACGCTGAGATATATTTCATAAGTTTCAGATAGATCTTGGAACCTTTTCACGAACGAGCATTTCACTCCGATTTCACATATTGCGAAATTATTATCCATGTAATATCTGGTATAACGTACCATTGAAAAGTGATGTCAAGGGAAACGTTTTGAAGAAAACATTGACCTCTGACCCATTACGGCGGAAACCTGGAACAAAAAAGAGGGGTTAAATTTTGTTAATCCCTTGCACCATTGAGGTAGAATTTTTACCTCCGTGCACCATTTTTTGGTCAAATCAAGAGTCAAAACCTCTCTACAACAAACTTTATACGAGATTGCTCTCAGCTGCTAGAGGATTTGTCTTGTATGTGGCTTTTTTGAAATAAAAAGGACTTTCACATAGTTAATATACCAACGTGTCTGCAACAACAATAAAAAAATAATTCAATGAATTATATAAATTAACAAGAATTGATACATAGAGGCATTTATGTAAATATAGGTATTATATATATAAAGGTATTATATTAAAAAAAATTACAAGCGGTATATTTATCTCAGGTATTTCTTACATCATATTTTAATAGCTGATTTTATACTAAGATTACTGTACTGGTCAATTACCCATTTGCAAAATAGACTTCAAAGGAGAAAACCAGTTATCTTTGCTGTGTTTGCTGGATGGATAATAAAAAAAAAGAAAATTAAAAATTAATAAATCTATCTATAAAATCTAATTATGAAATTACTAAGTCCAATTTTCAAAAACATATCGGCATGCTTTGATGTTTGGCGCTAACTAGCTTTAATTACGCTAAAATGAGACAAAAAAACGTTTCCACTATAAAGAAAATAATTCTAAGCGTTACTTAGCGCTAGTTAATTAACGCCTAGTGGGGAACTATACTTTATCAGTATGAAAAAACTATCACGTCTTTTTTGAGTACATTTTTGAGTACATCTTGAAAACAAGCATAAACTATGAGCGCAAAATGTAAATAAGAAATTTAACAAAAGCGAAAAAAAGAGAAAAGGTTGCTGAATGATAGAGTGGAGAGTTTTTGAAATGTTTAACAAAAAGTCAGTAAAAATTCAAAAAAAAACTTTTCAACGTTAATAATAGTTGACAATATCATCTAGTACGTACGCTACAGGAATGGTAGAGAGTGCAAAAATATAACATTACGATAGAAAATCAATTAACATTTTTATTTAATATTTATTTAAATTTAAGCAAAAATTCTTAACTTTAGTAAAAAAGATTTAAAAATTTCCTTTTCCTAATAAATATTCAGAAGGAAAATAATGTCAGTTAACAATGCGTGAATGGCAGGATTTATAATAAAAAAAACTAATAGCTAATTTAGATAATAACTCATCTGTACATGAGTGTCCAATGCACACTTACGCGACCATGGACTTTAAATTAACTTAAAAAAATTCGAAGATACATACAATAAACGGAAAAATACATTTTTACATAATAATTTTTTTGCATTATAAAACTTTACAATATAAAAGCGATTAAAGATAATAACTTATTCGGCAAAAACAAAGGTATCTTGTGTAGCTAATGGTAGTACGACCGGAACGACATACAATTTCACGAAAAAAGCATTTGATGACATTTATACCGTTTTTAAAGGGCTTTAATGTAAGTGACATGAAATAAAAACTGCTAAAATCGAAATTTCCATATATATTAGGTAGTTCCAGGTAAAACCGAAGAAAAGATTAGTGTAAATCATTTTTCAAAAAGGAAAAAAAGCCCGAATTTTTGCGGGAATCAATTTTCTCGAATTTTGCGAATAGCGAGTTCTCCAATAATTTTCACGGGAACTAATATTCGCGAAATTATAAAAAACTCGCGAAATCCGCGAAAATTAATTGCCCTAAAGCACATGTGCAAACAAACTTTGCAGCAACTAAGATTACAAAAATTTATCTATATGAAAAAAATGGTTCGACCACTTTCCGTGCGGCGTATTGTTTTGATTTTGCGTTAAGAACAATGGGCATGCGCACTCGTTCTTGTAGGTAAAAAATATAAACAACAAACCACAGAAGTTAAATAAATCCTTTAAAAAACGAAATATTCGCTTATTAGTGAAACTTTTTTTAAAGAAGAAACTATAGTTTAAAAAACATATCAGTGCCTTTTGGACTTTGTGCTTCCAAAAAATCTTTACAAATTATAAGAGCCAGTTTACCATACGGTCATGCTTTTTTACCTACAGCAATGTGGCGCATGAACTGAAATCCGCAAAGTTTTGCAACCATTGGCAACTTATCTTGAATAAAAAAGTTAGTTAGTGACACATCAACTTGTGCAGAATCCCAATATGGATAAGATTTCCCTTAAATGATCATTAACTAACGAAGAAAGGTCTGCGCGTTAAAACAATCATCTTAAGAAATGTTCGCTACATTCAAACATTTCCTGCACAGCTGACTTTGCGTTCGGAATATCCCAATCTCTTCTTTGAAGAATTTCAGAGCTTAAGACCATATCCGATTCCCTCTTCATTGTACGTAGCCCATTTCGAATGGTTATCAAATCTTTAGAGGTACTCAAGATAGTTGACTTTGCTAACTTGTAAGAACTTCTTTCACTTTTGCGCAAAGAGTATATCATATATCCTACTGGAATTTCTCTATACTTTACACCAATTCGCAAATCTTTAGATAGTTGAATACTCCCCAAGAAGTCATTTAAAGAAGAAATATGAGCATTTAAAAGTTCGAGGGCTGATGGAGTTGTTTCATACGAATTTACAAGAGTTCGTATGCTCATATTGCTCGTAGGATCAACAACATTGATAGTTGACTTGCATACTTTTTCTGCAGAAAAATAGCCATTCTCAACCTTTGCCTGATAAAAGTGACGATCTTGACCAATATCTTCACAATTAAGGAAGGATGAAAATTCTTCGTTAATAAACAAAAGATATCGCAATTCAACTCCAGTTCTCTGAGCATGTATCTTCAATTCAATTCGCGTAAAACTTTTTTTACAGCGCTGTAAAGTCAAACCATCAAATTTTAACGCTGTAAGGTTCAACTTCTCAAATACATGTTCGGTGCTAGATAAAAAATTACCAACTGAGCATTCGCCACTCTTACCAAGATAATGAAATTGACCATGATGAACCATAAAATCATATATGACATTGGCATTTTTTGTTAAGTCACTTTTAGCATCAAATAAAATCTTTTCGATTGTATTCTCAAAGTTTTCAATGTTACTAAACGTTTTACTACTATCTGCTAAGGGTTTTAAAAGTTTAATTTCCAAATGTTTATCATTTCTTGGGCAATTAGCTTTGATCAAGCTAATAATATCGCTGGATGAACAACCTGCTATGAAACATTTTCTATCAGGATTATGCCGCCTTACTACTTTTTTCAGATGTACAAACAGTTTAAAATAGTCACGCACATTTGACTTTGATTTTCTGTTTCCCTTGACATAAATTTTTACTTTCTTCCAGTCAACTCTTAGAATCACGTTAAATTCCTTATTTAACCGTTGGATGTTCTCGCCTTTTTTACCAATTATCTCCGAAAAATAATTTGCATCCACAAAATCAATGGTGTTTAAATTTACATCAGTTTCATTTGGATTTGGTTTAAGGATACTTCTTCCAGAATCATCATTATCACCTTGTAAATAAGAGATATCTATAAAAGTCACTTTAGAAAATGTAGTACAGTTATTTAGAAATAATATGTAGTAAACGCAAGTGAAAAATTGTTTGTTGTATATTTTGTGGGCCGAGAAAGCCTACATTTTGTTGTTTTAAAATGAATTATAACAGTTTTACTATTCAGGTTGGAACATCTGCTAATTTTCTGGCCGTTACAGTGCAGGCAAGAAGGCAAAAATTAAACTGTTGAATGACAAAGATGTGATTTTGGTTTTCAAAAAAATAAAAAAATAAATAAAAAATACAACAACAAACAAAACATCGAGCTAATATAATTCGAAAACGAAAAAATTACCTGTAATATTTTGATTATATGGAGCATGAAGATGGCTATAACAAAATCAAGCGAAAAATGATTAATTAAGGGCAGAACGTAAGATGTAGACAATTAAAGAAATATACATGCATCATCAACTAAGGTACATTTTTCAAAAATAAATGAGAATAGAACACAATGAACTCATTGCAATAAATATAAAATTATGAGCTAGTGGACTGGAGTGAATAAAAAAATGTTTTGCATCAGTATGATCCTTTTTAGTTAAGCAGCAATAACTTTACTTAAAATATGTTTTAAACCATTTGGTATAAATATTATCCAGAGTTATAGAACTTTATAAACCTGCCAGAAAAAACACTCAACAGGGTTTTTTGTATAGATAAAATTCAGTTTGTAAAAATCATACCTCTCGATGATTCTCATTAAATCTTTATTGTCATCAGTAGCAATATTAGCATTTTCTGACGCAATGAGCAAGCTGACTATTTCATAAAATTTCTTTGAATTCGGATTGAAACCATAATTTTTATGATCATTTGCATTTCCCATTTCCAGCAGCAAGTCGTCCTTCAAATCTCCTTTTATGCCTTCAACGGTATTCTTATCAACCAACTTCTTATCTTTCCACTCCTCAATTATCGATTTCAACGTGTCATCTGGCTTACCTTCCGTTGATGGGTTTTCATATTCAACAATTACCAGTTCAGCTGTACATCTTCCAAGAGATTCTACCAAATGTTGTTTTGAAAAGTAGTCAGATTTGTCAACAAAGACACATACTCTTTCAGCTTCCATTCCTGTGAAGCCAACAGAATCAGTCACAAGAACGGATTTGCTGGGTTTATATGACTTTAAAACATCGTCTTTAATCATTTTGCGATGATTGATGTCAAAAACTGGCGTATATTCCACACACGTTTTGTCCGATAGCTTGCAAAACATTGGTACAATTTTGGCAATATATTGATCGAAGCATAAGGCCACCACATTCTTGTCGTCTTTGTACAACTTTTGTAAGACAGACAATAAACATATACTGTAGGTTATACTCTCCAATTGCTCAATGCCCTTGATGCCAGTAGACACATTCTTTTGATACAAACTGCTGCTGTTGAACTGCACCAAGACAGGGCGTTTACCGGTTATATTGTGTCCAAGTTTAGTGCTTCCATTAAACCTAAATTCCGTTCTAGTGCTTTCTCCTTTTTTAGCATTTTCTAAATTTAACTTCTTAAAGAGGTAATCTACATGGCTTACACCATCTAGAGCAGGGTCAGATTTCATTTCTACATCAGGTATATACGATTTGTTCTTGCTGTCAACTGCTGTTTCAAGGGCAATGTTACCTGCGGTTGGAGTTGCATCAGTTTTTTTCATGACTTCTTTTGAAGATCGAGGGACTCGGGAATGGGACATTTCTTTCTTTTTTACTGTTTCTTTACTGTCATCATATGTGTTGACATTGTTCGCCTATTTGACAACATATGACAATTCTTCATCTGTAACAGCTCTGTCTGAGATAGAAGTAAATTTTTCTTTGCCACTGAAGCTCTTCCCAGCCTCAAATTTTGCCACAGGTTTCGAGCGTTTGTTATCTTCGACTGAAATATTTGCTGGAAAGTTAGGGTGGTTAAATATGTTTGCCTTGGCCACTATTTTCCTGATGCATATTGTAATCAATTCGTTAATGGCATTCGTTGTTCTCATAGTTTTACTCAACTCGATTTTCTTTAGTCCGGTTAAATTAAACTGGTATTTTTCATGCTTGTAACAATTTTCTTGACCATCCCTGTTAAGTTTTACAAACTCTCTATGCTTTTCCATGCTCTGAGTGATTATTAAATTTGTTGAATCTTTTATTCCTGGAATAGTTTGATCTTCAATTAAACGCCTCATGCTATTTGCTTCTTCCCGATCCAACTTTTCAGCATCATATTCATCAACTATAAAGTGCACCAATACATTCTTGTTTCTCTCATACATCACTTTCATTACGCTTGACAAATTTGCACTTATGTCAAGACCTATTTCTTGTTTCAGTTGGAGCAGGTTTCATGCTATAATATGAGCATTTGCCTTTTTAATCTCCAAGCAAGTTTGAAAAAAGCATTGAGATTCACAACACACATAATAGATCTTCATATCACCTTCTGCTTTTTCATAGAGCTGCTTCATTTTTAATTGGCCAATTATACTCTTGCCAGAACCAAACGAGCCAGTGAATATTAACTTGTTTTCCGCCAACGACATTATCTCTTGTTGTTCACGTGTTAAGAGCACCGTCTTAACTTGAACGCCAGTTTTACGAGACAGAGAAGGCATTTCCATCTTTCTTAAAGAAGGAAGATATACTACAGCAGTAGCCATAAAGCCAATAGTGTGATTAAAATATGACTTCATAGTATCTTCGTTATTTGTTGGTTTTTCTTCTAAATCATGTTCTTCTTTTAATTCTTTTACTATCTTTTGCAGGCTGTTTTTCTCCCATTCTTTAAAAGACGTTAAACTATTCACAACGTTGTACGAAAGTATTAGTTCTAAACAGGGATCACACAAAATTTTATTCTTTTCTCTTGAGATTATTTTGAAAATTGAATCTGGGATTACAATCAACCCAATGTAAACGACGTTACTGTCAACTATGATTTTCCTATGGATCATCGCATGCATTTTTATATCATCAGTACAGATTGACAAAGCCTGATTAATATGTAAAATGTCCGCATGTTCCAACACGCGAATATTAAGAAATACATGCAAAGAAGGTTCATAAACCAAAATTCGGTTGTTGCATTCACGGCTTCCTGCAGTTAAACAAAGTTTTTCTTTAACTTCAGATAGATCATATCCTAAAAATTCTGCATGTTTGTAGCTGTCATAATCTGTCAATACCACGCTAGCAACATCACATTTGACTTTGCTGGAACACCAGTTTGTAATTACGTCTGCAAACCGACCAATTTGTGTATCTTTTACACAATCAACTGGCAATTTAATATGCTCTTTATACGGGTTTTCAAAGTTGCGATTTACAAAGTCACCACAACGAACATCCCATTTTTTTAAGGTAATTTCACTCTTTTCTTCATGTACAGTAAATTTTACTTTCTTTAAAGAAGAAATTTCCAAGTCTTCCAATTCGCTTATGATCGAACGCACATTGCTAGAAAGCCCATTCGCATGGCACACCAATCCGATATTTAAAGCCGAGCTTCGATGCTCACAGGCTGCTGGGTCTAAATTACACAAATTGTAAAGTTGGTAAAGAACACAACAGCGACAACTTCCAGAGTTCTGTTACCAGCTTGATAACTGGCAATAAAGATAGAAGACAGTTCTGATTATCAAGTTACTTTTGTAGTATTTTAGAAAAAATTTGGCATGCAGGTGTCTAATAGACAAATATTAAAACTCAGTAAGTATCGTAGCCATGCAACATAGCATTAAGGAGTTATTAAAAAAACCGTGAGGGGGATTCCGTCGGACCGAATAGGGTTAAGCCCTTATTGGAATCAAATGCACAACAAAGCCAAAAGACAAGTGTTGTAGAGATCAATTTTTTTCATTTCTACAACAGCTGCTCCTTTATTCCAAACACTTTGTCAGGGCGTCACCCCAGCGATATTAATTTTTATGAAAGGCAAACAGAAACGCAAGACCATAAACATTTTTGGCATGAGAGCATTTACAGAAATTAAACCTTTTCATAAAAATAATATAAAATGGCAATTTTAAAAACTTAAAACTTACCATAAATAAATTCAGTACTTTCTATACACGCATGAGACGTGTCGTCACTCTTAACGGTAAATTGAAAAGAAATACTTTCATCTTCTCCCGGAACTCTTTCAATATAATAATGCGATTCAATAGATGTTACGGACGTGAATGGAACATTCTCCAAACTCGCATCTGCTTTTCTTATTTTAACATCCAACACAGATTTTTCACCTGGTATTTCGATCAAAAATCCGCTTGCGTCAACTCTTTTAATGGTAGCCCTGAAGGTAGATAAAAAAGGTTGATACTAACAGCACAAACGAGAAAGATTCCGATACACAACAGTAATTTTCCACTAATACAGATGACTTTAATAAACTTAGACGTTTACTTCTAAAGTTTTACGTTCTTGCAAATAATTTGCTGACCCAACATTAAAAATGCAAAAAAAATTACAATGATTCTAATTAAAATATACACTTAATCGAACTACTTGTATTGGTTGTATAGTTATCATGCTGTGATGTATGTTTTCTACAAATTTCAAGTTACTTACGTTGCAACATTATCCTCTACATCTAAAGAGAACAAGACACATAAATACAAATTCATCATTAATAATTCGATAATAGAAAATTTTGCATATTTATGATCATTTTTGCATTCATTAGACATTTGTGAATACTTTAAAGTTAAGCTCACCAGCCTAGACAAACTTTGAAGTATAAATCTTATTTTCGTGTTGAATGCTGATTAGAGAAGGACTGGCTTACATTATAACGACTATAGCAAACGTTGTTGCAATAGAAAAGGTTTTTAAAAGTCACAAACTCTTACATTAGAAACATGTACTATTTAAAATACGAGGTCACTTACGCCTTAAAATAATTTTATTATAAAGCAACGCAAAAGAAAGCATAATTTAAAAAACATATTGTTCGTCTGAAAAACATTTTAGATTTTCCAAACCAAAATTCCACAAATTTTTAAAATCCACCGTCGCCAAAGGGTTTCGTGCAAAACAATAGAATTAGCAAGCAGTTGACTTAGGTCAAAAAGTTAGGTGGCATATCTGCGATTGAAAAAAAGCAACGAAATGCGAGTACAAATTTGAAATCTTCCTGCAGCAAACTAGTAAAATTGTTTAATAACAAACTGTGATCAGTCAATCCGGACCTACTGAGAATTAAATTTTAATTGCATAATTTAATTAAAATCTTAATAGGTCTGGATATTTGTGTAATACATATGACCTTTGTGAATATCGATATACATTGCGTCTTCAATTTAAACTAGCCAGGAGACCCGGCATAAAGCTTAAAATAGGGTAGCCAAAATATCAATGAATTTAAGCTGCACACAACCATTTCCAACAAACAGGGTACGAATATAAATAAAAATCAGAATAAATAAAAGGATTACCAGCAACACAAAAACATGGGTGTCCTGGATTATAAAACTACAACCTAGCTGTGTGCAAATGAGGGTTGACCCTATTTATTCTGAAGGAACCACCGCCTGCTAGTTTTTTGCGTATTTACTTATTAGACATCTGCAAGTCAAAATATTTAGATCCCATACCTCTCAGAGCCTAAAAGATATTGACCATTACTAGAAACTACCACGTAAATTTCTATGAAATTCCTACTATCGTCTTATAATCGGCAATATAGAAGTATAGCTTTTTGTGTATTGCTTGACAAAAAGCTGGATTCAATCCATAGTGTTCGTAGTGACTAGAACTGGGAGTCGTAGTTAAACCCAGTACATTATGTGAAAAACTTTATTTTATCAAGAGGAATCATACTGTAAAATTTGGACAAGTGATTAATTCGATATCCCGATTTATTTCTGATTTTTAAGTTCGTCAAACCCTGCACAAAATTATTCGAAATTAAAAATGACAAGCTCATTGACTTTTAATAAACAAATAAACAACTAACAACGCAGTATAGCAAGCTTAAAGTTGAAATCTTGTAATACTTCAATATGGTCTGGTTTCTGACAATATTTTATATTCCTTTTAATTATTTCCGCTTTTTAGTTAATTTTTATTAGTTTCTTGTGGGTTAACATCAGCTTTTAGCTGCCATTGCAATTTTAACCTGCATTACTAAATGTAGTATTGGTAGTAGCAGTTTTGGCAGAGAACAGATAATAACAATTTTATGACTACAAAAGTTCATTCATTAAAAAATATTCCGATTTATTATCCGGTTCGAGAAATTGTATAATAATATCAAGAGGTATGACATGGAATTACCAGAAGCTGTTAGGGCTTACTTTCTGCTGAATGCAGCAAACATGACTGATGAGAACGAAAAGTTGGCAGAAAAAAGAAAAAAGAATAAAAGTGCTTGGAGATATAGTAGTGATAATGACGAAACAACTTTACCGATCAAAGAGAATTGTCTAGTTGGTTAGTCAAACACTAGTAAGGGTTATTAAAGAAACAGTAGAGGAAGAAGTTGCAAAAGAACAAGCTATACAAAAAGAAAGAAGGGTGGTGAGCACAACCCACTTGATATAGATGGCAATGATATGAAGTGTCATACTTGTGAATCTGACAAACATTTTGCAAACAAATTGTCCTCACCAAAATTATGTTATCCTTCCATTGTACTCACGAGCCTTATTGACTGCTCTTCTCTTTAATAATAGCCGTATTCTGTGTTTTCAAAATGTTTGCGCGCAGCTTTTTTTTGAAAATACCAGCAAAACCCAGCAGAATTCAATTTTTACGGACGAAGGAATAAAAAACAATCTGAGATACGACCATTTTGAAATCTGTGGCGTTGACGTTGGTAAGTCTGTATTATTTTTGCCAATTTAAAGATTTTGGCTACGAATGATAGATTTCGGGCGAGCATTCTAAAATGTCAGCTAGCTAGCCTTTTTTATTTCTATTATTTTAGAGTTTCTATTCACTTTGGTATAAGAGCTTTTTATCCTAGCCAACATTATCTCTATAATAATACGCCAGTTCCGTCTGTCCGTCTGTGACTGTTACAAAGACGATATTTTTTATCACCCGAATGCGCGAGTTTTTCGAGTTGTTTTGTTTTGTTTACATTTGTCTCGCAACCGTTAGAAACCACGTGATACAAAATAAACAACATGATTCGCTCAAATTCGTACTTTCGAACGGGACAGCATTCGAATAGAAAGTTCCCTTGGCGTAAAAACAAACAAACATAAAAATTTCTCGACAAAGTTCTCGAAAAAGGCGAACTAAAGAAGCGGATAAAAAATGTCTCATTTTTGAAGATCCCTTAGTCATAAAAAAGTGCAGATATTAAAAGCAAGAGAAGTCAAAGTGGAGAAGTAGAGTGGATTAAAAAAACATATAATTTGGACAAGGGTTACCATCGACGCACAAAACAACAACAAAAGAACGGTCCCTTCGGCTTCAAAAAGTGCAAAAAGTGATTCAGAGAAAGAAAATTCCAAGTGAAGAAGTAGAAGTACAAAAGTAAAGTTAGAAGCCACGAGAAGTTACTTCGAAAGTGAAGAGTGAAGCTAGAAGTAGTACAGAAAAGTTAGAAGTAGAAAATGAAAGCTTGGGTTTAAAGTCCATTTGGATTCACAAATAGTAAGAACTTTCATATTTTTAGACGTTATGTTTTTATGTCGCTAGAGCTACGTGTCAGGGAGACTCGCATTTGCCAGGAAAAAGTCACTTAAAAGCTTCAAATTCTTTATATTTTATATTGTACCGCGTTTTTTATAAAAAAGCTAGCATATTTTTTTACACTTATGTTTCCCCTGGTGCGTAACTAATGTATTTGTCCTAAAATTCAAAATGCTACATAAAGCTTTTAGCTGGCTAACAACTAATTTGCTGGACAAACGGAAAACTTTGGTTTGTTAAACTCACTGTTATCATTTTTACATTACTATTGTTTCTCTTTATAATGTCTTTTACTAAGCATGAATAGCTAGCTATAGACCCAGTTAAGTCTCCCCAGTTTAAGTATAGTTAACTGGGTGCCTTAGCTACTGTTAGCTGATAGCTAATGTTAGCTTTAGGGCTCCACCCCAAGCTTAGCTAGTTTAACCTATCTCTTCTTTTTTAAACACGAATTATGATGTAACAAGCTAGCTACAAAATCTTTCTTGAACTTTTAGGATGGTGTGACTCATTGTTATGCCCATAGAGTATAATTTTTTTCACATTACCTGTGAGCTTTACAAGGGGACCACATGCATTATGACAAGTGGAACGAATTTTATAGAATTTAAAGTGTGTGTGTTAAGTTATTTTTTATTGTTTTGTTTCTGACATCCCGTTAAACTTTTGTCAGCCTACATGTAAAATGTCAGGTTTTTTTACAGGGATTTTTTACATTTGATTGGAAACTTACGTGGGTTTATGACTTTGGGTTAAAAAAAATTATGAGAGGATGGTATGGTTAAGTCAGTTTATATTGTTTGTGTTGCAAAATGCTGTTTTTTGAAATTTTGTGGAAATTTTTGTGGAAATAGACCACATGCAATATATACTGAAAGAACAAATTTTGTAGAATCGGACTGCACTGTAAGCTGTTGTATAAGCTGATGTCCCTATATTTCGTAATATAAACTATTGTTGGGGAGAACTAACTGTATGTGATGTCATTATTGCCGGAAGAAAATTCCATGGTTTCACGGTTTTGTTTTTCTTGAGAATTTTACAAAATTTTGTAGGGATAAATGTTTGCTGATGATAAAAAAATACTTATATAATGTTCTGACTTAAACTGTTTTTGTTTTTTATATTTTGTAATCTAATAGGCGAGGACTGTATACACTGAAATGACTGATTTTTCTAAATTTTGATGTGAGTTTATAACCTTTGAAGATTAATGGGTAATGGCAATATAAGTACGACATGCTGAATGAAATTATTTTTGTTGATTTAGATGTGTTTCTCAAAAACCAATCTGTTTTATATTTTGTGTAAACTTTTGTTTACGAACCGTATACAATGTTTCCAAAATAATGATCTTTTTTTATTCAAGTTTATTCTTTGCTTATTGATTTTTTGACATTTAGGTTAAAAATTTGTGGTAAAGGGCAGTACAGATCATCATACTAAAAAAGAAAATTTTTTGTGTTCTTAACTGTTTGATTTTTACATTTTGTGTAAATTTTTGTGGGAGAGGATGGTATGCAACTGAAATGACTGATTTTTGTACATTTAAATTTGATGTTTTCCAAACTATGGCTTTTCATAAGCATTTAAGGGAAAGACAATATTTAAAATGTGTAAAGAACTTATTTTTGTTGATTTGTGCTAACTCTTGCAGGCCAACTTTTTGACATTTCGGAATAAAATACTGAGGGTTTTCAACATAATCACTTATAAGATTTACATACTTGAGATGCGTTATTTCTGACATTGTTATTATCCGTGTTGTGACTGTCGGTGTTGTAACTGTCGGTGTTCTTACTGTCAGTTTTGTGAGTATCCGTGTTGTAACTGTCGGAGTTCTTACTGTCGGTTTTGTGAGTATTGGTGTTGTGAGTGTCGATGTTGTGAGTGTCGTTGTTGTAACGTTTTATCAACTAGATTTTGCACCTTGCAAGCTGTTCTTTTTTTATTTTGTGTAAGATTTGACATTTGACATTTTGTGTAAGATTTTAAGAACATTTTTTTTTGTATATGCACTGCTGACGTCAGCAAAACATCTAAAGCAACCTATTTTTCAATGGCCTTTTGCCTAAGTGGATTTTTTCCACGGGCCTTATTACTATTCTGGGTTGTGGTTATCTAGCTAGCTCTTTAAAGAAGCATAAGCTTTAGCTCTGGCACTAAAGTGAAAGTAGCCAAGCTTAAGAATTGTATAATGCTCAAGAAACAGTTTTTAACAGTTATAGATATCAATTGCAACAACAACTCTCTAGCTTCCATACCACCCCACATCTTTCACTTAACACTTAAGGGCAACAACAAAATTCTTCTCATTCAATTCAATCTCCTCAAAGTTCTTATGATCCACACTCGCCATGTGGTAGCACCAACTCTGGATGAGAAACAAAAGAAAACGACTTTATTTATAGGTTAAGACAGTTGCGCTTATTATAAAACTTTTATATATTGAACATAATATATACCTTTTTCCTTTTAAACATCACGCATTTTTAAGTCTTTCAAAAGTGTGCAAAATTATTACGCGCAAAAATTAGCACAAATAAAGTAGTTAAAAGATCTTGTGTTTATTTACAAAAACAGTTTTACAATACCTTGTAAAAATTTTTGGTTTTAAAGTACTTTTTTCCAACTGTTTGTTTTTTCCTTACACCTTCACCTGTGCAAGCTTCCATTGCCATGACACAGACCCTTCCGTTCATGAAATAGTCTTTATATTCATCCCTGATTTCCTTAGCTTGTTTACTAGCATGTCTACTGTTGCTTGGCGAAAGTTCGTACCGGGAATCAGCAGGTTCGTTATTTTTCCATTCTCCAAGAATTATCGTATCATTCTCTAAGTCATCGCAGTCTATAAGGCCAGGTGGAATGTATATTTTTCCAGAACTAGACTCACTCCTTAACCAGTTGTGCAGAATTGATATTGCGTACGTAATTAAATTAAACTTGTTCTGATTGCAAAGCAAATGGTCGACGTAATATCCTCCAGCGAGATGCGTTTTCAGAAATTCGTGTTTCTCATGATAAACGGTAATTAAAAACTCTTTTATTAGGACTTAAATCTTTTTGTGGAATAGGCTTCATCATATATGTAATTAATGGAAAAGCATCATCACCGGATCTCGTTTGAACGACTTGGTAATGGTTTGGGATTAGGAATGCTTAATGTCTTATTTTCAAGTGCTCTTTTCATCAGGCTTCAGGACCAATTTCCTCTGTCCGAATTTCTTCCATTCATGCCAACATCAGCAAGCAAAAATTCGTATTTTGGTCGTATAACTGCCAACAAAATTATAATGTATATGCCCTTGTAATTGCGGTTACGTGAACCAGAGTTTGCGGGTTGCTCTAACATGATGTGTTTACCGTCCACTGCGCCTATCATATTAGGGAAGTTCCATCGTTCATAAAACTTTTCAGAAATTTCTAACCATTTATCAGCCGTACTTGGAGTTTTCAAATACTTTTGTTGTAATTCAGCAATGATAGCATTCGCAACTGCAGGTATTATTCTTGATATGGACTGTCTGCAATATAGCGTAAAAATAAACAGCATTGTTCTGGTGAATTTATACTTTCTCTCATAACAGTGTCCTCTTTTTTCAAGTGTGGTTATATTTTTTCCAAAAGATAAAAGAAATGGTTTTGGTCCATTCTGATAAACTCTCAAATGATTGGTTGTCTTCCACTAATAATTCTTGAAAAAGATTGTAAAAGCAACCCTGTTAAATCCGTCGTTGCAGCCATAGTCTATGCTGTCGGTTCAGTTGAGTTTCGTCTTCATCGTTTTCCTCATCAAGAAGTATAGCAATACACGTGATGGAAAGGATGAATCTATACGATAAAGACCACAGAGACGAGCAGCAGCAGTGGATTAAGCGACGGATCACCTAATAAGGGGAATATGTTAGAAATCACTCTGAACTGCGTAATCAGTAGTGCGTCATATGAGCGATATACTTAAAGGAGTGGTCCCACGAAATTTTCGAAAAAAATTTTATTCGTTTTTTAGGTTCTCCACTATTCAATTTGTGTAAACGTTTTTATCCTTTTCTCGAAAAATTGTTTATTGAACTTTTAATCAATGCGCAAAGATCGTCTTTTTATTAAGAACCTTTTAATGTGACGTCATAATTGGCGTTGTTAGTTTCGAGAGAGAAAGAAAGACAGGGAGAGAAAGAAAGGCTTGATACTCATATCACATATATGAACACAGAAGAAAGCAAGATGTCAAACAGCGAAGAAGAATTAGAGTATGATATTATTGAAAAAGAAAACAATTTTGGAGAAGATGAGGACGGTGATGATGAGATGGAAACCTGCGATGAGCTTTTTAAAGGCACAGGGCTGAAACCTTTTCAATTCGAGCCCACTAAAAAAGATGATAATAAAAACATTCAAACTGAGAGAGAAACGATATTTTTAATAAAACATTGGGAAAGTTTTCGTGTTGGGAGAAACGAATGGTGCAAGTGCGATAACTGCAAGATAGAAACTAGGGAGATTGATTGTCTTTGTCGCAAGGAAGTGGATGCATTAACAGACGAACAAGTCATTTCATCGTCGTCACATTGAGAGGTTGCGTCTTCTGCGTGTTGCTCTGCTTTCTTTTGAGCATAGACAGCATCATTTGTGTCTCCACGGATCGTACCGACGGAGCTGTTACGACGAATTCAGTTTGGCAGTATTTCGAATTCTTAAGCAGACGATTTTCTTTGTCGATATGTTTCATTTCAGCGTTGTTGCGGATAGCTTCATCAATCAGCTTTCGCTTTGTCAATGCAGCGTGTCTTTGCTCCAAACGTTTCCACGATTTCCTTTTTTGCTATGCTTTGGAGTAGACAAAAATTGTCGGTACAGCCCCTCCGTTAAAATCCGTCTCGTAGGCAAACCAAGCATTTCATTCTGTAAAAAAAACGAGATGGTAAATGAAATGATAATAACAAATGAATGTAGCATAAATCATAAAAAAATTCACTATAAACATTACAGTATATATATATGGTTGTCATTTACAAGTATAATTTTCCTTACCTTGAGATTTCTTTTGAAGCAGTTACTATCAAAATGAAAATGACACACGTGGATGTTTTCTTCTTTAGGCACCGTATTTAATTGTGTTGTAATATATTTAAAAATTCCTTTTTCTTATCTTAAAAAACCTCTCTTCACATATTTGAAAATCTGAAAATACTTTCTACTTGCTAAATTTTCTTAACACGCAAAAAATCTATTTGCCAACTATGATGTCACGGCATGAGAATAGGATTGTAAAAAAAAGGTCCAAATAAGAGCAAAATAAACTTTTTTTTTAAAAAAAAGTTTTTATGATAATAAATAAATCGCTTCCAATAAAATAAAATAATTTTTTTTTTTTGGTTTTTCGTGGGACCACTCCTTTACAATGGTGTTTATTGTTTAGAGTATGTTGCGAGTATAATAGTCTTTTGTTATATTTTATTGTTGAACTTATATTTTTGCAAAACAGAGTTTTTTGAGAGTTTTGAAGAAGAGTTATGAGAAAGAAAAATGTATAGAATCATGTACTTGACGAACGTCTACAGAGATACTGCGGTTGAAAGGTTCTTTGATGACGTCATCAACCCGTTTATTCCAAAACGAATTCGGGGACCCATGTTTGAGAAATTTACCCAATTTAGTCCCAGGTTGTCCCTAGTTAACCACGCGGTGAAAAATGACTGACGTACGACTGACTCGCGCTATAACGTCAAAAAATTTAACATTTCAGACATAACTTTTTCGGCCACCCTCGTCCCCAAGGTTTTTTGCCTTTTTGATATGAGAGATGACGACGAAAAATACACTGGTTTCGTTGACTGGATTTTAAAATATGATTGGCTTTCACATTCACTTTTTTAGCTTAATAATAAAATGGTGTATGAAACCGTGATCGATCAGTTTTGTAAGCAAAACTTTATAAAGCCAGCAAAATTTATGAAAAACGTTTTGATGTCACTTAGATGTGAGATTTATTAAAACATAACTGACTCGGTCTTGGTGCTGTGTTGTACATTAAGAAAGAATAGTAGACTGCTGAAATAATAAAAACAACAGCCCTGTCTTTTAGCAAGTGTTGTAGCTGGCTAAAAACAAGGTTGTTAATATTCTTAGCACGTAGCAGGTGATAAAAAACCTACTGCAGACGTGCTGATAATAGCTATCTTTATGTATTTTAGCTTGGTACTTTGTTTACATTTAGCTAGCTATTAGCTAGGTCAATTTTTCAACGTTTGCAAATTATATACGATAGGATTAGAGACTTTATTCCTCCGTAAAATGCAATACCAACATATTTGTTAGAAATCGGATGCACAAGAATAAATTCTACAAATATTTATATTTTTGGGGACCCTATTTGAAAAAATTTATTAAATATTTACTTAATATAATGAATATAATAAAACTTGGAGACAGGGAAATCTAGCGTCTCTGAGAAATCTATGAATTTCAATAATACCTTAACCGTATTCATGCAGTGGCAGGTAAAATCAACCTATTCGCAGCTTAAAAAGATGCTGTATGTTAAAAAATTGGCCTATTTGAACTGAAATTTGATGGGTTTTTTTATTGACAGAGTAGCTTTCTGTGATATAAGAAAATAGGAAACTGGCTTGCACCAAACAAGGTTCCAACGCCTCCTCATCACTCCTCAAATCTCCTTAAATTAAATAGGTCTCCTCAATTCTGAAATGTCCTCATTTTTTTTTGAAAATTAGATTTTCTTCTCGAATCTCCTCAAAAATATTTTGACATTTAGTTATTCTTTATATATGCTAGTTTTTATATTATTCATTTTGAATCAACGCAATTTGTGGTTGCTGTGGCCTGCAAACATTACTTATTTTTGTTGTGTTTTTATTTGAAGCAAAGTTTCTTAGTTACTTTTTTGTAAGAAAATGTTGAGATGCCAGTCTGTGTGTTCCTTCATTTTTACAAGTGCAAGTTTTTGTGCCTCAAATCTCCTCAATTTTGTTAACAAAAGCTCCTCAAAAATCACAAAGATCTCCTCAAAGTCCTCAAATTTTGTTTTGCAAAAAAAAGAGTGGGAACCCAGACCAATCAAGCATGGCACATATTTTAGACCCTATATATCTGACAATATATCTGACAATTTCAATCATGGGAATGCTCATAATGTTTTTTGCACATGTATCTTTGTCAAGATTGATATACTGTTAAAAATCATTTATCTGTGTTTCCGAAAACGACTAAATTTAGAAACTCAGGAACTATGATAATAGTGTAAATATTTTTGACTCAAATTTATCAAACCAACCTAAAAACATGTTATAGCAAGATTCAAGTCTTTATTTCAATTTTATTTTTAGCAAAAAAGTATAGTTTCAAACAAGAAGTATTTTTTATAGCCCACTTCAATGGGCACCAGCTGTTTTCCACTTTAAGAAATTTTTCTATGGAATAAAATCGACAGCAACTACAGAACAGAAAATTTTGTACTTGTATATATTTTCCATTTCATAATATTGCACATTTTTATACAGAAAGTACACATTTTGCGCAATTCTCACAAAATGAAATAACTGATTGGCTAAACAATTCGCTTGTCTTTTTTGCACACAACGCAAAGAAAAAGTTGAACTCGATTATACTTTGCTTAGAACAGAATAGACAAGGAAATTTTCTGTTCATGTGACGTAAACATTTGCATGCTCGTATTCGTATGCATGCTCAAAAAATTTCCCGTTCCTTTCCATTCCATTCCATTCCAGGGAAATTTTCTTGCATTGGAAAATAGCCTTTAGCTTATATTCCTTTCAGTACATACTCATTCTTTTATTCAAATTAAGGAGGTATATATTTTAAACAAGAGTAGAACTTGCTAACTTTGGTAAAAAAATAGTTCTCGTAAAAATTCAAAAGTACTTCGAAAATTAGTTCTTGCAAAAAATAATTCTCCAAAATATCCCTTAATGGCTCTGCTGTTTTACATGACAGAATGTCTGAATGTCTAAGGCAAGCTTTTATAATATCTGAAGCTGTCTACATATATTCAGGAATTAGTCTGTCCTTCTCTTCACTTCCTTGTTTTTTTTCATGGGATTCAAAACGCCACAAAAATAAACACTTTTTCCATAAACTAGATTTGGAATCTAACAATGACAACAATCTAGCTAGCTAAGTTAGCAAAGAAAGTATTTATTCAGGAAGTACCTAGCTAGCTAAACTATATTAAAGTATTATGTAACCTGATAATAAAACAGCACACCTTTTTTAAACTTGAAAGACGCTTATTGCAGTTACCAAGATAATTTTTCTTGTATATTTTAGTCGTGAGACAATACAATGATAGTACTTTTTCTGATGCTGGAACATAAAATTCTGCCTGCTAAAGTTCTGCCATTGTTAGTCGCATAAATTAACGCATCACGCGTTGGTATAATCTGGCCATATATTGGCCAAAAATCAATCAGTGATAACAGGGTATTTTTCGTCGTCTTCTCTCGTATCAAAAAGACAAAAAACCCTGGGGACAAGGGTGCTTTTTCAGCTGCATCAAAGAAAAATGAACAAATCCATTTTGCCTGTGTAACAGACAGATACACACACACACGCACTCTCTGTATTATCATAGAGATCAAGCTAAGCCCAATTAATAGCGTAAAGTCAGTAATATTCTGACAATTTTGTTTTCATCGACAAAAAAGTTTCTTTGATGCTGTGTCTTTTTTCGCCCGCTATCACTAAATCTTCCCTTTAGGGCGAGCCCCAAATTTGCATTTCATTATCTTTGAAATTTAAAATATGCCCAGTATATCTGGGCATTTTTTTATCACTTGACCAGCCTGTTCCAGGGTCATTGTTCCAGGGTCATGATTGGCCACTCCGTAATAACGACTCAGGGGGGGACACAACACCCTGGGGACGAGGTTGTTGCTCAAGTGTCATTTTTAAATATTTATACTAAATTAGTTATATATAATATCCAACAATAGATTTTCATAGTAAAAAAAATTAAATCATCGAACTCAAAAATCTCTAGCTGAACTCACGATCAACAGGATGTCTCTTTTTATTTTACCCAAACGGGGAAGGAGAAAAATTTAATTGAACTTGCCGAGTTAACGGATAAATTACTGACGTCACTCCGCCCAATCACAGCACAAAACTGAGAGGCCTGCACCAGGGTCCTGTTCGTATCTCTGTCCCAAAGCCGGAAAAGATAGAAAATGCCATAGGGACGAGGTTAGGTTGAGACACCTGTAATTTTAATATGTATTTTCAAACCTTATGCTTGATATAGTTTTAAAACGTTAGAACATTTACTTTTATATATAAAAACTTTTCGTTCCAAAGATAAATTATGAAACATTTTATTTGTCTAACTTCTTGGGATTAATAGGATATGGAATGATGATAGAGATACTTTTAAGCAATGCATAATTGCAAAAATTTGCAGTACTAATTTGTCTTTACAAAAAGCGCAAAGACAACTTTAAGAGTTTAAAAGTCATTTGCAAAAGCATTTTGATCTGTCCAAAATGTCTTCATACTGTACAAGAAAAGAAAATGCCTTACCTGGCCTAATATCAACTGACAGAACGAACCATGGTACCGTTCCAGCAACAAATGTGTGTACCGATCCTATTTGTGCGATATCATACACGTTGGATGATGATGGAGAATGTGTCATACAAAGTTGTTCTGCTGAACACAGCGTAGCCGCTAAAAATTAAGACAGTTGGTTATAAGTTTCACTACATCAAACACTAGTACGTAAAAATACAATAAATGAAGTACTAAGTTGAGATGCATGTTAATATTTTTATCCTGAAGTTAAGAATATTGTGACAATATAAAAACTCACCTAAGCCTTTGTTTATTTTTGTGCAGTTCTGCAGTTTAAGCTCTTCTATTAACATCATTTTAACACTGTGTTTCAATTTGTTGACAAAATCATTTGAATAGTAGTAGCAATCTTCCGAAAGTATGTTGATATCCACTTGACTGCTAAAAGCTTCAATGTCAGTAACAAAAAGAGGAATATCTGTTGATACGTCCACATTGTTTCCAAATGCATCTTTAAAAAACGACTGTTTGGAGCTGATCATATTTTCTATAGAGGCTTTTAGTATTTGTTTTTCACGCTTATTGAACGGACAACGATCGCCTTTCACCAACGATAACATTATGTGAAGTGAACCCGTGTCCCAAGAGGTGAATCCCAGTTTGAGGCCACCTAAGTTTACATCACTACTGGTTATTTCCTTTTCTAATTCTTTAAAGAGTGATGTCCTGATTTCTTGTTTCAGCTCCTTTGATTTAAAATTCGTATCACATATGTAAGATTGAAACGCATTGGGATTTGGCGAAGTAAAAATAATCCCTGCTTCAAATTTTTCAAATTTTCCTTCACCCGATAATTTTTTCAGCGCACGTATTCGTACATCAAATTTAAGTTCATCAATCAACTGTGCCAACGATTTATTCGTTACCTCTTCTATAGTCATTCTCATCCTCGAATCTAGTCCTTCTATTTCAGCGTCTTCGAGAACTACTGTTAACTTGTTGATGGATAGTTGAATTGATATATTCAAAGTTGATTTCATCATATTAGACATTATTTTATCCATGTTTTCTTTGATAACGATAATGTCTTTTTGAATTTGATAGTCGAGCTAATCCGTTTTTTAAATTTTTCCAACAAAAATGTTATCGAATATTTTTTAATCAATCCAATGTCATCTCTAATTTTATCAAAAGCTGTTTGATTTATCCATTCTTCATTAAATTTTCTCCAATTTCCATTTGTATATAAGTACTCATATAAAGCAGTTATGGCATCAATATTCTCACTCACTGCAGGGTTAGTATATAAGAATTGTTCTTGACATGTACGTGCTCCTGTGTTTCTGGTTTTCCTACCAATTTCCAATTTATCCTTAAGCATTTTGAAATTACAGGGAAATGAATCAGGGCTACTACAAAATCCACAATTGCTGCAGTCTTTTCCCTCTGCTTTCCCCAACTGAATTTTTTTACAATCCGGTTCACAGAAAATACAAAATTTGTGCTTTGTATATGAAGGAAGACCTTCCATCTCAGTTAAAAAAACTAAAGACATGGAAAAGTCAAATTTCAAAATATCAAGGTGTTCTTTTGGAGTTGATTCTGAAAAGAGCTGATCCCTATATTTCTTTTCTTTCTTTAACGTGTGCTTTTTTGGCAAATGTGGCAGAACCTGTGATAAAATATCACAATTTTCGCTTAATACATCACCAGTTGCTCTGAAGTTTAATATTATCAAAAATCTTTTTAACATGTTGCTCATAACTTCTTCATAAAAATTTTTCATAATAAGGAACCGAGCTTGGGCGTCAACGATAAGGTAATTTGTTTCAGCCATGTCTTTGTCTAAATTTAAAATGAAAAGAACATTAAGTGTAAGGAGCCTGCCCTACAAAAAAAAGGAGATTGTGATCCATAAAGATTTTTTTTTTCCTACTAAAACCGTCTGTGGGTTTTTGTTTGAATGAATTTGACGAAATTTGTACTAAATCGACCATGACATCGGACAAAGATAGAACACAAAGTAAAAAAAAAACACGAGAAAAAATGTGAAAGCGAAATGTTAAACGAAAATGATGCAAAACAAGACGTGTTTTTTTAGTCACTTACTAGTGATCTTTATTACAAGAAAACTTCTTTCCACAAAAATTCTAAGAAAAACAATTTTTACTAAATCTTTCTGGTTTTCCTTCGAAAGAACGTAAACAACGCTAATTTGGCTAAAAGTTTCGTAACTTAACACAAAAATAAAACAAGGAGAAAAAACGTTTTTAAAAAAGCTGTAAAAAGAAAGGACAAAAAATACATGGCTTATCAAATAAGAATCTTACTCGAATATAAAAGTAATGTTTACCGAAGTTACTATAGTAGGTCGTTGGGCAACAAAAGCGTCAGGAGAAAAATTTTGCTCCTGTCAGCAAAGACCTGCCAAAACGCAAAAGATTTTTTTATACCTGTTCCCTTCATTGTTTATATCTTGTAACGCTGATTAAGCAATTGTATAAGATCATGTATTTTTGATAAACGGTTGCAGAGATATTGGGGTTTAAAGGTTTTTTGATCGCGTCATCAACCCTTCCATCCCGAAACGGATTCGGGGACCCAGGTTTGGGAAACTTACCCAAATTGGTCTCAGGTGGTCCCAAGCGGTGAAAAATGACTGATGCCACCACCTCGTCTCCAAGTTGTTTGGCCTCAAAGTTATAAGTGCACTGTAATGGCTTCATTAATTTAATTTAAGACATTGACGTTACATTAATAGAAAATGAACACACCCACTTTGCCTGTCACAGACAGATACCCTCTCAGTATTATTATAGAGACTAGTCAATAAGGCCCGTGGAAAAATAGAAAGAAAATTTAGGCAGGAGAAAAGTGGAAAAGAAAACCATCATTGGAATTTTGATGACGTCTGCAAGGACCAGTCAATACATAAAATATCTTTTTTTGGAAAATTGTTTACCCTATTGCCTTTGTTGTGTAGAGCTAAAACGCTGATCAAAATAATGTATAGAATCGTATGCTTCTAACGAATGCCAAAGGAGATATAAGAGTTAAAATTTTGCTGACGATAGCAAGGACCTGCCAAAATACGAAAAAAAATTTTTAAAAATTGTATATCTGTTGCCTTCATCGTATAGAGCTTAAAACGTTTATCAATAAAATGTATAGGATCATGTGTTTTTTGATGAACTGTTACAGAGATATGGGGATTTAAAGGGTTTTTGATGACGTCATTAACCAGTTTGTTCCGAAACGGGTAGGTTTACCCAGTTTAGAAAATTGTTCCTAATTTGGTCCCTGGTAGTCCCTAGTTAACCACGCAGGATATGACGTCAGTTATTTCCACTTGTTTGATTAACACACCAGCTCAAAAGAGAAAAGAAAAATGAAGGTTAGGAACTTCAATTAAATATTAAATATTCATGAATTACTTATGGTACGATAGCCCAGTTGGTTAGCGCGTTGCACTTAGATGCAATGTTCTGCTGTGGTGCTGGTTCGAATCTCCCTAGGGGACGTTTTTCTAAAATAAAACTTTGCGCATAAAAGCTCGTTGATGACGTTGCAATTGACCATTTGGGACATAGTTAGTTAGGAGTTGGAAGCCAATACTATCCTTGCAGGCGAGATAGTAACAATATCAGAAATAAAACATCTCAAATATGTATAATACATCTTATGTGGTTATGTTGAAAACCCTCAATATTTTAATCTGAACTGTCGAGGCTTGCAAGAGTAAGCACAGATGAAAATAAGTAAATAAATATGAAAATGAAAATAAATTTTTCGTCGATACTCTCCACCGCTAGGAATAACTAGGATCTAGAGCTGAAAGAGGGTTTATTAATCCATATGGATAAACCAGCTTTGAATAGAAATATTGCATCCTTTGTTTTTTCCTTTGGTGATTAATATATCGTACGATAATTGTATCATACAATCGTAATGTATTTAAAATAAAACAATCTTTTACGAAACAGTGTTTATAACATGACTTGATAATGGCCGTATACGGCGGAAACGTCGTCAAAATATATTTAATTGATGACACAGGTGATATTTTTAATTTTTAGCGTGATGTTTTAGTTTTTAAAATCTTTCAAAAAGGTTTACAAAATTATGTTAAAGTATACTTACATTAGAAAGTACTACAAAATGTCACGCATTTTTTTGATTTTACCAAAACCATTAACCATGTCATGTACGTATTTTAGTAACTTCAACTGAACTTTTTACGGAGACAAATGAGGGTTATACTCAGAAAACCAATCAATGTAACCAGTTTTTATTTATGGTACTCTTGCAATTACAACATTGTGCCTGCAGATAAAGGAATACTGATTTGCGCAGATTCATGCTCAGTTTATCGAATTACTTCTAAATGGATCAGCTAACAGATACTGGATTGGCACAGGAACAGGAAAATTTATTATTGACTAAAAAACAAGTATTATAAATATAAAGTTCTACTTTTAACTTCCAACTTGATACAGCATGTGACTAGACCAGTGTAAATGCTTACAATATACAAGAAGTATAAACTAATTGTTTATTTTAATTGTTTCTAATAATAATCACATTTTGTTTGTTGACCAAAAGCAGGCCGTGCTAACCACACACAAAAACTGCAAATGACAAATGGAATAATTTTAAATGACTTTGCTGCGATGGGTCTATTCCTGTGGATTTTCCATGGAGTAATAACTAAAGCAAGAATTTATGTAGCCTGATTTGCATTAACATTATGAACACATTGGAACAACTTCATCAATTGCAAAAAAATGTCATTCGCGGTACCAGTAAAAAAATTGTAGTTGTGTTGCAATATATAATTCAGACAAACTGTAGAAACAAATACCTTAAGTTGATTAATTTTTGCGAAAACATTTTTGCAAAGCCCAACTTAATTATTTCGCAATTATTCATTTTCGTAAATCTCGTAGATGTTTACGTATTTCACAGAAATAATTTTTTCACGAATGAACCATTTTAAGGTTTGTTTCGCAATTTAATGTCTCCCACAGAGACTGGTCATTGCTTTAATCAAATACTAAAAAGAAAATTTACCCAGAAAAAACAGAGAAGAAAAACGAAAGAATACTTATGTTTTTCCAAAACCTTTCGCAAAGTTAATTTTAGCGAACAAGTCTTTCCCACAAATATTGCGAAGATTTATTTTCCCGAATTGACATTCTGCCCCGACAAATTTCGCAAACATGGATATAATTCAAATCTTCCCCAAAATTAACGCTTGCTCCGTGAGGACTAAATTCATAAAATTCGGAAAACCTTGCCTTCAATTAATTTCACATTATAAGGTAAAAAGCCCTAACATTTTATTCCAATTTTTATTGGCACGTGTAATTTTAGAATATACTTTTGACCAGCGTGCAACATTCGTTGAAATAAATTTTTTGTGTAAATGCTGAAGAACAAAATAATCTAATAATTAACATAATCTGACTTTCTAAAATTTACATTTTTAATTGTAATTTTTTTTACATATAAACGTAGTCTAAATCCACATATAAAAAGCAAAACATTTACAAATTTAACAAGAAAATAAAAGTATACACATAACGCTTATCCATCGATTTTACAGTTTGTTAAAAACAAGAAATTCGAAGAATTACAAAAATAATTAACTTTATGTAAAGCAATTATACTTTTTAAGAAAAATAATCCTATAGTTCCACCAAAATATTCCGTTAAGACTTAATTTCTAGAATTTGAGTGAAATTTTCTACAATCGGTCTTTCAAATAATTTGTCATTATCAGGTAAGCAATTCTGACTTTTTATTCCAATTCTCATTAACACATGAGCAATATAAATACATTTTCTTGTCCAGTGTATAACAAATTTGCGGATACAAGAGACTAAAAAACAAAGCAACTCTAAAAATGCTATAGCACCAAATAAATTTATTTTTTATCTAACAATTAATATACTATGAATTCCTAAAATTTATATATTCGCATTTATAAGATCTTTTACACATTGACTTAATCTAAATCAACTTCTAAAAATCAAAGCATTTATAAAGTTAACAATAAATTACAAGAATACACATAACGTTTACCCATGGTTTTTAAAATTTGTTAAACTTAAAAAAATAATAACAAAATTTATAAAAAAGTGATAAAGGATTTAATGTTAGTAACACTAAAAGAAGAGATTCAAGAAAGTACAAATATTATTAACTTAATATAATGCTATTCGTCTGAATCAACTCTTGATCAGTGTCATCAAAAAGTCATTTAGTAACCTTTCAGCAACGATGTAAAGCATTAATTCAGAAATGTACTTTGGCAACATATCTCACTTTTCTTTATTTATTTATAGGAAAATAAAAATATCCCCAGCCTCCTGATTTTAATTTGAAATATTTTTAGCACAAAGAGTATCTAGCAAATCAAGATCACAAATTAAATTTATGTTGAACATAATGGGTCTGACAGAAAAAACAATAACATACTCATGTAATAAACGTTTCTTAAATTCCACTTTTTACTAAAGCTGTGAAAAAGACATTTTCTGATAAATGGAGTGGAAACAATTTAAAATAAACATATTATGGTGGAAGAGAATGGATAAAAAAAAATATCATTTTAAATTATGCATAAGTTTTTTACTATGAGTCAAAATTTCTTGCAATCCAATTTCTGCTGATTGTAACACAATATCGTTTCCCTGAATAAGTTTCGATGTTAGGAAAATGTCATTCACGATTTCTCCCTCACAATTCAAACCATCTCGTACTTCAATCTCTTCTCTGGATGTACGCAGCAATGTTATGTTGGATAATTTGAATGTCTTTCGTTCACATCTTCGAACATAAGTCAACAAATACCCCTCAGGAGGAGTTCCAATGTCAAGATATAGAGTATTACTCTTTATAGACAGACTTTCATAGAAACTCTTCAACTTTGCAATATTTTCCTGTATTTCATTTTCTGGAACAATGTTGTGTTGAAATATTTGAAAATTCAGTCGAGTTGATGTGTTTGTGGTAGGATCAACAATATCTATCCTTCGGACATTTTGAGGGGGAGTACATAAATAGCCTGGCCCTACTCTGTATGGATAAAATTTAGCAGGTAATATCCCAGCTTCCTCATAAGTTATGAAGGAAACATTACCATCCTTTATCGCTAAAAACACTTTGTATCGCATTTCATATGATTGATTAGGTGTAAACACAGATATGTCATATCTCACAACATCCTTGTAAGGATTTTCATATGGTAGTTCACTAAAATTGTAAGAAGATTGGGAAAAATTTTTAAAATGTAGTTTTTCACTGGAGATTATGTCCTTAACCTTTTTAGGTCCTGGTTGACAGTTTCGAATATGGATATGGCCATGATGAACCATTAGCTCACAAGCAGTTGTTTCGTTCTTACGTAGCTGAATTTGCATGTCATTAACAACTTTAGAAAATACCCCTTTGAGACTGGGAATATTATCTATATGTAAATCCGATTCTGCCAGTTCAATCTGTGGCGAAATTTCACAATTGCGTTCACAATCTTTGCAAAACCTTCTTTGGAATAATTCAACAGAGTCGTGGGGAGGCAATCCCACAACAACGATTTTTTGATCAGACCAAAATAACGAATTAACATAATTTTTTTTAAACATAAGGAATTGGAAGTAAATATTGACATTTCTCTTTGCTGTTAAACTACCTGAAACAAAAATTTTTCCAACTTCTTTATCAGCCACAATCCCTGCTCCAAACTGTTCAGATATTCTTCTGATGTTCTCTCCTCGATTTCCAATAATCTTGCCAAAGGCGTAAGTAGGAACAAATGAGATGCAACTCCAGGCAATTTTGTCGTCCTCCATGACAGTTTCAAAATAATCACCAAAAAACAAACTTTCAAAAGTTTCTGGATTGTTTAACTCTCCACTTTCTTTAAACTCGAAGTACAGCCTAAACCACTCCTTCATCCTTTCTGTGTTTTCGAGGCTTCCCTTTAAACACACTCTTAAATTTTGTACCTCAATTTTGACACGAAATCGATCTTGTAATATCATCCTGCGATAATTTAATGACCCATTTATTTCGTTGCGTGATTCGAAAGACAACCTGATACCACTATCTTCGGATGCAAATCCTTCTAGAGAATAATCTGATACTTTTTGGTTACTTGCTTTAACACTTCGATTAAACATATCTTTGATCCCCGCTGAAATTAAACAAAATAGCATCCGATCATGATTTTTGACCTATCACTTATTCCTACCATCAAATATTATTTATAACTTGGGTACACCTTTTCACTTTTATCCCAGCGAGTACGAAATATATGACGTCTTATTTATTAATTTTGGATGAGTGGCTTGTTAGTCCCAAAAAATACTAGCCAAAATGGGGTTGAGGGGTTGAATTGATGGTAAAAATGTAGGTGAAACGGAACATGCATTAACAATTTATAATGTAATAAGTAAAGTTTGATTTAGCAGAAAAAAGCAACTATTAAGAAATTTTTTAAATATTTTCTTTTTTGTACATCAGAAAAGAAAATACAATAAATCAACTCACTTGTGAAATATGGATCGTGTGCATTGCTAAAATAAAGAAAAACATTCAGAATGTGATACACTAGTCAGGGTGTTCACCTGACTTAATTTTTCTGAAATTTCTGACATTTTTTAGCTAAAAATCCTAACATTTTTTTAAATTTTCATTTTTTCTTTTTACATTGCTATAGTTATAGCTGACTTTTTAAGGAAAAAGAAAAATGCAATATATGTGAAGAAAAAAAGCTTGAAGTTGAAGATAAACATTGGTAAACTTTATATTAATATGATAAGAATACACATTACAGGGACTTAGTGGAAATTTTAAAATCCCTGACCTTTCTTTAATATATTTTAAAAAAGGCCAAATTTTGCTGAGATTTTCCTACATAAAATTCCTGACATTTATAATAGGGTGGACACCCTACAAGTCCATCAAGAAGCTTAACGTAAATTACCTTTTAGTCACAAGAAAAAATAGGTCCAATTTTAGCCACTGCAATCCAAAAATAATTTATTATCAGAAATTTGTAAAAAATAGGAACCACAATTTTTAAATTCAATATTTTTACAAATTTGTGATGCTTTTGATGAGCATTTTTTAAACAAATAATTACCGATACAAGGACGTGTTCTTATCTTATACGATGGAAATACGTCGTGGTAAACACTTTATCACTTATTCTTTCCAGTGTGATGAGCATTAGTGTCTGCTGTACAACAATTTAAAAAGCAAAATAAACCTTAAATCTGTTTCTCCACCTTCAAACATCAGAAAAAGACTGAATAAAAATACCTTTTAATTGTGTCCATTATAGCTTTGTGGTCAGTACTGTGGTTACTTTCATCTTTCATTTTTTTTAATTTATCAATCTCCATCTTGTACTGAGGCGACATCACATCAAGACCATAACTTCTTTTATCGTGTGATATCACATCAAGACCATAACTTCCTTTATCGCGTGATAATTTCACAAATAGTTCCTGGGTGCCTTGTCCTTTTATTGGTTCTACTGTAATTTTTTTCACAAGCTGTTCCCAGTCCTGTAGTATCTTCTCAATATCGTCATTAGGTTTTTCTTTTTTCGGATTGTCATATTCAAAAACAACCAATTCACTTGTACACCTTCCTAGTGATTCCACAAGATGTTGCTTTAAAAAGTGATCATATTTATCCACAAAAACCCATAATCTTTCAGCCTCCATCCCCATAAACCCAACAAAATCAGTTATAAGGATACAGTTTCCTGATCTGCAAAGTTTTAGAATATCTTCTTTAGATTGAGCTTGATCTTTTGAATGGAAAGCAGGTGTGTAACAAATGCTTTCTTTCTTTATAAGACTAAATGCATTTTTCACCATAATTGCAGATTCACGATCACAAGCCAATACCACCAGTTCCTCAGTATCATCTATAAGTTCTTCTGCAATCTGTGACAAGCAAAGGCTGTAATGGCTAGCGATGTCACAGTGAGAGTAGGAATCATCAACATTTTTGTGAATACTAACTAAGATAGGCCATTCCCCAACTATATTATGACCAACTTGGTGTGTCCCATTAAACTTAAATTCTGTCTTCGTCTTTTCTTCTGAATTACCCTTATTCGCACTAGATAATTTAAAGGCAACATCTAAAATCACTGGCCCTTGAATTAATTCTTTATTGGGTGTTAATTCTGTGGCATCATTAGCCACACTACTTTTATGATCAAGCTTTGTACCCATTACAGGCTGTGTTTGTTTCCCTATTCCTTTTAATTGTGCATCAAAACTATCTCCTCTGCCTTTTACTTGCGGTAAGGCGTATGCAGATGGTGCATTTATTACAGGATTTCTTGCCATACTATTTACGTCCAAAGAAGCAGGTGTTTCATTTCCCGCTTTAAAACTTATCGAAATTTTGGGTATAGATGTGGCAGGATTATTTTCATAATATCTAGTGCCCGAAACTTTATTGGCTGTATTATCATTGATTGGATTATTGCTCAAAACAAGCTTTGGGGTACTTCTAGGCCCAGGATGTCTCTTGCCTAAGAACTCTGGGTGGTTAAAAACGCTTGGGTTCCCTTCAAAGTGCTTAACACACACTTTTATGAGATCATTAATTCGCGTTGTGGTCCTCATTGTCGTTGGTAAATCAAATGTTTTCATACCAGTTTTCTCAAACTGATATTTAACATGGGCTTGTCTCCTCTCTTTGCCATTCTGGTTAACCTTTATGTACTCTCGGTGCTTTTCCATACTTTGTGTGATCAGCATGACAACTGACTCTTCAATTTTTGGATATGATTTATCTTCTATTGAATTCTTAATTTCCCTAGCTTCAATTTCGTTTAAATCTTCAGCATCGTATTCATCGAATACAAAGTGTACCAATATATTCTTGTTTCTCTCATATATCAATTTCATTACTCTTGACAAATTCACGCTTAGATCAAGACCCATTTCTTGTTTCAGTTGAAGCAGATTTCTTGCTATAATCTGAGCATTTGCCTTTTTAATCTCCAAGCAAGTTTGTTCAGCTATTTGCTGAACTGTTGATTGAAACAAGCACTGAGATTCACAACACACATAATAGATCTTCACATCACCTTCTGCCTTTTCATAGAGCTGTTTCATCTTCAATTGACCAAGTATGCTTTTCCCAGAACCAAATGATCCCGTAAGAATAATCTTGCGCTCATTTGAGCATAAAACTTCCTGCTGCTTAGATGTCAGCAAGACTGTTTTCACTTGCATATGCACATTATCACACACAACTGGCAGCTTCATTTTTCTTAGTGATGGCAAAAAAGCTTCTGCAGTAGCCATGTAGCCAACAATCCTGCTACACATTTTTAAGAAAATGTCTCGATTTTGCCCTTAGTGTTTAATTGATGGTCTTTCCTCATCTTTTTTACATGATTACGGATACTTCTTTTCCATTTCTGAGTAAAAGAATCGAGATTACTGAGATCTTCATATGAAATAAGCAACATATCATAAGAAGTAACAGTGCTGAACCTAGCTCTATCTGCCAACTGGTCAAGGTTTGGTACTACAAGTAAAGTCAGCAGGACAATATCACTGTGGAAGAGAATATCTTTGTGAATGAGCATTTCTAGTTTGATATCATCACAGCTAACACACATAGCATCTTGAAGTTGAATGGTCCCGCCTTCTGTTAAAACTCTTACATTGAGAATAAGGTGAAATGAAGGATGATAAACCAATAATCGATTTTCGAAGTTGTTATCTGGCATCAACTTTAATTTTTTGACCACATCCTTCATATTATAGCCCAAAAACTTAGCGTGTTTATGAGCATCATAACTGCTTATGACCATTCCACCCATTTCTTCTGCATTCTGATAGGAACAACACCAGTCTTTAAAAACATTCACAAACTTGCTTTTAAAAGTATCTTGCACACAGTCAACAGGAAGTTGTATTGTTTCTTTGCAGGACTTTCCATAATTGCGATTTAAAAATTTAAGGCATGTCTCATACCAATCTTCTTTAGTAACAATCTTAGAGGAAGGACCGGCAGAGCTATAAACTTCTTGTTCAACTTTATTAGGAGTTTGCAGCCCAAGTTCCTCAATATTCTTTATTATGTTATGTGAGCTTGAAGAAAGGCAATTTCCATAGCATATGAAGCCAACTCCATATACCGAATACTGACAAAACACCACTTTAGATTCTAAAAGTAAACAAAAAATATCATTAAACTACTACAGATACAAAAACTGTTAAAACAACAAAATGATTTCGTGGGATAACATAATTTTTTGTTGTGGTAGCTATAATATAGATATTTAAATAACTGTTTTAAAGAGAAGTTTTTTCTTTAAATTTAATTTTGTCTTTAGCTTTCCTTCCAAATTTGATGATTTTGATGATTCCTTGGCACCTTTTAATGTGATTATTATTGTTTGGCAGCATTTTTTGATAAAATAACAACTTACCATACATAGCATTTTCACTGCAAAATTCTTCATTTTGTTGGTCTATATCCATTCTATCACCAATCACCTTAAAACTGTAACTATTGGAATCCTTAAATTTCATCTTGACAAAAAGATGAAGGTCATCAAATTCAAATGAATGATCTTCAAGTTCTTTCCAGTCACCCTTATTCTCACTAACTGAAACCTGAGTTATATTCAATTGTACAGGAAGTTTCAGAAGACACGCATTACCATCCAGTCTTTTAAATCTAAGCCACAATAAAATAAAAGCTTGTTAATCAACGTGGTTAACGTGTGTTTTAAATAATTTTTGAACAAGATTTTAAAGATAAACAATAATGTAAACTGTTCGTTTTTTCATAATACAACCATAAAACCAAAAAAATTATGATACACTTACTCTAATCTTTGCACATGTTCATCACCTGTGGAAAAATTAATGTAATTAGATTGAAAAACTTTTTTTTATTATCCAATATGATCACTTTGATTAAAAAAATCTATCTCTTATTTAAATCACTTTGCATATTATTTTTTAAACAAAGTAAGACTGCTAGATATGTTAAAGCCATTGTTATTTTCCTTTTTAAGTAACCTATAGAATAACAGTAAACAAGACTGGTTAACCTTCATTATTACAAGGGACAATCAATTTAAAAAAATCAACTAGCTGAGACTTAATATAACAAGGAAATAGACCTACCAGTTTGGATTTTATTATTCCATATTATTTCAACCTTTGCTTCTGTACTAGACACACGTTTTTCCATCTCACGAAGGTTTTGTAATTTCACTTCATGTTGACGCAAAAGCTCTTTCACGTCAGGGTCACGTAATGTTTTGAGTAATGCATTTTTATATTTTTCACATTTTTTCAAGGATAATGTATTTTTAAAGTTTTGCATGAACGTAATAATATTTTCAAAAATCACATTTATTATACAATCAGAAAATGATTTCCAGTCTTCATAATCAGGAAAGTTTGAAAATGGCTCTTTCAAATGGCGATTTTCAAAGTTCTCACAATCTTTGTCAGTCATATGAGCAACTAAATTCCTAAAGTTCTGTATCATGTCTACAGATTTTTTCAGTTTATAAGATGGGCACTGATTTTCAGTCGGTAAATTCATTGTGCACTTTTCACATTTTTCACATGCGTGACAGCATCCAGATTTCCCCTTGCAATCTCTTTGTGTATTTCTGCAATTTGTACATAGATGTTTGCCATTATCAACTTTTTTGCATTTCTTATGACAATTGCACTGATGATCGCATGCCTTACAACAAGATTGATGAGCAGGGTCCTTACACTGAATTGACTTCTCCTGATAGGTTAAAAATCCCTCTACTCTGGTTAAAATTTGATATTGCAATGATATGTCCAATGATGAAATATCGATACATACATTGAATGGTAATGGATCAGAGGGAGAAGTACAATCATATATTTTTTTCTTATTATCTGGATGCTTGAAGGACTCCAACAATTTTTTATCTAGGCCTTTATTTTGACGTAGTATGTTTGCTAAAGCAACATTTGGGGTTTTTGTAGCTGAATCTTTGTGATCAATGACAAATGTTTTCAACAGTTTGCTCAAAACATCAGCAAACACATCCACTGCACAAGTTAATCTTGATTTGATGTCATGCATCTTCTAAAACAAAGAATAAACATATAAAGGAAATAATGTACTTAATTCTTTAGAACCTAACAAATATGTCGTAGATTCTAAAACAAATACCTTACTACACTTATTAAACATATTCGTTTACACATTATTCAAACACAATGTTCCACAGATTGGTTAATGTGCACTATTTTACACATTTTATTTAAAGATTGAACAGCCATAATTCCCAATTTATCAACACTAGCCACTGGCCTGTGCAAACACCCATGGAAAGTCACCTATAGCAACTTGCAGCTACCATCTTTGTCTAATAGATGGAAAGTGGAGTATTGTATTGACAAGTCCATAACCTGTGGAAAAATCCATGGGTTTGCGTCCTTAAATTTTTCAGCCAAGGAATTCATTGGTATTTGCACAACGTCACTCAATGAATGTCAGATTAATTGTTTTAAACCATACCGTGCATCCATGTGGAGCACTTTAGTACATATATACGGTATGTTGCAAATCCAGTGAAGTGCTAACAGTAACACATCGTTTTGGGTGTAATATATTTATCAAAAGATAACTTCCCCGCAACTTTAGCTGAAATAAAAACATGGGTTAGAACCTGTTGTTACTCCGTTATGGCAGAAATAGCCAACATTTTATTATTTTGCAGAATAATCTTCTGGGTTCAGTAACTGAATTGTAAAACAACAGCTTCCAGTTCTCAGGAATACTATGTGGGTGAGCTTTCTTGTTAGTGCAGTTCTTAGCTTACACTTTTCAGGTGACAAAAAAGTGTATCCTGTGTCGGTGATACTTGTTGTGGCTTCTGGGTTTGGGTTTTTTTATACAAAATTTCATACTGCAGGCTTCATTGACATTCACACATTTAGTTATTTCATTTAACAGTGAACAAAATTTTCAAAGACACTAAGCAAAATCCTGTCATTTAGTTCAAATTCTTTTTACTACGTAATATGACATTTATCGCTACATTTACAGGCCTATCAATAAGAAAATAACACCCCAGCAATAAATCGCTCCCCCAAGGTTACAATAATTTAAACTGGGCGAGCAATCTGAATAAATAGAATAAGTTTATAAACGCATGTTTTATCACAAAGTCTCTTTTATCTATTTTATTTTAACTTTTTTTTTATATAATTTGGTTCTTTTTTACTGTAAATAATAAGAAAGAACATTAATTTCCATGTAAGATGAATTGATATTGCTCAGCCAAAAATCTTTTTTTGGAATTGGGGGAGCAATTAATGCCTCAGCTTGTTTCTTATTTCTCAAAATTGGGCGAGCCTTTGCGTGAGCAAGAGCAATTGCTCTCCCCTTATTGATAGGCCTGCATTTATTGTAATTCAGACATTCAGGAGAGAGGTCTTGGCATTTATAAATTTGTAATTTTTATAGTGCGAAAGAGTAAAAATACTTATTCAAATTTATCCTCCTGGTATGACGGGAAAAAAATGACATAAAAGTTGACAAAGAAAACTCTTGCAAGTGGGAATTTATCTGTAATTGTGTGCAGAACTTTCCTGTCATTGCGTGTTGAAATGCTCTCAACTTTCCTCTCAATCGAATAATTTTATTCAAGATAACGCAGAGGGTAAGTCACAACAATTTTAATTGCAAAAATATTGGCTAATGCTTTTAATACTATCTTAATAAACATGTATGAATTAAATTTAAAATATAAAAATCAACTTAACATTAAAAAAACTTTTTACCCAATCTTCAAGGTAAATTGAAAGGATCATGCTTAACTATATACCTTCGTGTTTATTGTTACTTGAAACCACAAGTTCTGGTTATCACATGTAAATACAAGTGCGACAAGTGCAATAATTATCGGCATTTTTTTCTTAATCATTAAATTTTTAAATATATGGTAGTCTAAAAAAAAAAAAAAACACCTCCAGCAAACAAAATTTTTTACACGGCTTTTAGTTTTCCCTACGATAATTTAATTTTTCATATTATTTCTGGCTCATAGCTTCCTGCCTGTAACTGCACCTTGAAACATGATCTTGGCAGATACTGAAAGTAGGAACCAATAGTAACCAGCAGAAACTACTGGTATTTTGAAGTAACCATCAGAGAACTAGTAGTAATTTGAAGTAATTACGAGAGAACAAGCAGTTTTTTAAGTAATCTTCAAAGAACCAGCGACTAATTTTTTATTTTACTCAACAACGGTGTCTCCAAGGTGTTGATTTTCAAGCACAACACTTTGTGACCTTAAACTATCAAAGAAGATAAATAAAAGGACACCCAATTCCCAGTGCTTATTTCAGATACTTTATGTGCTTGTTAACTCTCTTTTTTATAAACAATTGATTTTTTACACCCCAAACATTGTTTAGTTACTTAGGAAAAAACGCCCCAGCAAATATTGCTTAGTCATTGTTTACCTATACAGTGCAAACTGTTTATTCCCAAAGTATTTTAAAATGGGTCAAACATGTTTCAAGTCTTCATATGAAAATTTGCAAAATATTTATTCAAAGGAGTGCAAATAAGTCACTTAAACACTTGATTCTAAAAGCACCAGGAGGAAGAGTTATTATAATACGGATTGTGTAGAAGATTTCACATATCTTATGTAGGAGAGAGAAAATGTTAACTGTACTTGAGTTGTGACGACGAAATTCTGGAAGCCAATGTTCGCGTACCTTAAACGGAAGTCGTTGCAGTGACGTCGATTTGATGTCAATGTAATGACAACCGTTAAAAAATTTTGTATAGTCTGATGAAGACCTCCAATACGGAGGTCAAAATATTACCATAAAAAAAATATATATATGCTGAACGACCATGTATATGTTTCTTTAATGTACTTGAGTTTGTTATAGCAATTGTTTAAAATTTTGGGAATTTGTATGCCGATTGTTTAACTTAGGCATTTTTTTTTATGTGTAGCCACCTAGGTTGTTTATGCAAGGACCATAGCACAATTTGTCACATTGTACACAAAAAGTAATTCTTTCGGATTGAGCCTTTTCCGCAAAAGTTAATAATGCAAAATTTCAAGAAAAAAAACATGTATTAAACTATTGTTAGAAAGCGGACTGTTCAATGAAGTTCCTAGCATCAAGTAACTGAAATTGTGTTCATATACAAAAAGATGGCTTTTTTTTAGTATTTTGCTACTATTTCCTTCAATAAATCTTTACAAAGAGATTTGAAGAAGAGCATGGTTATATAAATGAAACATAGCAAGGTTTCTGTAAGGTTTGTTTATGTTTTTTTCAGTTTTGATGATATTATTGATGCAAAACGTGTGTTTAGCTAGCTTGCATCATAAAACCAGCCACCAACAACAAAACAAGCAGTTAGGAAGTACAATTTTAATCTAATTTAAATATGTAGTCATGTCTCCAGTTTATATTTAGTTCCAAGTTAGCTTGGAACTAAAAGCTTCCCAGTACCTAGCTAACCTGTAAGTTATGTTGTCACCTCTATAGAAGAGGGTGCCGATAAGCCGCAAACAATCGCATATATACGGGCGAGTTCGGGCGACTTTTCAAATAAAATTGGACGTTGACCCCCGAAACCGCCCGCACTTTCCCGAACTTGTCCGGAACATTCCCGAAGTGCAATTCCTCTAACAAACCATGCGGACGATAATTGGGAAGAAGGCGCTTGAAGAGAAAGGAGGTAATAAAGTTTATATATAAGTTATTTATAAAGTAAACTTTATCAAAAACCATCAAAAACAGTTCTTTTAAGAACTTTGCTACCACATAGTAAGTTTATTTTAATTTTTATAGTTTTTTGGAATCATATTAGTGTCTGTTTTTTTTTTTCGGGCATTGTTCGGGCCTATGCGGGTTTTTTCGGGCGAATACTTGAATTTTTTTCAAAACGCCGAACTCGCCCGAAAACGCCCGCACTTTTTTTGCGGCTTATCGGCACCCTCGTCCCTATAGCTAGCTATCTTAGTGGCCTTTCCTAGAAATATGGCTGCAAGTTATTTAAATAGACTTTTTAAGCTTGACTCATGGAAGATGTAACAAGCCACAATACCTTTTACGAAAGTATTCATATGCACCTGATATTTACGGATAGTTTAGGGACACTTTTTATGCAAGTATAGTGTATTTTTCACATTTTGTGTAACTAAATTGGCCACATGCAATAAAACAAAAGGATTCTTATTTAACATGTGGTAAGGCTAATTAATAGCTAAAGTGTGGTGATTTTTGCTGTTCTAAATGCTCAGACTCAAATGTTTTTGTTTTGTTATTTAACAAAAGTTTGAACTTTTTAAGGGAGTACTGCATGTCAACACCGAAACAACTAAAGCAACATTTGGGGGTTTTGTTGCTGAATCTGTGTGATCAATGATAAATTTTTCAACAGTTCGCTCTAAACATTATCAAACACATCGACAGCATAAGTTAATCGTGATTTGATGTTCTTATTAAAAAATGATAAACATAGAAGGAAAAAATGTACTTAATTCTTCATGACAAATATGTCATAAATTCTAAAACAAACTTCTTACTACACTTATTACAAATTATTCATTTAGACATTATTCGAACACCATGTTCCAAGAATTTCTTACTGCGTTACTTTACATATGTTTTATTTAAAGATTAGACAGCCATCTATGACTAACAGGTGGAGGGTCGGGAAATGTCATGTGGACTAGTCGTTACCTGTGGAAAAATCTATGGGCTTGCCGTTCCTTAAATTTAAAGCTCCGAATTCATAGTTATTTGCTCATCACTGACGGAGATTAAATATGGTTATTATTATAGACTAGATCAGTGACAGGTCATTGTACACCAGGTTATATCCAGGTGGAGCGCTTTATTATCTAATTATTAACATTTGGTAATAATATGGGATAATAGCATTTATTTGCACAATACCAGGCCATTCTAATGGTTTGTTTATTATTTTTGGTACTAATTGAGGTAGATATACTTTAAGGTAGATATACTAGCTAGCTTTGAATTATGATGATATGGGTAATACAAAGTATATAATTTGTACATTATAACATGACAACAGGGATATATCCCAATTCTTATATTTTTGAGAGAGTTACAGTGTCAGTATTTTTTTAAGAAAAATAACATGAGTGATTTTGCATAAACATATAAAGGAAATAATGTACTTAATTCTTTAGAACCTAACAAATATGTCGTAGATTCTAAAACAAATACCTTACTACACTTATTAAACATATTCGTTTACACATTATTCAAACACAATGTTCCACAGATTGGTTAATGTGCACTATTTTACACATTTTATTTAAAGATTGAACAGCCATAATTCCCAATTTATCAACACTAGCCACTGGCCTGTGCAAACACCCATGGAAAGTCACCTATAGCAACTTGCAGCTACCATCTTTGTCTAATAGATGGAAAGTGGAGTATTGTATTGACAAGTCCATAACCTGTGGAAAAATCCATGGGTTTGCGTCCTTAAATTTTTCAGCCAAGGAATTCATTGGTATTTGCACAACGTCACTCAATGAATGTCAGATTAATTGTTTTAAACCATACCGTGCATCCATGTGGAGCACTTTAGTACATATATACGGTATGTTGCAAATCCAGTGAAGTGCTAACAGTAACACATCGTTTTGGGTGTAATATATTTATCAAAAGATAACTTCCCCGCAACTTTAGCTGAAATAAAAACATGGGTTAGAACCTGTTGTTACTCCGTTATGGCAGAAATAGCCAACATTTTATTATTTTGCAGAATAATCTTCTGGGTTCAGTAACTGAATTGTAAAACAACAGCTTCCAGTTCTCAGGAATACTATGTGGGTGAGCTTTCTTGTTAATGCAGTTCTTAGCTTACACTTTTCAGGTGACAAAAAAGTGTATCCTGTGTCGGTGATACTTGTTGTGGCTTCTGGGTTTGGGTTTTTTTATACAAAATTTCATACTGCAGGCTTCATTGACATTCACACATTTAGTTATTTCATTTAACAGTGAACAAAATTTTCAAAGACACTAAGCAAAATCCTGTCATTTAGTTCAAATTCTTTTTACTACGTAATATGACATTTATCGCTACATTTACAGGCCTATCAATAAGAAAATAACACCCCAGCAATAAATCGCTCCCCCAAGGTTACAATAATTTAAACTGGGCGAGCAATCTGAATAAATAGAATAAGTTTATAAACGCATGTTTTATCACAAAGTCTCTTTTATCTATTTTATTTTAACTTTTTTTTTATATAATTTGGTTCTTTTTACTGTAAATAATAAGAAAGAACATTAATTTCCATGTAAGATGAATTGATATTGCTCAGCCAAAAATCTTTTTTTGGAATTGGGGGAGCAATTAATGCCTCAGCTTGTTTCTTATTTCTCAAAATTGGGCGAGCCTTTGCGTGAGCAAGAGCAATTGCTCTCCCCTTATTGATAGGCCTGCATTTATTGTAATTCAGACATTCAGGAGAGAGGTCTTGGCATTTATAAATTTGTAATTTTTATAGTGCGAAAGAGTAAAAATACTTATTCAAATTTATCCTCCTGGTATGACGGGAAAAAAATGACATAAAAGTTGACAAAGAAAACTCTTGCAAGTGGGAATTTATCTGTAATTGTGTGCAGAACTTTCCTGTCATTGCGTGTTGAAATGCTCTCAACTTTCCTCTCAATCGAATAATTTTATTCAAGATAACGCAGAGGGTAAGTCACAACAATTTTAATTGCAAAAATATTGGCTAATGCTTTTAATACTATCTTAATAAACATGTATGAATTAAATTTAAAATATAAAAATCAACTTAACATTAAAAAAACTTTTTACCCAATCTTCAAGGTAAATTGAAATGATCATGCTTAACTATATACCTTCGTGTTTATTGTTACTTGAAACCACAAGTTCTGGTTATCACATGTAAATACAAGTGCGACAAGTGCAATAATTATCGGCATTTTTTTCTTAATCATTAAATTTTTAAATATATGGTAGTCTAAAAAAAAAAAAAAACACCTCCAGCAAACAAAATTTTTTACACGGCTTTTAGTTTTCCCTACGATAATTTAATTTTTCATATTATTTCTGGCTCATAGCTTCCTGCCTGTAACTGCACCTTGAAACATGATCTTGGCAGATACTGAAAGTAGGAACCAATAGTAACCAGCAGAAACTACTGGTATTTTGAAGTAACCATCAGAGAACTAGTAGTAATTTGAAGTAATTACGAGAGAACAAGCAGTTTTTTAAGTAATCTTCAAAGAACCAGCGACTAATTTTTTATTTTACTCAACAACGGTGTCTCCAAGGTGTTGATTTTCAAGCACAACACTTTGTGACCTTAAACTATCAAAGAAGATAAATAAAAGGACACCCAATTCCCAGTGCTTATTTCAGATACTTTATGTGCTTGTTAACTCTCTTTTTTATAAACAATTGATTTTTTACACCCCAAACATTGTTTAGTTACTTAGGAAAAACGCCCCAGCAAATATTGCTTAGTCATTGTTTACCTATACAGTGCAAACTGTTTATTCCCAAAGTATTTTAAAATGGGTCAAACATGTTTCAAGTCTTCATATGAAAATTTGCAAAATATTTATTCAAAGGAGTGCAAATAAGTCACTTAAACACTTGATTCTAAAAGCACCAGGAGGAAGAGTTATTATAATACGGATTGTGTAGAAGATTTCACATATCTTATGTAGGAGAGAGAAAATGTTAACTGTACTTGAGTTGTGACGACGAAATTCTGGAAGCCAATGTTCGCGTACCTTAAACGGAAGTCGTTGCAGTGACGTCGATTTGATGTCAATGTAATGACAACCGTTAAAAAATTTTGTATAGTCTGATGAAGACCTCCAATACGGAGGTCAAAATATTACCATAAAAAAAATATATATATGCTGAACGACCATGTATATGTTTCTTTAATGTACTTGAGTTTGTTATAGCAATTGTTTAAAATTTTGGGAATTTGTATGCCGATTGTTTAACTTAGGCATTTTTTTTTTATGTGTAGCCACCTAGGTTGTTTATGCAAGGACCATAGCACAATTTGTCACATTGTACACAAAAAGTAATTCTTTCGGATTGAGCCTTTTCCGCAAAAGTTAATAATGCAAAATTTCAAGAAAAAAAACATGTATTAAACTATTGTTAGAAAGCGGACTGTTCAATGAAGTTCCTAGCATCAAGTAACTGAAATTGTGTTCATATACAAAAAGATGGCTTTTTTTTAGTATTTTGCTACTATTTCCTTCAATAAATCTTTACAAAGAGATTTGAAGAAGAGCATGGTTATATAAATGAAACATAGCAAGGTTTCTGTAAGGTTTGTTTATGTTTTTTTCAGTTTTGATGATATTATTGATGCAAAACGTGTGTTTAGCTAGCTTGCATCATAAAACCAGCCACCAACAACAAAACAAGCAGTTAGGAAGTACAATTTTAATCTAATTTAAATATGTAGTCATGTCTCCAGTTTATATTTAGTTCCAAGTTAGCTTGGAACTAAAAGCTTCCCAGTACCTAGCTAACCTGTAAGTTATGTTGTCACCTCTATAGAAGAGGGTGCCGATAAGCCGCAAACAACCGCATATATACGGGCGAGTTCGGGCGACTTTTCAAATAAAATTGGACGTTGACCCCCGAAACCGCCCGCACTTTCCCGAACTTGCCCGGAACATTCCCGAAGTGCAATTCCTCTAACAAACCATGCGGACGATAATTGGGAAGAAGGCGCTTGAAGAGAAAGGAGGTAATAAAGTTTATATATAAGTTATTTATAAAGTAAACTTTATCAAAAACCATCAAAAACAGTTCTTTTAAGAACTTTGCTACCACATAGTAAGTTTATTTTAATTTTTATAGTTTTTTGGAATCATATTAGTGTCTGTTTTTTTTTTTCGGGCATTGTTCGGGCCTATGCGGGTTTTTTCGGGCGAATACTTGAATTTTTTTCAAAACGCCGAACTCGCCCGAAAACGCCCGCACTTTTTTTGCGGCTTATCGGCACCCTCGTCCCTATAGCTAGCTATCTTAGTGGCCTTTCCTAGAAATATGGCTGCAAGTTATTTAAATAGACTTTTTAAGCTTGACTCATGGAAGATGTAACAAGCCACAATACCTTTTACGAAAGTATTCATATGCACCTGATATTTACGGATAGTTTAGGGACACTTTTTATGCAAGTATAGTGTATTTTTCACATTTTGTGTAACTAAATTGGCCACATGCAATAAAACAAAAGGATTCTTATTTAACATGTGGTAAGGCTAATTAATAGCTAAAGTGTGGTGATTTTTGCTGTTCTAAATGCTCAGACTCAAATGTTTTTGTTTTGTTATTTAACAAAAGTTTGAACTTTTTAAGGGAGTACTGCATGTCAACACCGAAACAACTAAAGCAACATTTGGGGGTTTTGTTGCTGAATCTGTGTGATCAATGATAAATTTTTCAACAGTTCGCTCTAAACATTATCAAACACATCGACAGCATAAGTTAATCGTGATTTGATGTTCTTATTAAAAAATGATAAACATAGAAGGAAAAAATGTACTTAATTCTTCATGACAAATATGTCATAAATTCTAAAACAAACTTCTTACTACACTTATTACAAATTATTCATTTAGACATTATTCGAACACCATGTTCCAAGAATTTCTTACTGCGTTACTTTACATATGTTTTATTTAAAGATTAGACAGCCATCTATGACTAACAGGTGGAGGGTCGGGAAATGTCATGTGGACTAGTCGTTACCTGTGGAAAAATCTATGGGCTTGCCGTTCCTTAAATTTAAAGCTCCGAATTCATAGTTATTTGCTCATCACTGACGGAGATTAAATATGGTTATTATTATAGACTAGATCAGTGACAGGTCATTGTACACCAGGTTATATCCAGGTGGAGCGCTTTATTATCTAATTATTAACATTTGGTAATAATATGGGATAATAGCATTTATTTGCACAATACCAGGCCATTCTAATGGTTTGTTTATTATTTTTGGTACTAATTGAGGTAGATATACTTTAAGGTAGATATACTAGCTAGCTTTGAATTATGATGATATGGGTAATACAAAGTATATAATTTGTACATTATAACATGACAACAGGGATATATCCCAATTCTTATATTTTTGAGAGAGTTACAGTGTCAGTATTTTTTTAAGAAAAATAACATGAGTGATTTTGCTAAGTCAAAACAAGTTTTTCCTTGAAGAAGGCTCACTTCACAAAGCAAATTTGCTTTCTCTAATTGAATTTAAAAACTGCTTCTTGAAAAACATGGTTACTCGAACGATTCTGCCAAGTTCTGTGTTTTCGATTAAAAAACTACTGGCTTTGAAATAATAAACTTTGGCTCACAGACAGACAGATAATGAGTATTCTAATATATATCGAGGCTGAAATATTTTGCCAAAATTAAAAAAAAAGTAAAATCAACTCTGTCGTACTAATTACAATTTTTTTTTTTTTAATCTCTAGCTATTATTTTGCAACTTTTATCGTGCATCTTAGATATTCGATAAAAGTTACAAATTAGTGAAAAAGATGATATAGACAGGATAACAGAAACTCTCCTTAAAGTGGTAGGTAATCTTTATGCACGCTCACACCAAAATTTGGCCTTTTTTATTATTCTTGATGCTGAGATCTCTTTTAACTGTCTCGCCCCCTTCCCCTCAACGTCAATGTTATTTATTGAAAGGAAAGACGACCTTAAAATGAAATTCACAATACATTTTTTCCCACAGTCCTTAGCTGGCTACTTGCTTTAAAGCTAGTTTTAATTTTTTGAACTGATCCTAACGTTAGCAAAGTCTAAGTTCTATATTTACTAAAACACAGTAAAATAAAAATGTATTCACATCACTGTAAGAAAATAACTATGTTTGGTTTAGCAAGCTAAACTATACCAAATAATACGTACCTTAAATCTATAATATTGTAAAAGTCAATATTTTGTTGTTACATTTTTCAAACTTACATGATTTCGTTTTTATGGAAATAGGTCTATTATAGCTAGAAACGCATTTTCTGAAATTTTAGTTTAAATTATTGGTTAGGCTTAATCTATAAACCAGAATACTGTGATCCAGGCATTCTCCCGGTTGGAATGTCATGTGGGATCACTTTCAGTTTAGGGAAAACACGGCACTGAATTTTTTTAATGAAAACTAGAACATATTTATGACAGCTGAACGTCGTTCAGTATACCACGATAACAGTAGCCAAAATTAATGGAAGAAAAAAAGCCCCAATCATGGCATCCCTGGTTTGTAGGTTAAGAATAACCGATTAATTATAAAGGGAATAGATGTTTGGTTTCATTAAGAAACTCTTGATAAACGAGCATCTTCTGTCCACTTAATTTCACACAAAAAGTGTCCTGATGTTGTAAATATGAGGTGGCAAAACTTACATGTTGACAGAGAAGGCGTTGTCTACTGATTTTTTATCTCAAACACGGTACACCATGATTTCATCGTCTTCTGTGACTGATATACGATTAGTTGTTAAATAGTATAAATAAACTTCTTGATCGAAATTTTATCCAACAAAGTCTACAACATGTGATTTATGCTTTTCCCATCAGTGTGTTTCACTTTTGATTTTTTTTTTTAAATAGCTAAAAAACTGCACATAAAGGTGTTGATAGCTCACTGTATGTTTTTACAAGTATAACATTAATAAGCATATCCCGGCTCATATAGGGGAATTTTCGAAGTATATACTAACATATTGCTCAGCCTTGGTGAATCCTTCTAATATGTATTTTTATGGTTATTTGAATTATAGACAGCCTTTTGAGGCTTAAAAAACACTACATTGTCTGGAATTAGTCTTCTGCAGTTGTTTTTTAAAAACTAAAAACACGACCATTTCATCTGATCCATATAACACACAAAGCAACGTTTATGTTTTAATTTTTTTCTCTTCGATAAGCATAACGTGAGCATACCCTAAGCCTGATTGTCATTTTTTGCATTAAACATATTTCAGCCTGATTTCGAATTTTCACTTGCTTATAAAAAGAAACATGTATGTTGACTTTTCTTAGAAAAACTCATTTTTTTAAATTTTCTTTCTTTTTCCAAAAAAAAAACGCTATTAAATTTTAAAAAAAATCATGATCCATGAAGGAAGTATTGGGTGCTTGAAAGCTGAAATAATAATAATATGTTTTCAGACATTTTTATTGTTGAACTAGTAAAATATTTGAACTACTTAGTTCATTGTACTTGTTTAGAAGTTATTATACAAATCATCAATTTTACAACAAGATTTGTAACAGAAATTTCTAGAATTTTCAAGTTCGATTTCCAGGTTGATACTTTCTTAGCATATGTGATGGACATTGAGGTCGAGCATGTCTGGAGGTTTGCTATTCTCTTTCTAGAGGTGCTGCTATTTTCTGTGGTGAAACTATAAAATCACCGTCCACAAGTGTGCTTTAGGTGAGATTCTGGGTGTTACTAATACAGCCAGAACAAAAATTCAAAACTGCATAAAAGTCATGGTGGTCAAGAAAAGGATTGTAAAGATTTCCCTGTATACTCTTGGAAAGCTTTAAAACATCAAATTGACATGTATTGTAGCATATTTGAGAAGAAGAACTGAAGAGGAATGGGAGGGAAAGGCATGGGCAAATATATAGGTAAAACTGCAAACCCAGTGGTCAGCAGTCCTAGGTGTCAACAATAGGAGCTAACCAAAACAAATCAGCTGCAGTGTTGTGTGAGGATTTCATACTAGCTGAATTTAAAACCTCATAAAACTTATTAGGAACTATAACTGCACATCAGTAATTTTATTCAGATGTATGCAAAGCTAAAAAGTTAGCTATGGTTTAAAAAAAGCAGCATGATACAGACGTGAATTCTCAAACATCAGGAAATTTAATGATTTTGCCATGCATTCCTTGGTCTTTAAAGTTTATCTGGGATAATTTGCAGATATTCCAGGGTATTGGAAACACTGAGCTGCCTTCAAATTAGAAATGGTCTATGAGAATTTCGCTTCTATGGCATTCCACAAAATATTAGTCGGATCTACATAAAAAAAAGTTTATCTCCTATTACACAACGACTGATAGACATTTTAATAAATATGAAACATAAATAAAATGGAAAATATTTTCATTTCTATTTAACCGCAAAGGCAACACAACCACTAAGGCGTAATTTTTAAATTGGGCCGGTTACTTGTTATCTTTTAGAACACATAATTTTTGTCGTGATTTGGAGAAGTTTTTAGATATACTAAAATCAAAAGGTGTTACCGTATCCTTTAAGACTAAACTCCATCCTCTCTCTAATCGCTGAGGATCAGCTGTGAACATGCATATGAGCTTGGTTTACATAAATTTGCATAAAAGGTGGTGATTGTTGAGTTCTCTAAGAGAATTCAACTAAGTTTTACTTTTACACTGAACTCTAGCGATTTTTGACATAGATACACAGCTGTCAGCCTTGGCCGTTTTATCAGTGTTAATGGTAATTCTCATTTAACTATGAAATTTACAATATTGGCACTACGATAGCACTACGAAGTCAATGCTTGTTCATTCGGATTGCTAGCAATGTCAGTGACTCAAAATCACCTAACAAAGATTAGCCTTTAAAGATATACTTTGCACAATCCATATTTCTTATTGAAATTTTATTCTGCAATTAAAAATTACTCACATTATAAAGTACTAAATGTGTTGCACAACTTCATTTTCCTAATACAAAATTGTAACCATGCCAAATGACTTTATCTAATCCACTTGTTATTTCAGTTAAACACGCTTCCCTTATTTAATTTGGTTTTAATATAGATTACTATTCCAGCAACAAACACCAATTGATGCCATCATTTCTAAAGCTATTGCTTTTGCATACAAGTAAATCTTTTAGATACAGCACTTTGCAGTAGCAGATCATTGATTATCGATATATTAATAGTAGTCTTTTGTTATTATAATAATTTTTACCTAAAACACAATGGAAATATAATATAAACTGAAAACACTCATATAAACAGTAGTATTTACAAAGGCGTATCTTTTTTTTCCTGATTTACAATTGGGAGTGCTAAAATTGGGCATACACAAGGTTTAACAAGCTACTTCCATTCAAACCAAATCGTCATCCTAAACATGAGCTGCAGTGTAAATCAGCAAACATCAAAGTAATCTTCATGTCACTAAGTTCCTTGTTGGCAAAATGATCGAAGTTTTAATATGGGGCTTGTAGAAGAAGATTTTGTATAACGAGGGTAAAATATTGGACTTTGACATTGGGTTTTTAAGTCAATTTATATATGTAAAGCACCCCCGACCAACATAATGACATCAAAATCAAATTAAATCCAAAATAAGTTTGAACGAAAAAACATTTTGAAATTATCCTATGTTTTGGCCGTTAAAACATGCTTTAAAGATTTAATGATCAAAACAGTTTGATTCTTGAAACGTATTCTTGAAACGTGTTTTTTTATAAAAATGCTAACATCACAAGTGCGAGAACGGCTAAAGCTATTACAATCCCTCCCCACCCCCACTCCCAAAAATTAAAAAAAAGGGGCTTGAAACGATATATTGTCAAATTGAGTGTGCCTAGATTTGACTTTTCTTTCTTCTCAGGTTTTTTTTATTTACCACACATAATTTTCGGAATCAAAGTGTTTTGACTTTTTTCCTGTATTTGTATTTTTAAATTTTGAACTTTTGTACATTTATATGTGTACTCTGCAGATACATCAGATTTCTATATAGTACGGTGGCTTGTTTGTGCCATATTAAAAATCACTTCAAAATATTTTTGTAAAGTGTACTTTTAACAAAAATAATAGTTTTACGTTTTTAACTAAGTATAAAGTGCATTTTTAAAATAAAAAAAACGCCACTTGATATTTAATTAAATATGAAGTGCATTTTTAAAATAAAAAACGCCACTTGATATTTAATTAAATATGAAGTGTATTTTTAAGGAATAAAAATTTCACTTAGCAATTGAGTATAAAGTATATATTTTAAAATCAAAAATAGAGCACGTGTAAGCCGTCCAGGCGAACAAACATGGCGGATGACATAACTAAGCGTAACTTTTCTAAGAGTATTCTTATACTTTAATAAATAATTTGAATGTCACGATGTGTGTATTTTCTTAAAAGATGTAATAGGAAATGAATTGATCATCCATTATTTCAATTTGGGGTACACGAACAAGGAAATTAGAGCCTGTCTGTTGGGTACTCATGGCCTGAGATCTGTCATATTCTCCGCCATCTTTCATAGTTGTTTACATTCGTGAAAAGCAGAACTTTCGTTTCTATTCAATCATTTTTTTTTTGAGCATTAACTAACAATAAACAATGACGTCAATCTAATAACGCGCCACTTTTTTTTATCACTTAGCAAATATTTTTTATCAAGTGACATTTTCTATTGACAAAAACTACACCTAGCAAATATTTTTTATCAAGTGTTTTTTTTATCGACAAAAAATACACTTAGCAAATATTTTTTATCAAGTGGTTTTTTTCATCGACAAAAACAACACTTAGCAAATATTTTTTATCAAGTGGTTTTTTTATCAACAAAAACTACACTTAGCAAATATTTTTTATCAAGTGGTTTTTTTATCGACTAAAATACGCTTTATAAAATTTTTGCGAAGTGATTTTTGAAATGGCACAAACAAGCCACCGTAATATAGGCACATTGGAAGCTATCAAATTAAACAGGTGGTTGCAAATGATGGAATGTTTGCTGTCCCTGCTCAACAAAAACACCTTTTTAGGAGGGCTGATTTACATGGAAAACTTGCTTGTTTGTTTTTATGACAAAAATCACTATTTGTGATATTTTTAAAATAACTCAATTGTAGTCTGATCTTTGTTGTTGTTGGACACATGATCTGGTGCTTTGTTTTATTATTTATGTAGATTAGACATTACACATTCTTTGCAAACATCCCGAAAAGAGCATAAAGAAGCTCTGTCTCACACTGCTACTTTGCTGCTTATAAACAATGAAGAATTCTTCATGTTCCAATTAATTCAGTTTATTGTATCCTCAGGTTGTTTTTTCAACTCAATTCTCCTTTAATTGCAAATATGTTTTGGCACTTAATTTAATAATTTTGGCCAAAACTGAAAAATTAAATTTTTTTAATCTGGCATAACCGACCAAATCATTTGGAAAAGACAATAATCAAGACAAGGTCCGACATGTTCTAAAATTACATAAAAGGAAAAAACATTAGTACATAAAAAAATCATAAAAAAATTCTCATTAAGACATAAAATATATACAATATGTTTTTGTACATAAAATTGCACCATACACATAACCGGATATTTTTTTTGTGCTACCCTTAAGTTAGTGCCACACCAATAGGTTTTTTATTTGCATTGGATCTGCAATTCAAAATACTAACTACTTTAAAACTTTTGCGAAGCAAAGTTAGGTCAAAATCGTGAAAGTTTAGTTCCAAAAAAAATTTGATTTTTATAAATCGTGAAAGTTTATTCTCGGGAAATATTATCACAAATTGTGAAAGTTTATTCTTTTTTAAAAAATGATGACGATCACAGTGACAATTTTGACTAGAGCGGCAATGACAAAAACGCATTTAATGTATTTGAAACTTGTTAAAACTCAACTTGCTTTTTTACTTTACTCTGCATTTGCACATATTTACTTTAAAAAGTGTGAAATAATAGATAGTTCATTTTGTCATTTTACAGGTAAAAAAAAAAGAAAAAAGTTTTTACAGTTGGGCGAATTTTCGAGTGCACTCACATATCCTAATGAATGTTTTTATCATCATTTAAATTTTTTAAGCAAAACATTTTTTTAAAAAAAGAAATCATAACAGCTAGAACATTTTTTTAAAAAAGGAATCGTATACTATACTAAATAAACATAAAAACAGTTACAACATAAACATAGTGAAAAAAATTATTTTAAGAATCTCTCACTGCATAATAAGATTTCTTCTAAGGCAGACGTAGCTTCTGCAACTTCCCAATCTCTTTTATGAAGAACTTCGGAAGAAAAAAAAAGATCTAATTCCACTTCATTCGTACTACGCTTCGAATAGTTATTAACTCTTTGGAGGTGCGCAAGATAGTTGATTTTGCTAACTTGTACGAACTTCTTTCACTTTTACGCAAATAGTATGTCATATATCCTTCTGGAATTTCTCCATACTTTACACCAATTGGCAAATCTTTAGATAGTTGAATACTTGTCAAAAAGTCTTTTAAAGAACCAATATGATTTTTTTAACATTTCAAAAGAAGACGAAGTGGCCTCGTAGGCATTTACTAAAGTTCGTATACTTCTATTTTTTACTGGATCAACAACATCAATATTTGATTTGCATACTTTTTCTTTACAAAAGTAACCAGGCCCTTGCTTTGTTTGGTAATAAATTTGTTGCTTTGCCCAACTTCCTTACAAGTTATGAAAGATGAAAATTCTTTGTTAATGAACAAAACATATCGCAATCCTGTTTCCGATTTTTGAGCATATATACTCATATCAATTCGTGTAAAGTCATTTTCACGCCTAATAAAAGTCAATTTTTGAAATGTTAATGCACCAACAACTAGTTTTTCAAATGAATAATTTGTGTTTTCTTGTGATAAAAGTTCACTAACAGAGTACTTTCTTTTTTCGCAGAGGTAATGAAATTCTCCATGATGAACAACAACATCGTATACAATATTGGGGTTTTCCTGCAATTCTTTTTTAGCATCAGCTAAAATCTTTTTAATAGTGTTCTCATAATTTTCAATGTTACTAAACGTCTTACTGGTATTTGCTACCGGTTTCAAAACTTCAATCTTCAAATGATCAGATTTTTGACAATTTGCTTGAACTAAACTGACATATTCACTTGTTAAACAACCTGCTATAAATCGACTGCGAAGAGGTGTATGCCGCTTTACCTCTTTTTTTATATACACGAACAATTTAAAGTAGCGATGGATTTTTAACTTCGAATTTGCATCTCCCACAACATCAATTTTATCACCATTAACCCTGAGATGCACATTAAATTCTCTTTGTAACTTTTTGATATTCTCCCCTTTTTTCCCAATTATCTGACCAAAATATTTTTTATCCACAAAATCTATGATATCTAAATTCACAGCTTCTTCTGGACTTGGGTTAATGATATCCGCTTCAGAATAATCCTCATTGTCTTGCATATAAAAAAAACATTTTAAATTAAAAAGGAAATTAAAATGCTGAAAAATTTCAGTTGTATTGTCGTTAAAAACTTTGAGCAGATGATATGTAAAAAAATTACCCTTATAATCTTTTGATATTTTTATATACAGAAAGCGAATATCTAAAATAAACTCACTTGTGAAATATGGATCATGTGTCTCCCTAAAAAATTGTATGTATGTCAAAAAAATTTAGGCATTACACAAAATGTAAAATAAGGTTGGAAAAAATAGTTCAAATCTATGAAAAAAAATAATTTACTGTAAAATTAACACCAAAATAATTGATGAACATTAGTATCTCTTGCAAAATGCATTTTCACTAAAATGTTTTCATTATTTATATATAAAAAAAAAAATCTATTTCTTCGCTTTGTTTCCATCGTCATCATACAAAACGCTGCTCACTTTCGCAAATTTAAAACACGTTTGTTTTTTTAATGTCATGTTTGGGGATGGTATTCATGTTACATACGATATCTTAAATTCATGAAGTTATATTCCTAATCATTAATATAAACTCAGGCCCTAGATAACCACAATTTATTGGTTGATGCCTCACACACCCTCTCCCCACCATGTTGAACAACAGCAAGTTACCTCACATACCCTCTCCCCACCTTGTTGTACAACAGCAAGTTACGACATTGCTGGAAACATAAGACAAGAAAATAGACAGAGGAGACAGTAAAACAAATTTTGTAAAGATAGAACGCATAGAAAAATAAGCTTAAAAATGTGTTTCTCCATTTAAATGAGGATATGTTATTTGCAGTTATTTTCATACATCAGAAAAAGACTATACATGAATACCTTTTAATTGTGTTCATCATAGACTCATGATCAGTACTGTCGTTACTTTCATCATACATTTTTTTCAGTTTATCGATCTTAACCTTGTACTGAGGCGACGTCACATCAAGGCCATACCTCACCATGCCTTCATCACGTGATGATTCCTCAAATAGTTGCTGACTCTTTGGTTCTTTTAAGGTCTCTACTGTAATGTTTTTAACAAGCTGTTCCCAGTCCTGGAGTATCTTCTCAATATCTTCATTAGGTTTTTCTTTTTTCCATAACCGTTCATATTCAATAATAACCAACTCACTTGTACACCTTCCTAGTGATTCAACAAGATGTTGCTTTAAAAAGTGATCATATTTATCTCAGATCACCCATAACCTTTCAGCCTCCATCCCCATAAATCCAACAAAGTCAGTTATAAGGACACAGTTTCCTGATCTATAGCGTTTCAGAATATTTTCTTTAGATTGAGCTTGATCTTTTGGACGGAAAGCAGGTGTGTAACTAATACTTTCCCTGTTTTCTTCTTTCCTAAGATTAAATGCATTTTTTACCATCATTGCAGAATCTTGATCACAACACAGTACCACCAAATTCTCAGTATCTTTAACTTCCATAATATGTGACAGGCAAAGGCTGTAATGGCTAGCGATGTCACCACGAGAGTAGGAATCATTAAAATTATTGTCAATACTAACTAAGATAGGCCATTCCCCAACTATATTATGACCAACTTGGTGTGTCCCATTAAATTTAAATTCTGTCTTCGTCTTTTCTTCTGAATTAACCTGATTCGCATTAGATAATATAAAGGCAACATCTAGATTCACTGACCCTTGAATTAATTCTTTATTTGGTGTTACAGCTGTGGCATCTTTAGCCACACTACTATTATGATCAAGCTTTGTATCAATTAAATGTGGTGTTTCTTTCTCTATTGGTTCTAATTGTGCATCAAAATTATCCCCTCTGTCTTTTACTTGCGGTAAGGGGTATGCAGATGATGCATTCACTACAGGATTTTTTGCCTTAGCATCTTCCTCCAAAGAAGGTGTTTCTCTTTCATCTTTTGAAGGTATCAAAATTTTGTGCATAGATGTGGCATTATTATCATAATCTCTATTTGCTGTATTTTCATTGGTTGTATTATCATTGATTGGATAATGCTTGAAAACAAGCTTCCGGGTACTTCTAGGACCAGGACTTATCCTGCTTGAGAACTCTGGATGATTAAAAACACTTGGGTTCCCTTGAAAATGCTTAATATACACCTTTATGAGATCATTAATTCGCTTTGTGGTCCTCATTGTTGTTGGCAGATCAAATATTTTCAATCCAGTTTTATCAAAATGATATTTAACATGAGGTTGACTCCTCTCTTTGCCATTCTGGTTAATCTTTATGTACTCTCTGTGCTTTTCCATACTTCGTGTGATCAATACCATAACCGACTCGTCAATTTTTGGATATGTTTGATCTTCTATTACATTTTTGATTTTGCTAGCTTCATTGTTGTCCAAATTTTCAGCATCGTATTCATCAAATACAAAGTGTACCAATACATTCTTGTTCTTCTCATATATCAATTACATCAAGACCCATTTCTTGTTTCAGTTGAAGCAGGTTTCCTGCTATATTTTGAGCATTTGCCTTTTCAATCTCCAAGCATGTTTGTTTAGCTATTTCCTGAACTGTTGACTGAAACAAGCACTGAGATTCACAACACACATAATAGATCTTCACATCATCTTCTGCCTTTTCATGGAGCAGCTTCATTTTTAACTGACCAAGAATGCTTTTACCAGAACCAAATGATCCCGTAAGAATAACCTTGCGCTCATTTGAGCATAAAACTTCCTGCTGCTTAGCTGTCAGCAAGACTGTTTTCACTTGCATATGGACATTATCACACACAACTGGCAGCTTCATTTTTCTTAGTGACGGCAAAAAAGCTTCTGCAGTAGCCATGTAGCCAATAATCCTACTGGACATTTTGAAAAAATTGTCTTGCTTTTCATTGCTTTCTTTAGTGTTTAATAGAAGGTCTTTTCTCATCCTTTTAAGATAATTATGGATACTTTTTTTCCATTTCTTAATAAAAGAATCAAGGTTACGGGGATCTTCATATGAAATAAGCAACATATCGTAAGATGAACCAGTAAAGCTAGCTCTATCTGCTAACTGGTCAAGCTTTGGTGCTACAAGTAAACTAATGAAGATAACATCACTTTGGTAGAGAATATCTTTGTGAATTAGCATTTCTAGTTTGATGTCATCGCAACTAACACACATAGCATGTTGAAGTTGGACACAATTCCTCACTGTCAAATATCTTATATTGAGAATAACGTGCAATGTGGGATGATAAACCAGCAATCGATTATCAAAGTCGTTATCTGGCAATAACTTCAATTCTTTACCGATGACATCCATATTATAGTCCAAAAATTCAGCATGTTTACGTGAATCATAACTGCTTATAACCATTCCACGCATCTTCTCTTCATTCTGATAGGAACAACACCAGGTTTTAAGAACATTCACAAATTCGCTTGTAAGAGTATCTTGCAAACAATCAACTGGAAGTTGTATTGTTTCTTTGCAGGAGTTATCATAATTGCGATCTACAAAATCAAGACATGACTTATACCAATCTTCCTTAGTAACAACTTTAGACGAAGGACAGGCTGAACTATAAACTTCATGCTCAACTTCAGTAGGAGTTTGTAGTTGATGTCTTTTCATATTCTTTATTACACTACGTGGGCTTGATGCAAGGCAATTTCCATAACATATAAAAGCAACTCCTAATATGGAATACCAATGATATGAAGCATTGGTTTCTAATAATGTAAAAAAATGATGCAAAAGAAATTAAAATTATCTGCTACTACAAAATCCAGAGAAATTTTTTAAACTTCGTACTTATAGCAGACAAATTTGAGTTCAGAAATAACACAGTGTTATAAGGTCATGATATATCCTGTCCAATCGAATCCCACTGTGGAAATTGACAAGTAAATTTTTGAAGCACAAACCGTGTGAGTCTGATATGAAATTAGCTGTTGTTACTAAAGTTACTTATTACTAATGGCAGCAGACTTCGAAGTTACCTGTTTTATAAAACAAATAAGTAACAGATAAAACCTTTTTCCTGCAAGATAAAAAAAATTAAAAGGAAACCTACAGAAGTGGCCTTTGAGAAATAAGTGCCCCACAATATACTCAACATCACAGATAATCTGCTTCGAACAATGGAAAGTCACTGAACACGGCTTATTTGACATATAAAAAGAACATCAACATGGCAAAGTAGATCGACTTTTGTTGCCTCATTTTGTTTCCAACGTTTTGTCACAAAAAAATTAAATTGCCTTTGCAACAAATACAAATACTTCAATATCTGTTCTATTTAGAAAGGAGTGCGTAAAATGTTGATCAAAATATTTTGACATAAGACGGCTAATTTCGAAATTTGTTGCCTCTAAGGCTAATTTTATTTAGGATTCACATGGTTTGAGATTGTGAAACTTTACCTGTCAATGTTCACTATGGACTTAGGATGCTATGTTATTTAGTTGTACTCAAGCTCTTGAATTGTGCTCATTTTCAATCATTTAAGGGCCTTAGTGAAGAATGCGATCAGCAAATTTTCTCAAATGTGTGCGAGAGAATTAGCCATTTGTCGCTTTTGCCCATATTTAAAAGATGATAAAAAAAATACCTTACTTCAAAGGTTTTGTACGAGAATGTAGCTAACATAACATTTTGTTGTTTTTATTGCCCTTAAGTATTCTCCTTTTAGAATGAACAAAATGTGCGGTGTTAAGTTACCGTAATGCTATGGTAAACGCCCCCTTCTCTTCTCTCTCCTCCTAGAATAAATGTCCCCTCCATATTTCATTTTATTTTAAATGAACGCCCCCCTCTAATAGACGCTCCCTCAAATAAACACCTCTCTAGAAGGTATATGTAATGTAAAGTATTTATTTTATAATACGATACCTATTGACATAAAGACAAGACCTCCATATTTTTTACTTTAATTATTGCGAAATTTAAAAATTAAATAAATTTTTGATGAGTTTGTTAATGAATTTTAAGTTTAATTTAATCCTTTACTTTTGACTTTATTCAGACAGCATTTACTTGGTACAGTCACCCTTATTCTCGCTTACTGAAACTTGAGTTACAATCAACTGCACAGGAAGTTTCAGAAGACACTCATTACCATCCATTCTTTTAAATCTAAACCACAATAAAATAGATTATAATACTTAGCATGTGTCTGTGAGCCAAAAACAATAATAGTGCAAATCTTTTAAAGAAATGAGATTTATTTGATAAAGAGAACCATTAAGCTTAGTCCCCAATGTGGTTGCAGTGTGTTTTAATTAGTTTCTTAAACAAGACTTTAAAGATAAACCATAATGTGACCGTGTTCGTGTTTTAAGGCGTGAGTACAGGAAAAACATTTTAGTGATTGGACTTTTCAAAAATGTATTTCTGTTAAATAATTTTTTAAAAATAAAAGAAATTGCCATAAATTCCTTTTTTTCTGTGGAAAAGATCATACTTTTCATGCAATCATCCCAGGTATTAATTTTTATTACTCATGTGAGCAAACACGGGCAACATAAACAGATGTTAAAAAACCTGTCACCAAATAGTTGTTACTAAAATCACCAATATGTTTAAGATTTCTATAAGTAACTTTAAAACTCTTTTTCACATATTTTAAGTGACTAAGTACTTGTTACGTTTTACACCTTTTTCACCAAACTCTGGGGTGGAGAGGAATGTTTGATCTGAAAACTATATTTTTTATTTCTTTTTTAAAAAACGGCTTTGTTAAATAAACAAAAAAATAGAGATGCTGATTGAGAGTGGGAATGCTCTGACTTTATTTAAAATGTCAGTTTTCCATCTTTCCCCTTGCCGCTTTCCTTAAAGGAGCCATTGTTCTCATTTTTTTGTTTATTCTACTTTTCACATTGATAAACCTTGTCTCCCACGAATAAAAACAAGTTGATGCCATATGAAGGAGCTTTTAAATATTTATCAGTTTCTGAGAATCAATTACTGCAATAAATGATAATCAGGACGATTATCTAAGTTTGACTATTTGATTATTTGTTCAATATGTTCAAAATATAAAACTGGATTGGTGAAAATATATTTAAATTCACACATACATTTATACACCCTTAAATACAGTACCTCCTTTAAATAAAATACCTGAGGCAAAACTAGACTACTAAGAAAGACGTCTCGGTAAAGAACCTTAACTGAGAGATTAAAATGATTAGGAAAACAACAAATAAATAACCACCTCTGTAAGAAAGGATATACTTACGCTAAGTTTTGTTTGCAATTATCACCTAAAAATAAAAAATTGTACAAATGTACGCACAATTGCTTGGTACATAATAATAAAAACAGCCATAATATTCGGTCTGCTAAGCTCATATATATACATTTAACCATTTAAAACAAGTGAAACGTCAATGGACCTGCCTGGATTTAAAACATCACAAAAAGCTAATAACCCAATCATCAGAAAAGTTCGAAAATCCTTATTTTTGAACCGTTTATGCTCATTTAGCGCATAAATTCGCCATTTCTTAAGACAATAAGATTTTTCTTAGAAAACTGACTTCGTCACATTCGAGGGTTTAGTGTTCCCTGTCATTGTGCAAAAAATCAGAATAAACTAATGATCCAATCCTGAGAAATGTCCTAAAAACTATATTTTTTGCTCACTTTGTGCATAAATCTGCCATTTTTGAGCAGATAAGATTTTTTCTTACAAAAATGATTTTGTCACATTCGAGGGTCTACTTGTCCGTCATTGTGCAAAAAAATTGAGGAAATATTCTATGGCTAACATAAAGTGAAATTTGTGGTTTACAAAGGAGGTGGCACACCTCTCATTGATTTGACTACTTTGTGCTGAGGGCAATTAGGGCAATGTTTGCTAGGTTCGGTTTACCGTCAGCAAAAGGATAGAAGATGGGTTTTACAAGTAAATTCCTAACACTCTTCAAAGGTTTTAGATAGGATTTTTTAGGTAACTTTTAACCCCTCCGTATAAATAATTCAGTTTAAACTTGACTAAACAGGTAATTTGTGTGGGTTTGCTTTGAGTAGATAATGTTAAGGGTATACCAAAGAATGGTGCATTGGTTTAAGTGAAACAAATAGGTAAATCTCAGAATTGTGGTTTACTTTGCATTAAGAATTGTGTTAATTAGGTACATATTGTGCTTGACTTCCAGATAAAAGAAAAAAGAAAAGAACATCCAACTGACTTGAAAGTTGCAGTTTTTAGCCATTTTCCAACATGGCCAATCAACATTGCTTGACGAATGCTCCGCAGTCAAAAGACTGTGAAAGTTCTACATTGCCAGCTGCGTAGGGCTGGTAAGGATAGTTAAAAATTGAGAAATATTCACAGCTTGAGGTGTCAGATGCAACCAAATAATCTAAGTCCTAAGTCCGTTTTAAACATTCGCAAGTGAACATTAACAAGTTCAAAGTTTGTGGGTCTAATAAGAAAAGGCTGTAAAGCGTTACTTGTAGGTATGATCTTTAATGGTAAGCATATTCCAATAAATTTTCTAACAAAATTGTAGTAATACAAACAAAATCCATTTGGATCATTGAATCATGATTTTTGCACAAAAATAGACCCTCCAATGTGGCAAGGTCTGTTTTTTTTCTTGAAAGAATCTCATTGGCTCAAAAATTGCGGATTTATATGCAAAATGAAGAAAAATGATCCAATATATTAATTTGTTTAACTATCAGCAGTGCACAAGCACTGTGCTTTTTTCCCGAAAACATATGCCGTTTTCTGGTTAAGTATTTTCCCAGATGTCTATTTTATCAAAGATAAAAACAGGACGACTAATATCCACAGTGTTTATTATGAAAATTATTTAGTATAGAGAGAAACATTATACTTGTTTAAGTGTGTAGTTGCCATACTTCTATGACTTCTTTGATAGAAATGGAACATTTAAAAAAAACAATTGCTTTGAAAAAAAACTCTACCGATATCACTACCAATAGGATCTTAGATCCTGGGACTAAACAATAAGTAACAACTTACTTGATCCATTCTTTGTTAAAACTGGTTCCATATTGCTTATTTTCTTCTCTAAACCACGCATACGATCGTCTAAAACAAGCATTTCCATAATCCTTTCTTCATACTTTTCTTTCATTAGTGAATCACTTATTGCATCGTCCAAGTCCCTTTTAAAGTTATCAGATTTAACTTTACTGATTGGATCTTTTATATGATTGGAGCTTTTACCCATGAAGGTCATGATGTCCTCCAGTGCAAAAATGAAACATTTAGACAGCGATTCCTAGTTATCATGCCTTGGAAAATTCTCAAACTTCTCCAAACCTTTTTCAAAATTTTCACAATCTTTGTCACTCATATGCGACACTAAATTTCTAAGGTTCCTTATAGTCTCCATTGAAACTTTAAGTTTATACAGCGGACATTGGATATCAGCTTTCAAACATTTCGCACATTTCTTGCATGTTTTACATTCACTGCAACATACTATGGAGTTATCTTTACAGTCCTCTAACGTGTCAGTGCAATTCTTACATGGATGATTACATTTTTTAATCTTCTTGCCACAACAGCATCACAACGTTCCAAGTTACACTTTTTTCAGTCATGACAACAACTAGGGCAACAACCAGAAAAGTGCAGGAGCGCTATACACTGAACTGACTTTTCACAATTGTCTTTTATAGATGTAACAAATCCTTCTATGATGGTTAAAATTTGAAGTTGCAATGCTACATCCAAAGATTCAATATCAATATGTCTTTTGCGGGATAGGACTGGTCATATATCTTCTTTTTATCAACTGAGTGATTTATAGAGGCTACTGATTTTAAAACATTTTTGTTCTTTTCTAGAATTTGCTTTAAAGCAACATCTGGATCTGACGATGATGAATCTTTATGGACAATTACAATTTTTTTTAGCAATTCACTTATTAAGTCACCAAAAAGAGCAACCGATGAAAAAATCCTAATGCGAATAGGATGCTTAATTTCCGGAGTCTTTAATCACTAAAGAAAAAGATAATTCAAAGGCTAAGAATTATCTTAAAATGAAGTATTTTTGTATATAAATTTGAAACTGATCATGCATACATAAATTATTTGTAACAGAAATATATCTTAACCCTATTCCTGCTGGGCCTTTTAGGGGCACCTCAATGCTGGGGGGGGTGATTCGACCCCACCTGTGTAATTTCTACAATTGTTGTCCGTTGGACTTGAAACTTACCACAAGTGTTGTCCAGGTATAAATAAACAATTTGATGAAAAAAATTTGATGACGTCAGCTTTTGGGGTGATGACCTTATGACAATATAATAAGAACATTGACACAATAAGAACATTGAAATAAACAATTGTTGTATAATTGCGATGAATTTAGTAACAATAATAATAGAAACACAAAATAATATATTTGAAGGTGTAACTATAAACACATAAAAGTTATTAAAAAAAGTTTAAGAGGGGGCGGGGGGCGACGAGGATACGAATAGGGTTAAATAACCGAACATTTCTTGTTCACATTCGCAAATTTTGGTCAGATTTTTCAAAGTTGTTGTGGGAAAAAATCAAATTGCTAAATTTATAATATAGATAGAGGACAACTTCATGCTTTTTATATTTTCAATTTCTTTATGTCTTATTATCAATCTGAAACAATTACAAAATCACTTTCTGCTTCTATTTTCTTGTTCTTCTTGCTGCCCGCAAACATTTTAGGTATGTCTCCATTTCCAGTAGAAGTGGTTGTGGTACCCTTTTTCTTTCTTTTGTTTTGTTTTGAAGATGCAAGCATGTTCACTAATAGAGGTAATGTTATCACAACATTAAAAACAACCTCTCCCATTACTCTCTACAGGCTTTGTGTAAATATTGTGAACCAACTCTAGATAACGTGTTGTTAGCCTTGATTACAGCACGGTTGATCGTGAAATTATCATAACTTCGTATTAAATTTTAAGTTCCCCTTAAATAAAAGATGAAAAGCGGTAATGTTTTGAACTCAACTTGCAATACATTGAAATGACTCAATCTAGAAATATGTTGAAATATGTACCTGTAGGCAATGAAACTCCTGCTCCAAGATTTGTAATGTTACCATTGAGGCAAGTGCAGATAAACGTTCGATAACGGGAACATTTGGAACAAACTTTACATGGATAATAGTTGCCGATGCAACTAATATATGGTGGCCAAACAACTCAATGTTTACTAAGATTCAAATTTGCTAAAGATGTCTGTTTTGGTTTCAACACAAAGCATTTCTCAAATACAATCAAATCCTTAAGTTCTTAAAAGAGATCATTGTACCATACGCTCTGAAGGTAAAAGAGTTCTTTTAATGTCAAGGAGATTAGAAGGCTCTTCTAATCTTGACGCCTTACTGGTCAACTGTGGAGAACAGCCTTAAATCATACATAGCACTACACATGATTGAGATTTGTTGTGTCTATGCACTATGCATTGTTTAGTTTTTTGTATCATTTTAAATTGATGCGCGTGTTGTCAGACCATTTGATTTAAATTTTATTTAGGATTAATAAGATCAGGCATGTTTGCACACATGGGTTTAATATTGGTAGTAGGGGGATTAGAAATAAGAGATGTTTCCAGGTATTTATGGACATAAAATTTCGAAAGCCAAGTCAAATTTGTGAGTTTTAAGCTTACGCCAGGGCTGTTCACATTTATTTATCAAGGTCATGGTTGAAGATTAGATCTTCACTTAAATGTAGTGATGTCTTTTACTTAAAAATGATTTTAAATTAATGTAACAAGCTAAAAACATTTATTAATATTTGGATCACTCTTCAGATAGTCATAGATATTGTTGGACAATCACTTATTGCCAAAATGCTTCTGTGGCATGTCACAACTTATATCACTTAGACATGATGTTATAATTTTTTTATGTTAACCACCAAAAAATTTAATTTCAGACATAAAAAATTATAAATTTGTAAAATATTACTTACCAAAAAAAAGAAAGTAGAGATAAGAATAAATAAGAAAAGAACCATAAAATAAAGGAAAACATTATTAATTCTTTAAAAATGTTGCTCATCATGTTTTTAATTTTTGTTCACATGTTTCTTTTCTCAAGATAAAAAAAAACCTTAATTTTGAATGAAATTATACACAAGTAATTAATTATTTCAAAGTTTCGCACTGTTTACATACCAGTGTGGGTTTTTTAGCACATAATTACAGGTCAAAGAAAAATTTCTCAAAGATTTCTTCTCGTAAATTAATTTGCTATCCTATAAACTTAAAATATCTATCTAAATGCTGTTTTGTCATTAATACCCGTACCTATGATACTTTTATTTTTCTAATGCTAAAAATAAGTCTTTAGCTAGAAATGGTAGTAAAAAAAATGTCGTGCTTTGGAGATGATTTAGAAAAGGGGTTACCGTTCCTAAAAAGTTGTAAAGCTAATCTCCATCCTCGATCTGGTCACTGAGGATCAGATGTGAACATGCATATGAGCTTGGTTTACATAAAAAATTTTACTTTTGCACTGAACTCTAGCGATTTTTGACATACATTTTTGACATAGCTGTCAGCTTCGGCCGTTTCATTAGTGTTAATTGTAATTGTCAATTTACAATAAAATATACAACATTCGCACTATGATGGCACTATAAAGTCATTGCTAGCAATTTTAGTGTTCGAAATAGCCCAATAAAGATAAGCCTTTGCACAATTTCCTACCCAATAAAATTCTGTAATTAAATATTACACACATTATAGAATACTAGAAGTGTTGCACAACTTGCCAAATGAATTACAAAATTTATCTCACCCATTTGTTACTTTCTGTTAAACACTTCTTCATTAATTAATTAGGTGTTGTACCATGCTTTACAATTCCAGCAACAAACAACAATTGATGCCGACATTTTTAAAGCTATTGCTTTTGAATACAAGTAAATCTTTTAGATACAGCACTTTGCACCAGCAGATCATATGTTTATACTTTATCGATATATTAACAGTGTTCTTTTGTTATATATTACTTTTTACCTAAAACATAAAGGAAATATATGATAACTCGATCTAAAAACAGTCATATAAACAGTAGTATTTACAAAGATGTATTTTTTTTTCCTGATTAACAATTGGGAGTGCTAAGATTGTGCACATACAATATGTTTTTGTACATTTTAATTTCATCATACGCAGAGTACTCACTTTTAGTAGATTAATCGAATTTTTTTGTGTGCTACCTTCAGTTAGTATTACACCAATTTTATTGCCACTGGATCTGCATTTCAAAATACTAAATAATTTAAAATTTCGTGAAACAAAGTTTAATTCCACCAATAATTTTTTTTCTATAAATCGCAAAAGTTTTTTCTTGCAAAATATTTGTTATAAAAAAAAAATGTTGAAGGTAACAGTAACGCATTCGATGCATTTTAAACTTGTTAATTTGCTTTTTTACTTATCTTAGTACGTATCAACCTCGTCCTTTTCTATCTCCATGCTTGCACCATTATCTGGTCAAATCAAGAGTCAAAACCTCTCTACAACGAACATTATACGAGATTGCTCTCAGCTACTAGAGTATTTGTCTTGTATATGACTTTTTGAAATAAAAATGACTTACACATAGATCATATAACGTGTCTACATCAAAAAAAATTATTCAATGAATTATAATAATTAACAAGAATTGATACATAGAGATATTTATTAAGAAAATTACAAGCTGTATATTTACCTTGGGTATTTCTTACATCATATTTTAATAGCTGTTTTTATAATGAGATTACTGTACTAGTTGGTTTGCCTTAAGTGACATGTTTCTTCAAGTTAAGCACAGTTCCCACAAGGCGTTAAATATCACTTAATTAATTTTTGAGCATTCACATTACATGCCATAAAATTAGAGCTGCTCAATTACTTATTTGCAAAATAAACTTCAAAGGAGAAAACCAGTTCTCTTTGCTGTGTTTGCTGTTGGATAATAAGAAAAAAGAAAAGTAAAAAAATCTATCTATAAAATCTAACTATGAAATTATTAAGTCCAATTTTCAAAACATATCAGCATCATTTGATGTTTGGCGTTAACTAGCGAAAAAATAAGACAAAAAGCGTTCCCACTAGAAAGAAAATAATTCTAGCGTTACTTAGCGTTAATTAACGCCTAGTGAGAAAATTGTTTATAGTATAAAAAAAAATATCACATATTTTTTTTAATACATTTGATTATAAGGACTCAAAACAACGTTCTTAAGTAAACATAAAAACTACTTAAAAGACTACTAAAAATCTCAAAAAAATTAGTGGGCGCAAAGTGTAAATAAAACATTTAACAAATGAAAAAAAAAAAAAAAGGTTGCTGAATAATAGAGTGAAAAGTTTTTGAAATGTTTAATAAAAAGTCGGTTAAAATTCAAAAAAAGCAATTAAGATTTTATTTATATTTACTTAAATTTAGAAAGCATAAACAAAGATTTAAAAGCAGACAGAGAGAATTTATATTTATTTTTTTATAGTCAGATGCTAGAAAATAATGTCAGCTAACAATGTGTGAATTGCAGGATTTATAATAAAAAAAGCTAATAACTCATCTGTACATGAATGTCCGATGCACACTTACGCCAACGTGGATTTAAAATTCACTTAAAAAAATTCGAGGATACATACAATAAACGACAAAATACCTTTTTATATAATAATATTATAATTATAAAACTTTACAACATAAAAGTCATAAAAGATAAAAACTTATTCGGCAAAAACTTATAGGTATCTTGTGTAGCTAATGGTAGTACGACAGTCACGACATACAATTTCACGCATTTTGCGAAAGAAGCATTTGATGACATTTTGTTTCTCACTTTATACCGTTTTCTTTAAAAAGGCTTTAATGTAAGTGACATGAAATAAAGACTGCTGAGGTTGAAATTTCCATATATATTAGGTAGTTCTAGATAAACCCGAAGCAAGAAATTAGTGTAAATCATTTTTCAAAAAGGAAGTCTAAATCAATTTTTTAAAAACGAAAAATTTTTTTGCGGGAACCAATTTTCTCGAATTTTGCGAATAGCGAGTTCTCTAATAATTTTGGCGGGAACTAATATTCGCGAAATTAAAAAAAACTCGCAAAAACAAATTTCCTAAAGCACATGTGCAAACAAACTTTGGATCAACCAAGATTACAAAATTGATCTATATGAAAAAAATGGTTCAACCACTTTCGGTGCGGCGTATTGTTTTGATTTGGCATTAAGAACAATGGGCATGCGCAATTGTTGTTGTAGGTAAAAAATATAAACAACAAACCACAGAAGTTAAATAAATCCTTTAAAAAACGAAATATTCGCTTATTAGTGAAACTTTTTTTAAAGAAGAAACTATAGTTTAAAAAACATATCAGTGCCTTTTGGACTTTGTGCTTCCAAAAAATCTTTACAAATTATAAGAGCCAGTTTACCATACGGTCATGCTTTTTTACCTACAGCAATGTGGCGCATGAACTGAAATCCGCAAAGTTTTGCAACCATTGACAACTTATCTTGAATAAAAAAGCTAGTTAGTGACACATCAACTTGTCCAGAATCCCAATATGGATAAGTTTTCCTTTAAATGATTATTAACTAACGAAGAAAGGTCTGCGCGTTAAAACAATCATCTTAAGAAATGTTCGCTACATTCAAACATTTCCTGCACAGCTGACTTTGCGTTTGGAATATCCCATTCTCTTCTTTGAAGAATTTCAGAGCATAAGAACATATCCGATTCCCTGTCCATTGTACGTAGCCCATTTCGAATGGTTATCAACTCTTTAGAGGTACGCAAGATAGTTGATTTTGCTAACTTGTAAGAACTTCTTTCACTTTTGCGCAAATAGTATATCATATATCCTTCTGGAATTTCTCCATACTTTACACCAATTGGCGAATCTTTAGATAGTTGAATACTCCCCAAGAAGTCTTTTAAAGAAGAAATATGAGCATTTAAAAGTTCGAGGGCTGATGGAGTTGTTTCATACGAATTTACAAGAGTTCGTATGCTCATATTGCTCGTAGGAGCAACAACATCGATATTTGACTTGCATACTTTTTCTGTAGAAAAATAGCCATCCTCAACCTTTGCCTGATAAAAGTGACGATCCTGACCGATATCTTCACAAGTAAGGAATGATGAAAACTCTTCATTAATAAACAAAACATAGCGCAATTCAACCCCAGTTCTCTGAGCATGTATCTTCATGTCAACTCGCGTAAAACTCTTTTCACAGCGCTGTAAAGTGAGGCCATCAAATTTTAACGCTGTAAGGTTCAACTTTTCAAATACACGTTTGGTGTTAGATAAAAGATTACCAATTGAGCATTCGCCACTCTTACCAAGATAATGAAATTGGCCATGATGAACCATAAAATCATATATGACATTGGCATTTTTTGTTAAGTCGCTTTTAGCATCAAATAAAATCTTTTCGATTGTATTCTCAAAGTTTTCAATGTTACTAAACGTTTTACTACTATCTGCTAAGGGTTTTAAAAGTTTAATTTCCAAATGTTTATCTTCTTTTGGGCAATTAGCTTTGATCAAGCTAATAATATCGCTGGATGAACAACCTGCAATGAAACACTTTCTATGAGGCTTATGCCGCCTTACTTCTTTTTTCAGATGTACAAACAGTTTAAAATAGTCACGCACATTTGACTTTGATTTTCTGTTTCCCTTGACATAAATTTTTATTTTCTTCCAGTCAACTCTTAGAATCACGTTAAATTCCTTATTTAACCGTTGGATGTTCTCGCCTTTTTTACCAATTATCTCCGAAAAATAATTTGCATCCACAAAATCAATGGTGTTTAAATCTACACCAGTTTCATTTGGATTTGGTTTAAGGATACTTCTTCCAGAATCATCATTATCACCTTGTAAATAAGAGATATCTATAAAAGTCACTTTAGAAAATGTAGTACAGTTATTTAGAAATAATATGTAGTAAACGCAAGTGAAAAATTGTTTGTTGTATATTTTGTGGGCCGAGAAAGCATACATCTTGTTGTTTTAAAATGAATTATAACAGTTTTACTATTCAGGTTGGAACATCTGCTAATTTTCTGGCCGTTACAGTGCAGGTAAGAAGGCAAAAATTAAACTGTTGAATGACAAAGATGTGATTTTGGTTTTCAAAAAAATAAAAAAATAAAATAAAAAATACAACAACAAACAAAACATCGAGCTAATATAATTCGAAAACGAAAAAATTACCTGTAATATTTTGATTATATGGAGGATGAAGATGGCTATAACAAAATCAAGCGAAAAATGATTAATTAAGGGCAGAACGTAAGATGTAGACAATTAAAGAAATATACATGCATCATCAACTAAGGTACATTTTTCAAAAATAAATGAGAATAGAACACAATGAACTCATTGCAATAAATATAAAATTATGAGCTAGTGGACTGGAGTGAATAAAAAAAAGTTTTGCATCAGTATGATCCTTTTTAGTTAAGCAGCAATGACTTTACTTAAAATATGTTTCAAACCATTTGGTATAAATATTATCCAGTGTTATAGAACTTTATAAACCTGCCAGAAAAAACACTCAACAGGGTTTTTTGTATAAATAAAATTCAGTTTGTAAAAATCATACCTCTCGATGATTCTCATCAAATCTTTAATGTCATCAGTTGCAACATCAGCATTTTCTGATGCAGTGAGCAAGCTGACTATTTCAGAAAATTTCTGTGAATTTGGATTGACATCATAACTTTCATGATCATTTGCATTTTTACTTTCCAGCAGCAAGTCGTCCCTACAATCTTCTTTTATGCCTTCAACGGTAATTTTATCAACCAACTTCTTGTCTTTCCACTCCTCAATAATCGATTTCAACGTGTCATCTGGCTTACCTTCCGTTGAAGGGTTTTCATATTCAACAATTACCAGTTCAGCTGTACATCTTCCAATAGATTCTACCAAAAGTTGTTTTGAAAAGTAGTCGGATTTGTCAACAAAGACACATACTCTTTCAGCTTCCATTCCTGTGAAGCCAACAGAATCAGTCACAAGAACGGATTTACTGGGTTTATATGCCTTTAAAACATCGTCTTTAATCATTTTGCGATGACTGATGTCAAAAATTGGCGTATATTCCACACACGTTTTGTCCAATAGCTTGCAAAAAATTGGTACAATTTTGGCAATATATTGATCGAAGCATAAGGCCACCACATTCTTGTCGTCTTTGTACAACTTTTGTAGGACAGACAATAAACATATACTGTAGGTTATACTCTCTAATTGCTCAATGCCCTTGATGCCAGTAGACACATTCTTTTGATACAAACTGCTGCTGTTAAACTGCACCAAGACAGGGCGTTTACCATTAATATTGTGTCCAAGTTTAGTGCTTCCATTAAACCTAAATTCCGTTCTAGTGCTTTCTCCTTTTTTAGCATTTTCTAAATTTACCTTCTTAAAGAGGTAATCTAAATGACTTACATCATCCAGAGTAGGGTTGGAGTTCATTTCTACATCAGATATATACGACTTGTTCTTGTTCACTGCTTCTTTACTGTCATCATATGTGTTGACATTGTTTGGCTCTTTAACATATGGCAATCCTGTATCTGTATCAGCTCTGTCTTTGATAGAAGTAGATTTTTCGTTGTCACTAAGGCTCTTCCCAGCCTCAATTTTTCCCACAGGTGTCGAGCGTTTGTGATTTTCGGTCATAATGTTGGCTGCGGCGAAGTCAGGGTGTTTAAATATGTTTGCCTGGGCCACTATTTTCCTGATACATATTGTAATCAATTCGTTAATGGCATTCGTTGTTCTCATAGTTCTACTCAACTCGATTTTCTTTAGTCCGGTTAAATCAAACTGGTATTTTTCATGCTTGTAACAATTTTCTTGACCATCCCTGTTAAGTTTTACAAACTCTCTATGCTTTTCCATGCTCTGGGTGATTATTAGAATTGTTGAATCTTTTATTCCTGGAACAGTTCCATCTTCAATCAAATGCCTTATGCTATTTGCTTCTTCCCGATCCAACTTTTCAGCATCATATTCATCAAATACAAAGTGCACCAATACATCCTTGTTTCTCTTATATATCACTTTCATTACGCTTGACAAATTCGCGCTTACATCAAGATCCATTTCTTGTTTCAGTTGAAGCAGGTTTCTTGCTATAATATGAGCATTCCGTTTTTCAATCTCTTGGCAAGTTTCAACAGCTATTTCCTGAACTGTTGATTGAAACAAGCACTGATTTTCACAACACACATAATAGATCTTCACAACACCTTCTGCTTTTTCATAGAGCTGCTTCATTTTTAACTGGCCAATTACACTCTTGCCGGAACCAAACGAGCCAGTCAATATTAACTTGTTTTCCGCCAACGACATTATCTCTTGTTGTTCACGTGTTAAGAACACTGTCTTAACTTGAACGCCAGTTTTACGAGACAGAGAAGGCATTTCCATCTTTCTTAAAGAAGGAAGATATACTTCAGCAGTAGCCATAAAACCAATAGTGTGATTAAAATATGACTTCATAGTATCTTCGTAATTTGTTGGTTTTTCTTCTAGATCATGTTCTTCTTTTAATTCTTGTACTATCTTTTGCAGGTTGTTTTCCTCCCATTCTTTAAAAGACGTTAAACTGTTCATAACGTTATACGAAAGTAATAGTTCTAAACAGGAATCACACAAAATTTTATTCTTTTCTCTTGAAATTATTTGGAAAATTAAATCTGGGATTACAATCAACCCAATGTATACGACATTACTGTCAACTATGATTTTCCTATGGATCATCGCATGCATTTTTATATCATCAGTGCAGATTGACAAAGCCTGATTAATATCTAAAATGTCCGCATGTTCCAACACGCGAATATTAAGAAATACATGCAAAGAAGGTTCATAAACCAAAATCCGGTTGTTGCATTCACGGCTTCTTGCAGTTAAACAAAGTTTTTCTTTAACTTCAGATAGATCATATCCTAAAAATTCTGCATGTTTGTAGCTGTCATAATCTGTCAATACCACACTAGCAACATCACATTTGACTTTGATGGAACACCAGTTTGTAATTACGTCTGCAAACCGACCAATTTTTGTATCTTTAACACAATCAACTGGCAATTTTATATGCTCTTTATACGGGTTTTCAAAGTTGCGATTTACAAAGTCACCACAACGCACATCCCATTTTTTTAAGGTAATTTCATTCTTTTCTTCATGTACAGTAAATTTTACTTTCTTTAAAGAAGAAATTTCTAAGTCTTCCAATTCGCTTATGATCGAACGCACATTGCTAGAAAGCCCATTCGCATGGCACACCAATCCGATATTTAAAGCCGAGCTTCGATGCTCACGGGCTGCTGGGTCTAAATTACACAAATTGTAAATTTGGTAAAGAACACAACAGCGACAACTTCCAGAGCTCTGTGACCAGCTTCATAACTGGCAATAAAGATAGAAGACAGTTCTGATTATCAAGTTACTTTTGTAGTATTTTAGAAGAAATACCTTAACCCATGAAATTTATACACAGAACTGCTGATTAATATGTTCACGCATTCGGGTGTGCGGAAAATTTTAGAAGTTGCGTCAAGATTGGATTGCACAGAAATAGAATAAAAATGATGCGATTAAAAATTGGGGTTTTTTTCGCACAAAATTAATTATGGAATTACAGATCATTAACAACCACAATAATATCAGTTTGATGTGAAATCCAACGTTGGCATAAAAACAACAGTTAAAATTTTGTAAACCTTTAATTTTGAAACACATGCAATACTTTTACGTGTAAATTTTTTAATATATCACTCCTAAGGAGTGCACAAAATTAAATATGCGATATAGTATAAAATATTTGGGCGCAAAATAAATTTCACCAATTAAAGTGCCTTAGGCTTGGTATTCAATAATATGAAGTTAAGCAACAGTTACACACAACATTCCCACAACAAAAACCATTAAGTCGTTATTTGAATCGAATGTACAACAAAGTAAAAAAAGAGATGTTGCACAACACATGTCGTCGAAATCATTTTTTTCATTTCTACAACAGTTGGATATCAACAGCTGCAAACCAATAAATACAACCTTTATTCCGAAAACTTTGTCAGGGCATCACCCCAGTGATATTAATTTTAATGAAAGGTAAACAGAAACGCAAGACCATTTTGGCATGAAAGCTTTTACAGAAATTAAACCATTTCATTAAAACAAGTCAGTAATTTCAATACCCACATAAAATGGAAATTTTAAAAACACAAAACCTTTCACCATAACTAAATTCAGTACTTTCAATAATTGATCATCCAAGCTCTTGGGAATTTGAAACATTTTAGTCCCGAGTTGCGCTAGTTACTAACGAGGAAGATGGTGGTAGTTATTTATACACGTGTGCAAGATATTCCGCTTTAAAGTAGTGAGTGCAATGCAATGGCTTTGTCTACAATAATTAGTGGGTATTGACATCAAACTAATAAAAACATCAAAAAATAGACTTTTTTTTTTAAACAAAAGAGACATAAAACATATTCTTCATCACAAACAGCCACATCAAATTATTATATCCAGGCTTTATGGCCTGTGGGGATATCCGCTCAGTTTAGAAAGGTGGACATTTAGAAATATTTGATGACATTAACATGGTCCCAGGGCCAGACCATAGCGTGAATCTATTTCGATCTTACCCACTTCACTTATTTTTCACTCCTCCCCTTCTCTGGTTTAGGTATTCCCGATCAATTTTAAGATCTAATTCCTTTACTTGCGCAATAGTTTTATATATGCACCATCAAGACAAAATTAATATGGAATAGTGAAAAGTTACAAATAAGACAAAACAAATGGCACAATGAAATGACACAAAAGTGTCAATTAAATGCATACAAAGGGAGAAAGCACACATAATTTTTAAAAATAAATAAATACATGAGCAAAAGTTCTATAATAATTTAATGAGAAATTAATTAGTCTTTTCTCCTACATGAGCAGCTAGGGATAACCTAAGACCAAAATTGGGTCAATGCCCCAACACTGGGCCAACCATTCCATTTCGAAACTGGCAGGCTTATGACGTCATTAAAACATCATTGAATCCTAATTTATGTTCTTTATAAACACATGGCCACATAATTATTTTGATCAGCGTTCCAGACTCTACACTATTTTTAAATGTTTTATGTTTGCTTTGTTTGTGAATGAATTCACTATTCGTTAACGTCAATAACGTAATTGTCATTCGTGAAGCCACTACTTGGCCTTTGTAATTATAAATATTAATTATAAATAGGTTAGAAACAGGTTCAAATATTGGGTATTATTTCTGTGTGGAGTAACTAGAACCCACCTGGAACTACATTGAAAAAGTTGCTCAAACCTGGATCAGTCAATGGGTTTTAGAATTGCCAGGCTGATCACGTCAAAAATACATGATTAAATACTTTATTTTAACCCTAAATATACTGGCTTTTTTAGGTCTATAAAGATTCTGCCCTCCCCCAAATGGTATCAAACCTGGCACACTTAAGTTTGTCTTAAAAGAAACTTTTCCTGTGACGCCATTATAAAGCATAACACAATGCTATAATGATAAATATTCACAGTCAGAACTTTGTAAGTAACATAATGCCATTATTATTGTTATTAACACTGCTTGGGGAATCACAGTATTTTTGATGGCGTCATAAACATGCTGTTCTGAAACATGTGGGTTTATTTAACGTTAGGAAATTGGATAAATTTGCGTCTCAGGTGGTCCCTAGTTATCCATGTGGCAGAAAATGTCAGTTATTCCCACTCTTTTCCAAATTATAGGTGTTTAATATTTTTTTAATAATATTGATGTCAGTCTAATCCATTGACATCGTGCTATATAACGTCAACAACGTTAACGAATAAGACATATTTTCTATAAACAGAAATGAACATATCTACTTTGGGTGTTACAGACAGAGAGATGTATTACCATATTATTATAAGAGACTAGTTGATAAGCCAGCGGAAAAGTTCACTTAGACAAAAAAACAAGGGAAGATACAGGAGGTTTTAGGAATGATGTTGGCTTTAGCGCTGCACAACAAATGTTTTTTTAGCGTTTATATCAAAAAAGAAGGTTTTTCGAAAATTTGTTTCACTGTAACTTCTATCAAGTATGCCTCCAACACTGCTCAAGAAAATGTATAGGATCATTTTTTTGGACGAATGGTCAGAGAATTATTGAGGTTTAAATGTTTTTTGATGATGTCAACACACTGTCTGTTCCGAAATAAGCGAGTTTGCTCAGCTTCTGGAAACATGTCCAATTTTGTAACAATCTAATACCAATGGTGACCAAACTGAAGAAAAGGTTTTAATGACCAGGGATGCGAAACTTCTCACCAAGAAATGTAGGAGTTTAAAAGATGAAAGGCTAGCAATTAGTAAAGGCTTTTCTAAATCTTATTTGTTGATTTCTCTGCTCAATTCTATGCCATAAAAACCAATTCAGCAAAAGCAGATGCAGAAAAAATATTTATGATTTCGTACTAAACAGTGGCTTCCAAAAATAATTTATCACGACAGAGGTGGCGAGTTAAACAACAAACTATGTAATAGACTATACGAATTGTGATTTTTATCTATTTTTCGCATAAAACAGTATACTCTGTACGCCAACTGGTTCTTTCCCTTATTTGTTAATGTTTTATAGAGTAAGTATTGCACGCTCAACATAGAAGGAAGGAATGGATGTACAAAACAATACTTCACCGACCAGTGGAAAACCTCCATTCAACAAGCCTGAGATATTGCTGCTAAACATACCATGAAAGCATCTGCTGAGGCTAAATCAAATTATGACAAGAAGCAGCATGGCAGTGGAAAAAAAAAGAGAGAGCACAGTGTAGAGGGATAAATCAGATAATAATCATATAATTGACAAGACAACGATGGGAGATGACAAATCAGAAAAAAAACAAAAAAACTAGACACTAGACATTGATGACGATAAACCAGGAGTAAAGCTGTGTCCAAAAATGGAAAAAATCCAACATACTAACGTGTGAATCTGATTAAAACACACATTACGCCTCAAAACTTCCACAATGTCCAAGGAGATAAGGTGCTACATAATTAAGGGAAGGATGAAACAAATACAGTTTTGTATGAAATTAAATGTATTGCCTGTACCAAAATGTTGCATTTGATTGGGAGGTAACATCCCATAACTGTAGAAACAAAAATTGCTTTATGCAAGCTCTTGTTCTGGTGATGGAGATGTGTTTATTACCGATCTTTTCTTTTTTATATACTGCATGCTATGGACATTTCATAAACAAGGAGAAATCTTGAAACCTTTTTATGATTTTAAGCAAATTGATTTGACAATACTGAGGCGCTTGATAAGGCCCGTGGAAAAATCCACTTAGGCAAAAGCCCAATGAAAAAATAGGTTGCTTTAGATGTTTTGCTGACGTCAGCAGTGCATATACAAAAAAAAATGTTCTTAAAATCTTACACCAAATATCAAATGTCAAATCGCATTAAATCCTCCACACAAATCTTACACAAAATAAAAAAGAACAGCATGCAAGGTGCAAAATCTAGTTGATAAAAAGTTACAACAACGACACTCACAACATCAACACTCACAACACCCCCCAAACCGACAGTAAGAACACCGACAGTTACAACACCGACAGTCACAACACGGATAATAACGCATCTCAAATATGTACATCTTATAAGTGATTATGTTGAAAACCCTCAGTATTTTATTCTGAAATGTCAAAAAGGAGGCCTGCAAGAGTTAGAACAAATCAACAAAAATAAGTTCTTTACACATTTTAAATATTGTCTTTCCCTTAAAAGCTTATACAAAAATATGAAAAAGCCATAGTTTGGAAAACATCAAATTTAAATCTAGAAAAATCAGTCACTTCGGTTGCATACCATCCTCTTCGCAAAGTTACACAAAATGTAAAAATCAACCAGTTAAGAACACAAAAATTTTATTTCTTAGTATAATGAACCATACTGCCCTTTACCAACAATTTTAAACCTAAATGTCAAAAAATCAATAAGCAAAGAATAAACTTGAATCAACAAACATTGTATGTATACGGTTCATAAACAAAGGTTTACATACAATGTAAAACAGATCGGTTTTTGAGAAACACATCTAAATCAACAAAAATAAGTTCATTCAGCATGTCGTATATTGCCATTAATCATTAATCTTCCACAAAAAGGTTATGAAACACATCAAAATTTAAAAAAATCAGTGATTTCAGTGCATACAGTCCACGCGTTTAGATTACAAAATATAAAAAACAAAAACAGTTTCAGTCAGAACATTAAGTAATTTTTTTATCATCAGCAAACATTTATCCCTACAAAATTTTGTAAAATTCTCAAGAAAAACAAAAACGTGAAACCATGGAATTTTCTTCCAGCAAAAATTACATCACATACAGTTAGTTCTCCCAAACAATAATTGATAATACGAAATATAAAGACAAAGTTGTTTATATAGTCTGAAGATGTACTTAGTGTACGAAAAGCTTAACAAATAAATACTTTTTAACTTTCAAACTCGTTTTATTTTTTTCTTAATTAGTAAACTATGGCTGTTATTTTTACCGATAAAGACATCAGCTTTACAACAGCTTACAGTGAAGTCTGATTCTACAAAGATTTATTCTTTCAGTATATATATTGCATGTGGTCTATTTCCACAAAAGTTTACACAAAATTTCAAAAAAACAGCATTTTGCAACACGAACAATATAAACTGACAACCATACCATCCTCTCATAAATTTTTTTAACCCAAAGTCATAAACCCACGTATATATAAATTTCCAATCAAATGTCAAAAACCCCTGTAAAAAAACCTGGCATTTTTACATGTAGGCTGACAAAAGTTTAACAGGATGACGAAACAAAACAATAAAAAATAACTTAACACACACACTTTAAATTCTATAAAATTCGTTCCACTTGTCATATTGTGGTCCCCTTGTAAAGTTTACAGGAAATGTGAAAAAATTATTCTCTATGGGCATAAAAATGTGTCACAGTATCCTAAAAGTTCAAGAAAGATTTTGTAGCTAGCTTGTTACATGATATATAATTCGTGTTCAAAAAAGAAGAGAAGTTTGACTACTAAGGTAGCTATAAATACCTAAAAAAAGAGGAATAACAACAAAACTCATAGATTAGAGCTAGCTATGGGATGGAGCCTTGAAGCTAACATTAGCTAGCTAGCTAACAAAACAGTATATACCTAAGACACCCAGTTAAATATACTTAAGCTGGGGAGACTTATAGCTACGTCTATAGCTAGCTATTTATGCTTAGTTTAGTACAACACATATAAAGGAAAACAATAGCAATGTAAAAATTATGACATTTGCAGTTAGTTCAACAAACCAAAACTTTCCATTTCGCTGGCACATTTGTTTGGTAGCCAGCTAACAGCTTTATGCAGCATTTTGAATTTTAGCACATTAATTATGCAAACAATTGCTGGCTTTTTTATAAAAAACGCGGTAAAATATAAAAATTAAAGAATTTGAAGCTCCAATGGATTTTTTTTGAGAATGCGATTATTTTTTGCTACATATAAAAACGGAACGTCTAAAAATATAAAAGTTCTTACTTTTTCTCAATTCCAATTCACTTGAAACTCTAGCATTCATTTTGTACTTCTAACTTTACTTTACTACTTCCTAGCTCCACTCTTCACTTCCGAAGTAACTTCTTGTGGCTTTCAACTTTATTTTTCTACTTCTACTTCTTCACTTAGAGTTTACTTCTAACTTTACTTTACTACTTCCTAGCTCCACTCTTCACTTCCGAAGTAACTTCGTGTGGCTTTCAACTTTATTTTTCTACTTCTACTTCTTTACTTAGAGTTTTCTTTCTCTGAATCACTTTTTGCACTTTTTTCAAGACGAAGGGACCTTTCTTTTGTGTTTTTTTCGGTGTCGAAGGACACCATTTTTGGAAAGTTAGCCGTTAAATTTATTTCAGCAAATCAAATTGAGTCGTTTTCATCACGTGACGTAAACAAAGTAAACCCGCTAACAAAATAGACATATTTTTTTCGGTAACATCAAAGAAAATTTCGGCGACATGAAAGGAAAATAAGCATATCAACTTTGCCTGTTACAGACACACGGAACTGGCTTATTATTATATATATTAACTTATATTAACTGGCTTATTAATTTTTTTAATAATAAACATTGTTGTTCCAAAGTCAGTTTTTAAGATTATATTATATTTGATATTTAAAAAATAGGTTTAGTTAAATTTATCCAAATGTTGTTTTAAAAAGCCATGCGCATTGTTTCGTAAACTGTACCGACTGTGTTTTCTAGAAAATGAAAAGATATGCTATGTTTATAATAAAAGCCTTAATATATTTTATTTATTTATTGATGAATAATATTTATACAGGATGTCAAACACTTCAGCAATATATATATATATATGATTTTATTAATGCGTGTCCTGTTGTTTAAAAATCAATATATATGTATAAATATAAAACTATAAAATAATTAAAAACATTAGTAGGCAAAATCAAATAAAAAATCGAAAAATCACATACAAAAGCTATCAAAGAACATTAGAAAGTGAAATGACAGACAAATATGATAAAACAAAAACCAAAACCAAAAAAAAAGACATGCAAAATTAGAAAAAAAATGGGCAGAAGAGATCGAAAGATAACATGCAAAAACTACTTAAAATAACTTCTAACTTAAAGTGAAAATGTTTTCGAATTTATTTCTTGTCGAATATACAGTGGAAGGCTGTTATAAACCTTTGCTGCTGAAAACTTTACACTCCTTTGACCATATTTCGTTTTGTACAGTGGAAGCTTGATCATATGCTGATTGTTTCGGGTATATTTTTGATGGTTAAGCACATGAAAATAATTTGCAAAATTATCGATGATATTCCCATCTAAACCTTTTCTCACAAATTCGCAAGCTCGAATCTTCTTCATGCTGGCAATGCTTGGAAGCTTTTTATGTGAATTTCGCCCATAAACAATATTTTTAGCACGATTCTCAAAGATTGAACAGGCAAGCTCTTGTGTTTTAGATAAATCGAGTAATAAAACATGGCAGTAATTGAAAATGGGTAGTATCATGGTGCGGTAAATAGTCTATCTGGTCTATCTGATATCTAATTCGCGACAAAAGTTTTAATTGGCTAGTGGCTTTTTTATAAGTTTTATCGTAATGACTGTTTAAATTGAGAGTTTTGTCAATTTGGATTTCCAAGTACTTGTAGGATGTAGTTACATTTATAGTACAATGTCTGAAAGTAATGTTCAATGGTTGTGAAAGTTTTTTAAGCCTCTGGCTGGTAACAAAAATAAGCGCTTCAGTTTTGTTTTTCTTCAAGTTTAGAATGAGCTCATTGTCAATACAATATTCAGAAAGTGCAGTGAAATCAGAGGAAAGATTGCTCTTAATATCTTCAAGTGTTTTTCCACCATAATAGATAACAGTGTCGTCAGCATAATGTATAACACGACATGATTTAATGTGTGTATTTAGATCATTTAGATACAAAACAAAAAGCAATGGGCCCAGAATGGACCCTTGTGGAACACAATCTGTGACTGAACATTCTTCAGAATACATGCCATGGTATGAGATAACTTGAGATCGGTTAAAAAGAAAGTCAGAGAACCAGTTCACTTCTTTTCCGTATATATCATAGGATAACAATTTTTCTAGCAATTTAGCGTGACTTAAAGTATCAAACACTTTCGAAAAGTCGACAAAAATTGCGCCAACAAGATTTTGCTTGTCTACATACTCCCTGATATCATCAGCCAGTAGGGTAGGAGCTAATTCTGTGGAACGATTTGATCAAAATCCAAACTGACAATCGTTTAATAACTTGTTGTTCTCCAGATATAATGTTAGTTGTTTTCGTACGGCTTTTTCGATTATTTTTGACACGACAGGCAAAATAAATATAGGCCTGTAATTGTTGAAACATCTATTTGACCCAGATTTGAAGACGGGATTAACTTTCGCTTTCGTCCATAACGTAGGAACAATGCCTGTACGTAACGATAAATTTATGACTTGACACAGAGGAGCTGAAATTTGGATCGTAATTTTTGTAGTCCCTGCTTTTTATCTTGTTTGGTTCATATTTTGTAAAGTTTTGTTTACGTATACATCCAATCATTTCATGATCTGCGATGGAGGCCGGTATTGTTGTTGAGTATCTTATTTTTTCATCACAATTTGTTGCAATAATGTCAATTAAAGTGGATGACGTTTCCGTGATTCTCGTGGGGGATTTCATCTGTTGTGTATATCCAAATAAGCTCAAAAGTTGTTTAAAATCTTTATTACAGCTTTTTACGAGAAAATTTATATTGACGTCTCCCAGGATGATCGTCTCTTTCTGATCGTTAGCAACAGACGACAATTGACTCGAAAATATTGTGTTGAAATCTTTTCGCAGATATTTTGACATATCCGGGGGGGGGGGGGGGGGGGGGGGTGCGGTAGATTACACAAATAATAAAGCTTTTGGAATTTTTTGCCATTATTTCCAACCACAGAGTTTCTGTTGCTGGTCTTTCCAAATCAGTACGTCTCCCACATGCTACATTTTGGGAAACACAGGCACCAACGCCACCTCCGGCTCCATTTGATCTCGGTCGACTTATAAACGAATACCCCGGAATGTCGTGACTACTTTCATCATCCGGCTGGATATGTGTCTCACTGACTGTAAAAATGTGGATGTTGTAGTTATCAATAATATTTTCAATATAATCCTTGTTTGAAGTCAATCCACGACCATTTTGGTGAACGATACTCATTCCTTTTGAACGAAGTAAATTATCTAATTCGGGTTAGAAATGAAAATTTTCGGACGGAAAAACTGTCGGATTTTTTTTTGTCCGAAAATTTTTCCGTCCGAAATTTGTGTTTGTGGTTTTTCTAATTTTTTTTAAAAAAAGGACCAGTGCATATAAATTATATATAGGGTAATCTTGTATGTATCTATTTCATCAGAATAATTTTTTTTTTACATGTTTGTTTGTTTTTAATAAATAACTTTCGAACTTATTATTTTCGTTATTTTCACATTTGGGTGAGACTATATCTATAAAGTTGGATTCTGAAGACCCTTTTTAGATCTTGATTGATATATGTACACTTTAAATGCTCCTAGCCTTTTTTTGTGCAATTTCCCGTAATCATTACTTTTGAAATTTAGTTAAAATTCGTTCAAAAGACTTACCCATACATTTTTTGACTTTATAAATCTTATCCGAAAATATTTCCGCTGAAATAGAAAATTGTGTCCGAAAATTTTTCCGCCAAAAATTTTAGTTCTTAATGTAAATTATACGAACTATTTGGTCCTGGACAAGTTTCTATATCTCCTCCAAGTAATAATAACAGAAGTAAAAAGTTTATTTTTCTCTTAAAACGTCCACGAGATACAATATTTACCCAAATTATAAAAGTTGTTGAATGTTCTTGTGCGATACATTCCCACCATCCATTTCACGCTCGTCGGAAACAAGTAAACTACATTTTCTCACGAAAAATAAAACAACTAAGATAACTAGAGCTTTTCTGCACACGTCCGATACGTACGCCATCTTTACCGATCGTTGGATCATAATACATCAAGAGTACCTACATCTAACAGATTGTTCAAATAATTTATGTTTACTGACTTAGCATATTTGCAATTAAATTGAATTACTATTAAAAATGTACATCAAAAGCGTCATGTTTGTTTTGACTATGTAGAACTATTTTACCTTAAATTTGATTTATTCTGCTGATTTACTTGCACCTTTTAATGTGATTATTATTGCTTGTCAGCATTTTTTTGATAAAATAACAACTTACCATACATAGTATCTTCACTGCAAAATTCCTCACTTTGCTGGTCCAAACCCATTCTACTACCAATCACCTGAAAGCTATAACTACTACCATCCTTAAAATTCATCTTCACTAACAGGTAAAACTCATCAAATTTCAATGAATTTTCTTCAAGTTTTTTCCAGTCACCTTTATTCTCGCTGACTGAAACTTGAGTTACAATCAACTGCACAGGAAGTTTCAGAAGACACTCATTACCATCCAGCCTTTCAAATCTAAATTCAAAGCATGCCATTGCAGAATATCTTTACCTGTTGATTGCTAAAGAGGTTGCAAGAATTTCTCATGACCTAGCGGAAAGTCCTTTATATTCAAGAATGGTATCATTAGATAAGGGCTGCAATTAATTTATTGACTTCCTTCATTGTAATTTTTTTGATTTTTTAATACGCCTTGCATGTACAACCATAAAACCAAAAACATACACTTACTCTAGTCTTTGCACATGTTCATCACCTGTGGAAAAATTAATGTCATTAGATTGGTAAACTTTTATTATCCAATATAATCACTTTGATTAAAAAAATCTGTCTCTTATTTAAATCACTTTGCATATCATTTTCCTTTTTAAGTAGCCTATAGAATAACAGCAAACAAGACTGGTTAACCTTCATTATTACAAGGGACAATCCGTTTAACAGAATCAACTAGATACGACTCAATATAACAAAGAAATAGACCTACCGGTTTGGATTTTATCATTCCATAGTATTTTAACCTTTGCGTCTATACTAGACACACGTTCTTCCATCTCACCAATTTTTACATCATGTTCACGCAAGAGCTCTTTCACGTCAGGGTCATGTAACGTTTTGAGTAACGCATTTTTAAATTTTTCACATTTTTGCAAGGATAATGGATTTTTAAAGTTTTGCATGAACGTGATAATATTTTCAAAAATCACATTTATTATACAATCAGAAAATGATTTCCAGTCTTTATAATCAGGGAAGTATGGAAATGGCTCTTTAAGATTTTCAAAGTTCTCACAATCTTTGTCAGTCATATGAGCAACTAAATTCCTAAAGTTCTGTATCATGTCTACAGATGTTTTCAGTTTATAAGATGAGCACTGATTTTCAGCCGGTAAATTCATTGTGCACTTTCTACATTTTTCACATGTGTGACAGCATCCAGATTTCCCCTTGCAATCTGTTTGTGTACTTCCGCAATTTGTACATGGATGTTTGCCATTATCAACTTTTTTGCATTTCTTATGACAATTGCACTGATGATCGCATGCCTTACAACAAGGTTGATGAGCAGGGTCCTTACACTGAATCGACTTCTCCTGATAGGTTAAAAATCCCTCTATACTGGTTAAAATTTTATATTGCAATGATATGTCCAATGATGAAATATCGATACGTACTTTGAATGGAGTAGAGGGAGAAGTAAGATCATATATTTTTTTCTTATTATCTGGATGCTTAAAGGACTCCAACAATTTTTTATCTAGACTTTTATTTTGACGTAGTATGTTTGCTAAAGCAACATTTGGGGTTTTTGTAGCTGAATCTTTGTGAACAATGACAAATGTTTTCAACAGTTTGCTCAAAATATCAGCAAACACATCGACAGCACAAATTAATCTGGAATTGATGTCATGCATCTTCTAAAATAAAGATAAACATATGAAGGAAATAATGTACTTAATTCTTTAGAACCTAACAAATATGTCGTAGATTCTAAAACAAATACCTTACTACACTTATTAAACATATTCGTTTACAGATTATTTAAACACTATGATCCACAGATTACTTAATGCGCATTATTTTACACATTTTATTTAAAGATTGAACAGCCATTCCCAATTTATCAACACTAATCACTAGCCTGTGCAAACACCCATGGGAAGTCATCTATAGTTACTTGCAGCTACCATCTTTGGCTAATAGATTGAAAGTTGGGTATTATATTGACAAGTCCATAACCTGTGGAAAAATCCATGGGTTTACGTCCTTAAATATTACAGCCAAGGAGGTCATTGCTATTTGCACAACATCACTCAATGAATGTCAGATTAATTGTTTCAAACCATACCGTGCATCCATGTGGAGCACTTTAGTACAGATATACGGTATGTTGCAAATCCAGTGAAGTGCTCACAGTAACACATCGTTTTGGGTTTAATATATTTATCAAAAGATAACTTCCCCGCAACTTTAGCTGAAATAAAAACATGGGTTAGAACCTGTTGTTACTCAGTTATAGCAAAAACAGTCTGCCAGCATTTTATTATTTTGCAGAATAGTCTTCTGGATTCAGTAACTAAATTGTGAAACAACAGCTTCCAGCTCCCGGGAATACTATGACTACCAAATACTTCTGGGTGAGCTTTCTTGTTAATGCAGTTGTTAGCTTACACTTTTCAGGTGACACAAAAGTGTATCCTGTATCGGCGATACTTGATGTGGCTTCTGTGTTTGGGCTTTTTTATACAAAATTTCATAATGCAGGCTTTATTGACATTCACACATGTAGTTATTTCATTAAACAGTGAACAAATTTTTCAAAGACACCAAGCAAAATCCTGTCATTTAGTTCAAATTCTTTTACTACGTAATATGACATTTATGGCTACTTTTATTGTAATTCAGACATTCAGGAGGGAGGGGTATTGGCATTTATAAATTTATCACATCTTATGGTGTGAAAGAGTAAAAATACTTATTCGATTCTATCCTCCTGGTATGACAGGAACAAAAAACGACATAAAGTAGAGAGAAAAACTCTTGCAAGTCGGAATTTATTTGTAGTTGTGTGCAGAACTTTCCTGTCATTGCGTGTTGGAATGCTACAACTTTCCTCTCAATCGAATAATTTTATTCAAGGTAATGCAGGGGGTAAGTCACAACAATTTTAATTGCAAAAATATAGGCTAATGCATTTAATACTATTTTAATAAACATGTTATGAATTAAATTTTATAACAATCAACTTATCAATAAAAATTTTTTTACCCAATCTTTAGGGTAAATTGAAAGGATCATGCTTAACTATATACCTCTGTGTTTACTGTTACTTGAAACCACAAGTTCTGGTTATCACGTGTACATACAAGTGCGACAAGTGCAATTTTTCTTGCATGTAAATAGTGTGTTTTACAAGGCTTTTAGTTTTTCCTCCGAAAATGTAATTTTTCATTTTATTTCTGGCTCATAGCTTCCTGCCCATAGCCTGTAACTGCACCTTGAAACAGATCTTGGCAGATACTGAAAGTAGGAACCAATAGTAACCAGCAGAAACTACTGGTATTTTGAAGTAACCACCAGAGAACTAGTAGTAATTTGAAGTAATTACCAGAGAACAAGCAGTTTTTTAAGTAATCTTCACAGAACCAGCAACTAATTTTTTATTTTACTCAACAACGGTGTCTCCAAGGTGTTCATTTTCAAGCACAACACTTTGTGACCTTAAACTATCAAGGAAGATAATTAAAAGGACACCCAATTCCCAGTGCTTATTTCAGATACTTTATGTGCTTGTTAACTCTCTTTTTTATAAACAATTGATTTTTTACACACCAAACATTGTTTAGTTACTTAGGAAAAAACGCCCCACCAAAAATTGTTTAGTCATTGTTTACCTATATAATGCAAACTGTTTATTCCCAAAGTATTTTAAAATGAGTCAAACATGTTTCAAGTCTTATTATTAAAATTTGCATAATATATATTCATAGGAGAACAAATAAGTCACTTACACACTTGAATCTGAAGGCATTAGGAGGAAGAGCTATCATAATACGGATTGTGCAGAAGATTTCACATGTCTTATGTAGGGGAGAAAAAATGTTAATTGTACTTGAGTTTGTTAATTAGTTTAATTTTCTTCCATTAATTCACCCTATGCAAATTGTTTAGCAATTGGAAAAGGAAAAATATGCTTGAGCTAAGTTTAGAAAAAAAATATTGGACTTGCAGACTTCTGAAGCTTTCGTAATCAAAGCTTAAAAATTGAGGTAAATAAAAATTATTGCATACATCCAATCCTTATTTCCACATGTAGCGTACACAAAATAATGTGCATATCCTCCACTATTAAATTTTTGATAAGTATAACAATTTTAAACTCTTTTTAGTTTGGTTAGCCAAGCCACCAATGATTAAACTATTTTATCGCAACAATGTTGACATACCATCATTAAATGCTAAGTACGCAGCACCGATATTAAGCTTGTGCTTAGAAAACATTTCTGCCCTTTCGTTTTTGCAAATACAAAAACTTAAATAAGAAATCAAAGTTAAAGTTAGGTAAGAATGTTAGAAAAAAAGCAGTAAAGGTTAAATAATTTTGCTGTAAGTGAGTGAGAGTTAAATCTTGTGTGCATAAAATCTCAATTCACGAAGTCCTGCATTGTGTAAGATTTAATTTTTAGTACTTACACAAAGTGTTATCACTGTAAACACTTTACCGAATTTATTAGAAACATGTAAATATATAGAGGATAAAAAGTGTTAATGTTCTATCTACTTTTATCATTATAACATCCTATAAAACATGGAGATGTCATAGTATAGTGAACAGGATTGCATAGAGAAAGATCTACTTTACTGACTCACAAGGAAACACTTATTTTACCAATGGTAGCATATGATGAACACACATGTGATGCTCTCTAGGAAAATCGACTACTTCTCTTTTCGTATTAAAAAATACGAAATACGGAAATTTTGTATTAAAAAATATGGATTTCGTATTTTAAAATACACATATTTTTAAAAATTCGAAATTTGTATTCGTATTTTTGAAAAATAGAAAATACGAAATTCTATTTTTAAAAATAGAAAATACGAAATTCTATTTGTAAAAATAGAATTTCGGATTTTTAAAAATGTTACGTGTATCAAGTGAGTGGTTGAATAAACTGATTAGAAAAGCTACTCAATTTTAGAAGTTTGTTTTTAATAGGTTTTTAATTGGCTCAATGATTTCACAGGGACGTTTTTTTATCACTTTAGAATGAAATACGGCAACTCTAAAGCTTTGCAGGGAGGATTTCTCGTCATTTTAGAATGATATACGTTAACTTTAAAGCTTAGCAGGGACGTTCTCTCGTCATTTTAGAATGAAATACGGCAACTTTAAAGCTTCGCAGGGACGTTTTCTCGTCATTTTAGAATGAAATACGGCAATTTAAGCTTCCCAGGGATGTTTTCTCGTCATTTTAAAAATAAAAGAGGTCGATTTTCCTAGAGAGCATCACATATTAGAACTCATATCATTATTTAATACTGTTCACTATGAGTGGCATTAAAGAATTCATTTGATACAGTATTTCTAATTCAAGAGATATGAGCCTATCCTGTAAAAAGAGTTTGTTGAATATATATATAGTAAAAACAGTGGTAATTATTTTTTCAACGCCTATTGTGAGTACAAAAAAAATTGCAGGTAGGTGCAGACCCTTTTTTCCTACAAGTTGCCAATTTATCATCTAAGTTAGAAAAAGGAGCTAGAGTCACAGCAAAGTTACAGCATGCAGATAATAAAAAAGAAAAATTGCAAAACATAATTGGAAATTGTATCAAGACAATTTTGTACTTGTTCCTACAATACAAGGAGCCCCTTATATACTTCAGAAAAGATAAGAGGAAAAGAAATGAGTGGTTTTTGAAATGACAGTAGAAGAGTAAATTTTTTAAATAAAGGATACAAGAGGAGAAACAATCTTTGAAACAATCTAAAAAACGGTGCTGGTATAATGATAAAGACAAAGAATAAATTGAAAACCATTTTTGCCTGGGCTCCTTAAAATTTTATGAATCTATATATTAATACGCCTTGTGTGTGCGCACGGTGAGGCCAAGGACAAAAATATACGGGTCATTTTCTTATTTCTCATGCATTGTGTCCCCAAAGCGTGGCGTTACGCTAAAATTTACTAAGTTAAAAAAAACGCAAATCAGGGGGTAACTATTTTAACATTTAATTCTTTTTTCTTATTACTTTAAAAAATAAAACTCTTGTTCTTTATTTTATTAAAGCTAATTTTTATTATATTTTTAAATGTTTTTATTTGTTTTGTTTTTTTTAAAGCCCCGTTGGTCGTTATAGATAGAATAATTTAATTTTACCCCCGGTTTACCATGTGCGCGCCGTATATCACGGAAACGAAGTTTATGAACTGAAAAAAGAAAACCGAAGCGAAAAAGGTTGTCTCTTTTTCAAAGTAATCCTGAAAAAAGTTATTTCAAACAATGTTTATTCATCATGAGGTTAGATTAAAGCTTATTTGTTTCTTCTATCATTTTTGTGTTCTGGGACTGAGGTTGCTTTCTTTTTAAATGAATTTTAAACGAATTCGAATGATAATTCGAATCTAAAATGTAAAAAACAAAACTGTTGTTGTAGAGCGGCTTTGTTATAAAGAAGAAAAACGTACGATGATATAACGTCAAAAAGAGAACTGATTGGAAATGTATCAGACAATTGTAGCTAGCTATACATTTTCAATTTGTTTTCTTTGGGATGAAGCGAAGTTTAGTAATCGAAGTAAAATAACTGATTGGACTTTTATCCAGAGAACGCTAGCTAGTGGCCTACTGATGAGTAAGCGAAAGAAAAGCAAGTGTGTTGTTTAGATTATCTGGTAGATAAATGAATTTAGGTGAATAACGATTTTTAAGCGGTTTACACAATCAGAGCTAAACTTTGCCTTAAATATGAAGTTAAATATGTTTTGTCTTAAGCCTGAACATATTTCTTTTTGTAAGAATATACCCAGGGTCAGTTAAGAATATCTTAAGAAAATGTCCAACCTCAATTGTTTGTTCTAAATATAAAAAGAATTTGCCAATAGCTATATCAACTTATAGCAAGCTTTATTTTATTAAAGCATTATATATTTTCAGGACATAGACATCCTAACAATATAATTAAGAATAACGAGGATAATATTTGTCAAGAAAGTTAGGAACTTTTTTTGTAAGAATATATAAACTTCAAACAATAGGTCAGAAGTTCAGAATATTCAAGAATATGTCTAACCTTGATTTTTTGTTCTAAATATAAAAAAATTGCCAATAGATATAGCAATATATAGCAAGCTTTATTTTATTGAGGCATTATATATTTTTAGGCTACGAGGATAGTATTTGTCAAGAAAGTTAAGAACTTTTATTTGTAAGAATATACTCTAAACAATGGGTCAGAATATCCTAAGAATATGTCTAAGCTTGATTGTTTGTTCTAATATAAAAATTTGTAAGATGCACAAATTTAATTAGAAGTTTTCTTTTTAATTGCGTATCTCACAAACTCAACTTTTTCTGTTCAACATAATGAGCCGTTACATGCAGTAAAAATTACCATTAGCAATAGTAACTTTATAGCAGGCTTTATTTTTTTAAGGCATTATAAATGTATTTTGAGGCCATATTCATGCTAAGAAAACATTAAGAATAATGAGGATAAGATTTGTCAAGAAAGTTAAGAACATGAAGGCTGAAACGAAAACACACTATTCTTATAAAATACAGCGTGTATATCCTAGAGCAGAATTTATATAAAATGTAAAAAGTAATTTTTCGTTGTTACTGTTTTTAACACTACGAAGTGGTTCATCATCATCATTCTCGGCTTAACGTCCGTTTTCCATGCTAGCATGGGTTGGACGGGGTATATTAATGACCCTCTTCCAATTTGATCTAGACTGTGTTAGATCTAAACTCAACTTCCGCTGTATCAAGTCTGTCCTTATAACCTCCTGCCAAGTCTTTCTCGGTCTGCCTCTGGGCTTTGCCCCAGGAACTATCAAGTCTCTACACTTTCTTACCCAATTATCCTCCTCCATTCTTTCCAAGTTCCCCAGCCAATTCCATCTTCTTATCTGGATAACATCTTTAATTCTACGGATACTTAGCCTGCTTCTTAGCTCATCTGAACTCTTTCTGTCTCTCAGACTGGCGTTACACATCCACCTAACCATTCTCATATCATTCCTTTCTAAACGGTCAAGATCTTCCTGCTTCACTGCCCATGTCTCACTACCGTACAACATAACACTTCTTACACAGGCCTCACACAACCTACCTTTTACCTCAATTGACAAGACTCTGCTGGTCAACAAAGGAAGTAACTCTCTGAACTTTTTCCAAGCAGAACCTATCCTGCAAGTGACACTTCTTCCAACACCCCCTTCACTCGTTATAATAAACCTTAATGTAAACAAAGTTAAATCAATGTTTACATCTGTTCCGTTACGGTTGTTTGAAATATTATTCGATTCTTAAATTCGAAAACGCTGCATTGTTATCATGCACGACACGTTTTTGCGCATTGGTAGGGTTGCTGTATGCAAGAGCAGGCCTATCAATAAGGGTAGAGCTATTGCTCTTGCTCATGCAAAGGCTCGCCCAATTCTGAGAAATGAGAAACTAGCCGAGCCATTAATTGCTCCCCCAATTCTAAAAAAAGTTGTTCTAGCTGAGCAATATCAATTCATCTCACATGGAAATCAATGTTCTCTTTCTTATTATTTACAGTAAAAAAGAACAAAAAGATATAAAAAAGATAAAATAAAATAAATAAAAAAGACTTTGTGATAAAATATGCGTTTATAATCTTATTCTATTTATTCAGATTGCTCGCCCAGTTTAAATTATTGTAACCTTGGGGGAGCGATTTATTGCTCTGGTGTTATTTTCTTATTGATAGGCCTGCAATAGACTAAATAGCTGATTTGGTATGATCGTTACAAACTGTACATTGTGGAAATTTTGCAATAACCTTTTTTATGTGACTTAACGATTTTTCCTTAATGTCTGGTATACTATCATCCCCGGTGTACTTCTGACATGGCAAAGCAAGTACAGTACCGCCTGAATGTAATGTTACATGTGCACGATAGTTATCACCTTTACACGAGCTTTCGGTAGCGTCAGAACTTTCGTTTTTATTATATATCCATTGTTAAATACATGATCTATTTTTGCATGTCAAAAACAATAGAGTTCATGTCCCACACGTGAAATTTAACGATCGCATGAAATTTTCGTGTGGCTTATTGTTTTTTATAATTACCGCAGCTGCTAAGGGATTAACACAAAAAAATATTTAAAATTTAATTACCCTTATTGTCTCTATTGTTTCAGCGTACGAACATCTTTTATTCACACATGAATTTATTTGTTAAAGTATCTCCGATTTTGTAAACGCTTATGCGAATGTTATTGTTCTGCACACGAAAGAAATGCTATATCTTTTGTCTATACATGCAACGATTTATATTACGCTAGTTAAAATCTATAATCTTTCGATTAAAATAGTCTACCATATAGGAAATGTGATATAAAAACAAGGCAGAATCATTGGCGTAACACCCTCCTTCGTTATGATTTTTAATTAACTTTAATACTGTGAAAGACTTGAAATATTGGTAACTAAACTATATTCCGTAAAAAAAACTTGCACTTAGATTTATTTAGATTTTCTTATAAGACTGCGGAAAAAAACATTTAAAGAACACTTGAAGCTTTTTTTACATTATTTTAAGTGGGAGGAGAATAACTTGCTGCATAAATATAACTTTCAAAACAACACAAGCATATTCTGTATAACTTTTAGAACCAGCACGAGAAAACGTTTTGCCGCATAACCTCTAAAAAAAAGTTTTTGAGCATGCAAGTATTTTTATTTTTTTACCTTGGCAGCTACTTAATAATTCAAAACAGGAGAACAAATTTATCTGAACATTTTTTTTGGTGAGATAAATTATTAATTTTTTTCCTTCGGAACAACGAAAAAGATAGGAAATATGCTTTTAATGACCGACAAGAAAATATTTAAAAATTTAATTACCCTTCGTGTCTCTATTGTTTCAGCACACGAACATCTTTTATTTACACATGAATTTATTTGTTAAAGTATCTCTGATTTTGTAAACGCGTATGCGAATGTTATTGTTCTGCACACGAAAGAAATGTTATATCTTTTGTCTGTACATGAGTTATAAAGAATCTTATAACGAAACAGAATTTTTAAGCTTTATAAAACCCTTTGAACAATAAATAGAAATAGAAATACAAGGGTTGAAACAAAAAGTATGCAATTTTAAACTAATGTTTGTTAGCATCGTGTTTCTTTGAAAATTTAAAACAGTTAATAAGGACAAGGAACAACGAAAAAGATAACAAATATGCTTTTAATGACCGGAGGCACGACCATCTCTTTCTATTACGATGGGTATAACTTTGTACAAATGGTCAATATATCTATTGCATTTAGCCACCGTTAAGCGTGTCCAGAAAGTCTTGATCGCGTTAACCAATTCTTCTTTAGTTGACGGCTTCACGCGCCTTCGAATAAACTGTTTGAGTTCCGACCACAACATTTCAATGGGATTTAGGTCTGGGCTCTCTGCTGGAGTAGGCCAATGATTGATGTTATTATCTTTCATAAACTCCCTAGCCAAAATAGATGTATGCTTTGGGTCGTTGTCCTGCTGGATAATACACCAGCTTTCCAACACATGAACATGCTTCAAAAACCGGACCACAATCAAGACTGGAGGCCGAGTAATGAAGAAATTATCGCGATAAAGAATCGTTCTCATTCTGTAAAAAATTTTTCGCAACGTTTAATAAGAAGAATATTTCCACTACAGGAAAGACAAGGAAAAAGCGTCTATGGATCAAGTGTATTAAAAGACGGAAAAGTTGTGACAAAAGAGGCCCTTGATTTTGTCAAAGTTGAATTTATTAAAAGCGTCATTTTCAACATTTATATGGTAGCGGAAAATAAAAAAAAAGCTGTATGGTCAGAATCCAGAAATAGTATGAATGAATATTTAAATAGAAAAAAATTTAATGACAGTGACATTGATTTTATAATGTAAATAGTTTGATTCTAATATTTTTTTAGTATTACTAATAATTTTTTTAGTCTATATATACATTTGTAAACTTATCACCTTCTGTATATATTTTATTAAAAACAACTGCAACCTGTTTGATCATTAATTGAGCTTTCGCTTGTCTACCAGTTGTTTATCTAATTAAATATGCAAACCTTTAAAACATTTTAAAATAATTAAATTAAGCAACAAGGGGGAGAGCAACTTTACACATGCTGATAAACACGTTGAGGTAAAAATGATAAAAATAACACGAGAGGGGAAATATATATTTTTTAGCGCGATGTAATAAAGATGTAAATTTAAAAATCTATATAAAAACTTTCTACACTTTTTTTATAAGAAACAAATTTATCAGAACGCCGAAGCTGAGATTTTGTTAAAAATTAAAAGCATTTTAAAAACGTACATAGCCTGAATTTTTTCATAGATTAAGAACAAAATAACGTGAGTCTTGAAAAAAAATTATTTTTTTTAGCGCGATGTCAAAAATGCGTACATGACTTTAAAAATCAAAACTTTCTATTTTAACATTTCTATTTTATTTGAGGAAGAGAAAAAAAAATTAAAAACTTTACACACAATGCGGAAATATAAAAAACTTTTTAGCGCGATGAAAAAAAACATTTGTAAGAAAAAATAAAAATCTAAACTTTCAGCGTAATAAAAGTGTTAATATTATTCTCTCGATCATAGTTGATATTTCGTGATTGTTAACACATTTAAACAATAGCATACATGTCTTAAAATTAAACAAAAGTTTTCGCATATACTATTGTTAACGCACGCGATTAAAGACAACAATAGAAACATGCAAAATACATGTGATAACAATAGACACATGAAGTTTCTTTATGTAAACATGCCCTCATTACGCGACATCGTGAAACGCATGTACATGTAACATTACATTCGGGCGGTACTGTATATAGTTTTAGCAGATTTAACTTTTTACATAACCGTTGTTAGACACCTTCGATTTTGTTAGACCTTTTGCATTTTTATTTTATTTTATTTTTATTTTGTTGTTGGACCTGCTTATATTTTTAAACGTTTTGTTTCAACGGGTATAAATATAATGTAGATTGTGAGCAACCTCAATCCCAGGGCCTTTTTTCTCTTTTATTATTATTTTTTTTATTGCTGCACATGGTTATTTTTTTGGACGTTTTGTTTCAGCGGGTATAGATATAGAATAATGCAAATTGTGACTTTTCAAATTACTGTGTTCTATATTTTTATTTGGCACCCCTCATATGAACTCGATGAGAGATTCAGTGGATTCTTCCACGGGACTTCAGCTAGTCAATTGAAAGAATATGACAGTACTCTCTGAATTCAAATGGTGTACAGTACAGTCTGAATGTAATCTACCGCGTACGCGAAACTCGCATGAGTAGTTACACAGAACAATAACATCGCGATAGCTTTTGTTTTTTTAAGAAAATAATTGCCTCGCTGATAAACAATGATCCCACGCGATCGATTGTTTAAATCACAATAGGTTGCAAGATCAATTTTAGCAATCTATTTTGCGCGAACTCTTTTGAAATTTTTAATTGCAGTAATTAAATATAAAAGTTATCTCCACAAAGGATGTTTTTTTAGATCGCATTTTAAAAGTTTATAAACGAAAAGCGGCGATAGAAATGTTTTTTTAGATCGCATTTTAAAAGTTTATAAACGAAAAGCGGCGATAGAAATGTTTTTTTAGATTGCATTTTAAAAGTTTAAAAACGCAAAGCGGCGATAGAAATGTTTTTTTAGATGGCATTTTAAAAGTTTAAAATCGAATAGCGGCGATAGAAATGTTTTTTTAGATTGCATTTTAAAAGTTTATAAAGGAAAAGCGGCGATAGAAATGTTTTTTTAGATCGCATTTTAAAAGTTTATAAACGAAAAGCGGCGATAGAAATGTTTTTTAAGATCGCATTTTAAAAGTTTAAAATCGAATAGCGGCGATAGAAATGCTCTTTTAGATCGCATTTTAAAAGTTTATAAACGAAAAGCGGCGATAGAAATGTTTTTTTAAATCGCATTTTAAAAGTTTATAAACGAAAAGCGGCGATAGAAATGTTTTTTTAGATCGCATTTTAAAAGTTTATAAACGAAAAGCGGCGATAGAAATGTTTTTTTAGATCGCATTTTAAAAGTTTAAAATCGAATAGCGGCGATAGAAATGCTCTTTTAGATCGCATTTTAAAAGTTTATAAACGAAAAGCGGCGATAGAAATGTTTTTTTAAATCGCATTTTAAAAGTTTAAAAACGAAAAGCGGCGATAGAAATGTTTTTTAAGATCACATTTTAAAAGTTTATAAACGAAAAGCGGCGATAGAAATGTTTTTTAAGATCACATTTTAAAAGTTTATAAACGTAAAGCGGCGATAGAAATGTTTTTTTAAATCGCATTTTAAAAGTTTATAAACGAAAAGCGGCGATAGAAATGTTTTTTTAGATCGCATTTTAAAAGTTTATAAAAGAAAAGCGGCGATAGAAATGTTTTTTTAGATCGCATTTTAAAAGTTTATAAACGAAAAGCGGCATTTAATAGTTGTGAACAATGCTTCTCATATGTTTCTTAAATTAAAGGCGCTGGAATCTTTTTAAGTAATTAAATCAACAATACATTCTCGCGCAATGTATTATAAAACTTCGCGAAAGATTTTTATTATTTAATTACTTCACGCTAATACTTAAGGGAATAGCTTATCAATACATTTACACAATGCATCTCGCTATTACAAGAAATATAATTGCTCCGATATTTCTTCGCGAGCGCATTGTTTTTTAACACGCAAATATAAACTCGCAAAACCCTTAAGGGATTTAATTATAACAAAAGACAAACGAATGCCGTCCTCCACGCAAAGGTGTGATATTAGCATGTACGCGGTAGATTACATTCAGACTGTACTGTAGCACATGTTAATTGGGGTTACAAAAGTAAAGGTGCGTCTCCAATGACTCCCAGTACAAGGAACCTGGTTTACTAGTGTTTTTTGTCATTCTGCATTAATAATTTTACAAATGTGTTGTTGACCTATGACTAATAACCACCACTATATTGATTTTACCAAAACAATAGACTGCCTTACCCTTGTTACTTAAGGCCATAAGTTTGACCACATGCACGGTGGGTATAAATATGGAGCAGAACACAGTAAGCCTCTTGCTCTTGAACAGTTCAGACAATTACCCGCCTACCCTCCCCAATTAATGTACCAATTAGTTTGTTGTTCTTTCCTTCTATATTCAACACGCTTATACAATATTGGCGATGTCATGACGACAATAAAGATCCGGCACGTTATCTCTCGCGTATTCGTCAACACGCAAATACAACATCGGTAATGGCATAAGTGTTACTATCGTTATAGGTGAGATAAACAATAGAGTGCGGAATCGCCGTTATTGCTGATATAGTTTGGTTGAGTGATTGTTGATTCACAGTCAAGACTCTTAATGTTATATGCTGTTGGAGACAGCCCTTGTTTATATTGACTTGTGTGACTATTGCTGTGGAAGACAGCTTCCGTTGATATATTGATTATTGTTATCTTGTTTGTTCATATTGGTTGTATACTAAGACTTTTATGGTGAAACAGTTACAACAGAGACTGATAGTGGTATTCTATTCAACATTGGTAGCAGAGGAAAAATGTCGAAATCGATACCACCCCCGGAGTTTACCGAATCCATGAGCTGGACAGACTACAAGAAAGAAATTAAGATATGGCAAGCTTTGACAACGTTGGATCCAGAAAAACAAGGACCCTGTTTATATCTGTCACTTAAAGGTAAAGCAAGAGAGGCAGCTCTGGAACTAGACATTGACAACATTAAAGGTGAAAATGGTGTTACCTTGATACTGAAAAGACTAGATGAATTGTACTTAGAAGATTCAACTCAAACTGCGTACTTGGTCTATCAGAACTTTGAAACATTCAAAAGACCAGATAATATGAAAATGAAGGACTACCTAGTGAAATTTGAGCAGCTGTACACAAAGATCAAAGATCATAAAATGGAGTTACCAGACGGTGTTTTGGCATATCGTGTATTGAACTCAGCTAACCTATCAAGTGAACAGATGACTCTTTGTCGAGCAACCATGATTGATCTGAAATATGATGAAATGGTTAAACAGCTGAAAAGATTATTTGCGGATGCAATCACCTCAGCTCCAGTTGGTGCTCAGTCAATGTCTTCCCAATCTAAAGAAGAGCCTGTATTCTTTAATGACAGCAACGATGCTAATTCTGTGTATTACGGCGATTCCAGGCGACGAAATTGGTATCGAGGAAATGGGGGCAGAAGAAGAGGGAGCTACAATTCACAACAGAAGAAAGGAGGAAGTGATGACAAAGGAATTTTGAATCCTTTGGATAGAGATGGAAATGTAACAAGATGCAGAATTTGTGATAGCAAATATCATTGGCAAAACGATTGTTCAGTAAAGTGGAAAGGTCCAGATAAGATCACTTTGTTTCAAGCAAAGAACATCGAGAATGAGGAAACTAAAGTATTTGTTGGAGAAACTCTTAACTGTGCAGTTCTTGATTCAGGATGCTCTCAAACAGTTTGTGGTAAGAATTGGTTAAAGTGCTTTCAAGAGAGTTTGGATGATGATGGACAAATTACAGAAGGATCGTCCAACTCCACCTTTAAGTTTGGCAATGGCGGACCAGTCCAATCCATGAAGAAAGTCTCACTTCCAGTCACAATTGGGAAGCATGAAATTGATTTGGAAGCAGACGTTGTTGATACTGACATACCCTTATTGCTTTCAAAAAGTGCAATGAAGAAATCATCAACTGTCATTGATTTTGACAAGGACATAGCAGTTATGTTTGGAGAAGAACAAAAGTTAATAAAGACTACCTCAGGACATTATGCTTTACCCCTCACAAAGAAAAGGAAATTGATTGAAGACAGCCCTAAAGAAGAAGCAAAAACAGTTTTCTCCTGTTTAAACACTGCCATCCCATCAGAAAAGGACATAATAAAGCTTCATCGTCAATTTGGTCACTGTCATGAAAGCAGGTTGATAAGGTTAATTGATTCTTCAAAGATTTGGAGGAATACAGAACAGATATCGAAGATAGTCAAGGAAGTGTCCGAAAATTGTGATGTTTGCAAAAGATACAAGAGGCGAAAACTCAGACCGATAGTCAGCATACCTTTGGCTTCTGAATTCAATCAAATTGTTGCCATGGATTTAATCACCTATGAGCAAGGCATCTGGATTTTACATTTGATCGATTTGTTCTCCAGGTATTCTGTGGCATGCGTGAGAAGATCCAAGAAACAAGAAGTAATGATTGATGCGATTATGAAAATGTGGATAAGCTACTTTGGCCAACCAAGAAAGTTTTTAGCTGACAATGGTGGAGAGTTTTTGAATGAAGATTATCGAGAAATGTGCGAGATGTTTAATATTGAAGAAGCAAAAACCGCAGCTGAAAGCCCTTGGTCAAATGGTATATGTGAACGCCACAACGCTGTAGTCAAAGAAGCAGTCAGGAAAACGATGGAAGACTCACATTGTAGTTTGGAAACAGCAGTTGTTTGGGCAGTAAGTGCTAAAAACTCCTTGAGTGGACATCAAGGATACAGTCCAAATATGTTGGTGTTTGGGAAGAATACTAACTTTCCAAATGTACTGAACAATGAATTGCCTGCCTTGGAGACCAGAGTTTCGAGTGTTACTGTCGAAAAGAATCTGAATGCAATGAATAATGCCCGAAGAGCTTTCATTGAGTCAGAATCATCCGAAAAGATAAAGCGTGCTTTGAAACACAAAGTCAGGAGCTGCAATGATGCGGTTTTTGAGAATGGTGACAAGGTTTATTACAAGCGTGCCAACAACCCAAAATGGAAAGGACCGGGTTGTGTAATTGGTCAAGAAAACAAGAACATCCTGGTGAAGCATGGTGGTGAACTCATCAGAGTACATCCAGCTAGCTTGATTCATGTCCACAAAGCTGTGCCTACCCCTCCAGGAGAAGTGCATCACACAATCTCTGTTGAAGAAGAAAACAATGGAACTGCTCAAGAGGATTTACATCCTTCAGAAGATGATGACTACGATGAAGGAGAGAAGCAAAATCAAGACCCCACTCTGTATAACGATGATGCATCTAGGGGAGATGAAATTCACCCTGAAAATGAAATATCGCATGAAGGAAAAGAGCACACGGAGCAGACACAAGTGAATAAAGTTCCCAACGCCGAAGCCAAAAATACAATTCAACCTAGTGTGCATTTACCTCCTGTTAAATCAAGAATCGCATATAAACTAAGAAGCTCTGAAGATCTGAAAGAAGGCATTGTTAATAGTAGAGCTGGCAAAGCGACCGGTAAATACAGATATCATCTAAATATCCAATCACCAAAAGACAATGAGATAGATGTGTTAGATTTTTCATCAGATGTTGTAGAATGGCATCCCATCACAGAAGAAGTAATGATTGCATCCAACAAGAATCAAGATTCCATAGAGGCAGCCAAAGAAAAGGAGCTCAGGAACTGGAAGGACAACAATGTATACTGTGAAGTGGAAGACAATGAGCAATACACAATCAGTTGTCGTTGGGTGATAGAAACAAAGAAAGTCAATGGTCTTGATGTAACCAAAGCCAGGCTCGTTGCACGAGGATTTGAGGATGAAGAAGCAACAAACAGAAGAAAGGACTCGCCTACTTGCGCAAAAGAATCGTTACGAATAACCCTTGCTCTTATCGCATCTTCAAGGTGGACCTGTAAATCAATGGATATCAAACGAGCTTTTCTCCAAGGAAATTCTCTGGACAGAGAGATATTTGTAAAGCCACCGAAAGAAGCCAAAACTATGAATATTTGGAAGCTTAATAAATGTGTCTATGGTTTGAACGAAGCATCACGTTACTGGTACAATCGTGTACATGAAGAGTTTATCAATATCGGATTGACCAAATCTGACTATGACGATGCCCTGTTTTATTACAAACCGAACAAGAAGGAACCATGTGAAGGAATAATTGTCATTCATGTTGACGATTTCTTGTATGGTGGATCTACCAAGTTTGCAAAGAAGATCGAGGAGATCCACAAGAAATTTATTGTTGGCTCACATCTTGATGCACCTTTTAAGTACGTTGGTTTAGAGCTAAGCAGAGATGACAAGTCTATTATGGTTCATCAAGGAAGCTATATTGACAGAATCGACGAGATGGAGGTCAAAAACCGAAATGACAAAACCAAGCCCTTGGAAAAATGCCCGCAAAAAGATTACAGAGCAATATGTGGGCAATTGAATTGGGTTGCCAGCCAAACACGACCTGATTTGTCATTTGAAGTTTGTCGTCTGAGCACCTCGTTGAACAGAGCTACTGTTGACGATCTGATACAAGCCAACAAGACAGCACGGAAATGCAAGCAAAGATCGGTATCAATCAAATTTCCAGAAGTACAGAAACCATTACATTTGGTTGCTTTTTGTGATGCATCATACGCCAATCTGAAAGACGGATCGTCACAAGGTGGTATCATCGTCTTTTTAAAGGGGAAGAATAGAAAGGTTGCACCTCTCGCTTGGGCATTTAGAAAAATCAGAAGAGTATGCAGAAGTACGCTCACAGCAGAAACCATGGCACTCTTAGAAGTATCAGAAACTTGTTTTTGGTTATCTCACATCATCAATGAATTATTGGATGATCCACTCGAAACGACAGAGATTTTTACTGATAATCAGTCTTTATATGAGGCTGCTCACTCGACTACAGCTGTTGAAGAAAAAAGATTAAGAGTGGATATTGCTGCTATCAGACAAAGTATTTCGAGAAAAGAGTTTGTTCTGAAATGGATTGAAACAAAATTTCAACTTGCTGATGTATTGACGAAACAAGGAGCTGATGCAACCAAACTCCTGGAGACATTCAAGACATCAAGCTTTTGATTCTTAAACATCTGTACATATGTAAATACAAAAAAAGCTTTCCTGTATAAATCAACAACAAAATGAAACACTGAAAACCGTTCAATCAATGAAAGAAAGAGAAAGGAGATTGTTACTATCGTTATAGGTGAGATAAACAATAGAGTGCGGAATCGCCGTTATTGCTGATATAGTTTGGTTGAGTGATTGTTGATTCACAGTCAAGATTCTTAATGTTATATGCTGTTGGAGACAGCCCTTGTTTATATTGACTTGTGTGACTATTGCTGTGGAAGACAGCTTCCGTTGATATATTGATTATTGTTATCTTGTTTGTTCATATTGGTTGTATACTAAGACTTTTATGGTGAAACAGTTACAACAGAGACTGATAGTGGTATTCTATTCAACAATAAGGACAAGAATAATTGATATGGATGGTGACTAGATGCGTGGCGCTGCCTGGTGGCCAATGTTTGATTTAGCTTCAGGGTTCTGGTGAGGGTGCTGGGCTTTCTTCGTTATTCGGTTTAAGTTTAGAGTTGTATGTTCCTTACAGTGATAGGGTTATGTAAGTATTTTGTATGTATGGAGCGTATCAGTTAATGTCAGTCTATTCTAATGAGACGCACATTTAATTGTCATTAATTGTCATGTAGTGTCAAAAGTCTGTTGTGGAAATGTCTAAAATAAGACAGTGGCCATATGGTGCCCGTAAAAGAAGCCCTATGGGCCAACCTTTGTGATAAACACTCACCATAATAAGACATGTGTCAAGTGTCATGAGTCCGTTGTCACAATGTCTAAAAAGCCAGTGGCCATATGGTGTAGTGAAAAGAAGTCTATGGGCCAACTGCTATGATAAACACTCGCCATAATAGACATGTCGTGTCAAGAGTCTGTTGTCAAAATGTCTATAAGAAGCCGGTGGCCATATGGTGCAATAAAAAGAAGCCCTATGGGCAACACTCACCATAATAGACATGTAGTGTCAAGTGTCATGAGTCCGTTATGTAAGACATGTAGTGTTAATTGTCTTGTCTGTTACAATGTCAGTAATTTTCTTTCAGTACAAGCGCAAGTTTAGAATGGCAGTCCTTTGTCACAAGTGCCTCGTCAGGAGTCCTAGTCATGAGTTCTTCATCAGAAGGCAGTTACAGCATGGTGAGTTATTTTCAGTCCCAAAGCACAAAGTTTAGATTGTGAGCATACACAATAATAAGTTCTAACGAAGCCCCAGCACCCCAACCCATACCCTAAATATAACTGTAAACTATCTAAGAATACATTATCTCTGAACCATACCAATTAATCTATCGCATATGTGAAACATTGTAATTTCCCTTGTTTTCAAGAAAAATAATTGTCTATCAAGACAATGACACTACGTGATTAATTATAAAAAATTACAAAAAGTTGCAAGCTAGTAATCTAATTTGTGAGAATGCTTTCAAAATTTTCGATTGCAGTAATTAAATTTAATAATGTTACATTTTAGATACCTAAGTTACAGGGCAGTCTTGTGAATGCAAAACAAGCTAAAACATCAGCGTGGTTCACCTGGAAATTATTCGAACAGGATCAAAAACAGCTAAAAGGTGTCAACGTATTTTTCCTGAAAACAATCAAAACAGAATTAAAGAAAGCTAAAACATAGATGAAATCTCTTTGAAAACTATCAAAATAGAATTGTATAAAGCTGAAGCGTTGCCCTAATTTGTACGAAAATCATCAAAATGGGATCATAGAAAGGTAAAAAGTGTTGTTGTGACTTGCTTGAAAATGTCATACATAATTGCACAAATCTTTAAATATCCTCAGTTGGTTTTTAAAACCATGGAAACGTTTCACCCAAAGAAACTAACCTTGTGCACATTTTTGTAACACAAGTCATGAGAAGAGAATTTCTAAAAATAATTTTACGCAATACCTTTATCAGATTGTTGATTTTGTTTTTATGAGAAAAATGTGTACAGAGTTTTTTGTAAAATTTCTTTTTGCTTTATTCTAAGGTCCATGTTTCTGCCAAGCGAAAACCTTGGCAGAAACAAAAATTTTCTTAAGTTTAGCGTGACACAGCTTATAAACACAATATCTTACAGTGTCAAACTGAACCACAGCTGAACTAGCTGTGCTGCATGCATCAGCACAAACTGACAAGTTCTGCTGAGACATTTATTATTTAGGAAAAAAATTAAGGAAAAATTTAGGAAAAAATTGTCCAAAATCGTAGGCACGATTTTGTAAATTTTGATGGCGCTCAGTTTGACTCAGCTTGGCTGATTCTTACAAAAAGGTGTGCTAAACAAACTTGTTTAACCCTTAGGGATTTTAATTATAACAAAAGACAAACTGTTGCAATCCTCCATGCAAAGGTGTGATATCAGCGTCTACCCGTCAGATTACATTTGGACTGGACTGTAGTGAATTTCGTTATGAAAATGGCGACAAGGTATTTTACCAAAGGAAAAGTTGATAAATTTTGGTGCAGTTCTTGAAGTGGATAGGAATTTTATACAAGTTTGTCATGGGTTTGCCTTTTATACAGACATTGTCCTTGTCAATTAATGGAGATGCAATCACTTAGAGTAAACAATATTTATAACAATCTCTGAAAACCTGAAGAAAACATGAGACAAAAAGGGGACAAGAATGGGGGAAAAAGAAAGACAACTAAAAAAATACGAATTTCAACACAGTAAAGGATAACATTCCAATTTTAACCTACACTTCAAAAATTTTGCTCAGTTCTGATAGGAAAACTCTAAGGACAAAAAGGAAACCATGATATTCAATGTTCACAATCAGGTTAAATCCTGTCTATGAACATGTCAATGGAAATACTCCATTCTTTAAAACTAAATTCATCAACAACTAAAAACATGAAAATTTAAACTAAAAATTGAAAAATAGGAACAGATATTTTCTTGTTAGTTTCTAAAATATCACCAACCCCCTTTGCATTTAAAGATGACTGAAAACACTTTTGACATAAACATTTGACCAGGGAACTACTGCTTTCTGAGAAGGTGTAAAAAATTAAAAATAATTATCAATGACCTAATAACAACTGTTATCTTAGTTTATACGTAATTCTTTATATGGAGCTAAACACAGTTTAGCTCATGTTAATTGCAGTTCCCAATACTTGATAGTTGCTATGCAGATGCATCATTAAGGGTACACAAGATTGTCTTGCTCACCCAAGGCATCTTTGTCTCAATTAACCAAATCAAAGCTATGTGTCATAACTTGAAGCAACTTTCTTGTTGTTGATACTTTAGAGTAGGGGACTAAAGGTTTGGGTATAGTCTGTCCATATTAGGTGGTTCTAAGTTAGCCAATCAACAATCCAGGGGGCCCCTATAAATAGGAGAGAGTTACTCTGATTTAGTTTCTCACCAGTACTAGCAATAACTTGCTTAGCTGAAATATTTTTCGTATTTGGACATTGCTACCCCTCATCCTGTTGGTTGCAGCAATTATATCTACAAAGAAAAGTAATCAAGGAAGTGGTAAGAAAAAACTTTTTCAGCCTGTTGATGTTGTGAGGGAACCTCAAATGCGAACATTAACATCTCAAACATTAATAGATAACATCTTCATATCTCTATCCTACTGTGAAACCTCTTCAGGAAATCTAACTATAGGCATTTCTGATCATCTGCCACAATTCTTAATTTTGAATTCCTCTCTCCATGAAAAGAGTGAAACTAAAGAATCCTATTATTGAGACTGGAACTCTTTTGACCGTGAACATTTTATATTAGATTTTTTATCCTATGATTGGGATAAGGAATTGAAACTAGAAGAAAAAGACCCCAATGTCTCTTTCAACATTTTTTATGAAAAACTAAACCTTCTTGTAGATCAATATGCTCCCATGAGAAAACTGTCAAAAAAACAAACAAAATCACAACTGAAACCATGGATAACGAAGGGTATTAAAAAATCCATAACTCATAGAAACCATCTTTATAATTTGTTTATTAAAGCTAAAAATAAGACTCTTAAAGATACTTATCATAATCAGTATAAATCCTACAGAAATCAAATTGTATAAGTAAAACTAATTACTATAAAAAGTTATTTGACCAAAATATTAATAACTCTAAGTCAGTGTGGAAAGGAATAAGGGAACTCATCAATATCAAATGTAAAAGTGAATCTCCTAAAATCTCTTTAAACATTAATAATCAGCTTGAGACTGATCCTAACATATTAAGTAACACATTCAAAAATTATTACCATAGCAGACAAAATAAGACAACATATCCCACGCTCTAATAAAACTTTTAAACATTTTCTTAAAAACCATTCTGCTAAATCCTTTTTCTTTTCTCCAATAAAGAAACATGAGGTAATAAAAATAATAAAATCTTTGGATCCAAACAAGGCAACTGGACCAAATAGTATTCCAAATAAAGTATTGAATATTCTCCTTTTTTGAAAAACTTGTACACTCTAGATTAACATCCTTTCTGAATAAACATAACATAATTACTAACAAACAGTTCGGATTTCGAATTTATTGGGAACACACACATGAGCTTCTCTCAGTCTAGCATCCTCACCCGATTCCGCCAAATTATCCTCAGTTTATTCTTACAAAATTGAAATAAATTTTCTACTCCAAGTTTGTGTTTTTATTGGGAACTACAGCAATTAAATGGGCAAGAAATTGGTGGATTATTCCCATTAAAATTCTGAAAATGAGCTGCACAACCTGTATACAACATCGACATGAAGAATATGAGTTCATGCCAACTGATGTAGTGGAGTACTTCTAGAGACTTGAAGCAGTGTTGGTCAGGTGGTGACAAGATTTTTTATAATCCCCATCAATAAAAAAAAATCACAATTTATGATTTGATAAGTTGACCCAAGGTAGATTATTCGGTAAGACGATAAGAAATATTATTGCAGGATTACAATAAAACACTGAACAAAGAGAGAGGCTGTGTCGTACTAGGTTGCATTTACTGCGATAGTCTACCATTTTGTTTGCAGTGTCAATCTGCCCCTTAACCTAGCCCCAGACTATCTTTTCGCGGACTATAACTATTCTTTTTCAAAAAAAACGAATGAGAATGTGCAGAAGATTTATCTTTAGTAGCATGTGTTTCATTGTATATAAAATAAAAACAGGTCCCTCAGAGCTTGTGGCAAAAATTAAATTGCAAATGACCAATGCCGAAACATTCTTTGCATATATATGATTATTGCGTAACATTTCTCTTTCAAGTAAGGTTAAAAAAAAAGATCTGAAATAATTCTCACGCAAACATTTTTTATGCAGTTAAGATTTTGAAAATAATATACTTTCTATGACTACATGCAAACAAACAAACAGAAATTATACTCAAGAATAATATTGGAAGTTGTAAAACCACACGAGGACACAAACCAAGATTTAATGATCCTCAATGTTTCAATCAGAAGAGGACAAATGTTCTAAAATAGCTTTGCAGGTGAACATTGCAATTTTTCTAGAGCGATCTGCAACTTTTGCGCATGCTCGTGGACTTTTTTGCTTTTTTCTTGCTTTGCAAACTTTGTCCAACAATAGTTGTTTATGCTAATCGAAATCAGTTTTTCTATGATCTGATGTATATACTTGTTTTGTTAATATATTTAACACTTTCACTTATATTATAGTGACTGATAAATCTTGTTTATCAGTGTTTAAATTCCACAGTATGTACATACCCCCATTGAGTATCCTAGTACTCCACTCCATGTGGGTCAGCCCTACTCCTTCTAGAAGGTTCCTCCCAGAATCCCTTGCCTCAGAGTATATATAGTTGGCACATGGTTTTCATTTTCCTCTTCAGTTCTTCAGTCTAATTTGCTAATCATTGCACTCATTGCTGAATTTTACATAGCTAGCAAGCTACTAATTTTATATTAAAAAATGAATGTTTTCACTTACATTTTGCTGGCATTGGTATCCTCTGTACATACATCAGCTGCCTCCTCAGACAACGATGATGCTGCATCACAAGCAGGCATCCTCCATCTGGCAGCACAGAAAAAATCTAAGCGTCGAAGACCGCGTTGTCCTGGTTGTCGAGAGCCAGTTGACAATCATGACTTTAACCCTCCAAGTCGACTTTGCCAAGGTCGAGAAGTGTTGTCCTCTCGAGTGGACTCAGATCGACATGTCCAGCAGCAACACCTTTCATCTGCTCGGTCTACAACGCCTCAGCGTCAATCCAGCCACCAGAAGTCTTCAAACGAGACACAGGACCAGTCAGCAGCTCATCCACTCACTGACCTTCGTAACGAACTGGCTCGCCTTGAAGACGAACATGCCACTCTTCAGGGTAGCATCAAATCCGACGAAGCCAAACTTCGCCAAGAGATCGCTGAGCGACAGGCACAAATCCAAAAACTGCGTTCAGTCCGACCACGAACAGAGCCACTTGTTACTCCATCAGCCACGGCTAATCATTCCTGTGATGACCCGAACCTTCAAACACGGCAGCCCATCGACTATGTTTTCCGAAAATTTTGGCCGTCCTTCGGACCAACGATCACAACGCTCCCTCACAGACGTTTATCGCGAGCAAGAACATCGTTCCTCTGAGCTGTTCTTGCGACCATCTCGAACCTCGGATACTGGACAGGGTGAGCCTTTACGAATTGTCGATTTTATGTCCCGTCTGCGGCCTACTGAGGAAGAAAAAGTTATCACTACTGACTCTGGTGCACAAACTAGGCTTATGTTGTCGATTGGTCATGCAAAACCGAAATTGGAGTCTGTCAGCCTCGAACAATTTTCAATCGCCAATATGCGAATTTTTTACGAATTGTTGTGTAGTAATAGGCTTCCTACGTCTTCTGACTTGCGAGACTACCTCTCATATTCAATTAAAATTATGGAATTGGCTCGGAAGTATACCTGGGAGTCAGTGTTGAAGTATGATGATGAATATCGGATTCTTCAGCACACTTATGGCTACCCATGGTCCTTCGACAACAGCCATCTACACGAGGTTATGCTCATGCCCCGCTGGGCAATGCAATCACGCGCTTTGTCTAGTACAGGGGGGTCTAAGCCTGGTTTTACTGGGCCTTCGCTTCCTGCATTAGGTACACACACCCAGACTGGAATCGAGATTTGTCGAAACTTTAACCGCCTTAAGGGTTGTCAAAAACCGGATTGCAAATTCTCACACTCCTGCAACCGCAAGGTTGGTAATCAGGTTTGTGGCAAGCAACACCCAGGTTGTCAACACACACCTTCTAATTGACTAGATTTGCCTATGTTTTCCTCACCTCTCAATTTGAAATTATGGACCACTGAACTAGCTGATGACCCAGACAGGGAATTCCTTCTTGATGGAATTACTCATGGGTTCCAGCTTTTGCCTGCAGACATTTCTCTTACGCCTGCCGAAATGCATAATTATTCCTCAGCTACTAATCCTCTCTCTGCTGATAAGGTGGAGGCTACTATCATAGAGGAAATTAGTGCTGGCAATTATGTCTTGACAGACTCCAGGCCTACTATTGTTAGTGCCTTGGGGGCTGTTCCTAAGCCTGATAGTGAGGACCTGCGCCTCATTCATGACTGCTCAATGCCTCCTGGTAAAGGTGTTAACACCTACATTACCATTGAAAAACAACGATTTCAAACCATAGATCACGCTGTCAAGCTGATAAGTAATGGTTGTTTTCTGGCAAAAATTGACCTAAAACGTGCATACCGGTCAGTACCGGTGCACCCTTCTAACTATGCTGCCCTAGGTTTGAAGTGGAAATTCAAGGGTGCCTCAACTTTTTCTTACCTTGTGGATACACGCCTACCTTTTGGTGGTAGGAGTGCTCCTGGTATTTTTCACCGCATAACTCAAGCTGTTCGGTGGATAATGGCTAAGAAAGGCTTCAACCTCCTAGTTTGTGTACCTTGATGATTTTCTCATCATTGGAGAAACAGGAGTGAATGCAAAGCCGCATTCGATGCTTTGTCCGCTTACTTGTGTCTTTGGGCTTCCAACTCAGTCCATCTAAAGTTGTTACACCATGTCAGGAGCTTGTGTTCCTTGGCGTCCTTCTTAATTCTGTGGATTGCACGGTTTCCTTACCAGCTAATAAATTGTCTGCGTTAAAGGAAACGGTCAACTCTTTCTCCCTCCGGAAAAGAGCCTCCAAGAAACAGCTTCAACAACTTGCGGGACGCCTTAACTGGGCCTGTAAGGTGGTGTATGGTGGCCGTACCTTTTTAAGACGCGTTCTTGATCTGATGAACACTTTGTCGTCCCCTGCCTCGCGATGTCGCTTGACACCCGAATTCCACAGGGATATCGACTGGTGGTGTCAGTTCTTGGACGTTTTTAATAGGAAGTGCGACCTCTGTGACACTCGTCCCATTACTGACTTAGAAACAGACGCATGTTCCACTGGTATGGGTGCTTACTTTCAAGGAGATTGGTTTTATTCCCACCTTCTTGTTGATCACCCGGCCATTGCTCATATGCACATCAACTTCAAAGAAGCACTCTGCATAGTGTTTTCTGCGATGCGGTGGTGTTCTTCCTGGAAAAACAAAACTATCCATGTGTACTGTGACAATACTGCTGCTGTTGCTATGTTAAATAAGGGTACCACATCCAACATTGTTATTATGAAGTACCTTCGACACCTGTTTTGGCTTTCTGCTCTTTACAACTTTCGCTTAAAAGTTTACCATATACCGGGGGTGGAAAATGTTACAGCCGACCACATTTCCCGGTTAGACGATGCGTCACATATCCTTGCTTTCATGCAACAAATTGATCTGCAAGGGATATGTTCTGCAAATATCTCTGCCTTTTTGCACATGTCTGAGTCCTGTTACTATTATCTATTAGCTAAGTTTTTGTTATCGGTTAGGACGTTTTTTATTTTTGTTCTAGATCTCGCCTCTTTCAAACATGGCCTGCTCTCTGATGTTTTGTTTTTTCGTGAAGCCACCTACTCTGCTAACACAAAAAAGAGCTACCGCACTCATCGCTCTGCATATTATAAATTTTGTAAACTCATGCACCTCCCAATTGTTCCTGCTAATACATCAAGTCTCTGTATGTACGCTGCCTACCTTGCCTGTTTTCTCCTTCCGCAGTCAGTTTGTGTGTACCTCAATTTTGTTGGACTATTGCACCGGGAGATGGGGTTCCATAATCCACTCTCTGATAACTGGGTCCTCTCCTCTGTTCTGACTGGTATGAAGCGGATGCTTGGTGTTCCACCACAGCCCCGTCTTCCTATTACCATAAATTTGCTTCTTGGTATCCGGTCTCGTTTAAATCTCAATTCCAGTAAGCATGCCTCATTTTGGGCTATTTGCCTTGTATCCTTTTTTGGCCTATTTCGCAAGTCTCACCTACTACCTACATCGTCAGCTGCCTTCAATGCTCGCATCAACTTTACTAGGTCTGATTTTGTTTTATCCCATTCACAGTTGTTGATACTAGTTCGTTGGAGTAAAACCATCCAGTTGGGACAGCGTATTATTCCATCATCACCTTTGTGCCCAGTTGCTGCTGTCGCTCACGCGTTTTCTCTTACGCCTGATGTACCAGCTAACTTTCAAGCATTATGCTGGCACGACTCTGCCTCATTCGCTACTAGTATTTTTACCTATCGATCTTTTATGGCCTGTAGTTTTGACAGAGCTTGGGGTTCCTGCCCACCTATATGGGACTCACTCATTTCGACGGGGTGGTGCCACATATGCACTGGAAGCGGGGGTTCCACTGGATTCCATCTCCATTCTTGGAGACTGGAAGTCAGATTCTATGTTTCTCTACCTACACATGCCACTATCTCAGCGCCTGTCCGCCCAGCGTATCATGGCATTGCACCTTACCACACATTCCTAATTTACAATTTAACATACATTTGGATTTGGATATTCACATTACCTACTATGTATATATTTGTAATATAGACTCAGCTTTATATTAGCTACTTCGTCTTTATATAGTAGTATGCTCACTCATTTATCGTTGTATATATTTAGTTGTTTTTGTGTATGCTCGCTGCTCTTTGTATTTATTTGTTGTTGTTTTTAGTATTCTTGCTAATAGAACTGTTTACTGCATATTTGCGTTTTTACTGTGTGAGTTTAAGTGACTGATAAATCTTGTTTATCAGTGTTTAAATTCCACAGTATGTACATACCCCCATTGAGTATCCTAGTACTCCACTCCATGTGGGTCAGCCCTACTCCTTCTAGAAGGTTCCTCCCAGAATCCCTTGCCTCAGAGTATATATAGTTGGCACATGGTTTTCATTTTCCTCTTCAGTTCTTCAGCCGAATTTGCTCCTCCGCCCTCCCTGCTAACTATTTTCTAGATATTCGCATTACCTACTATGTATATATTTGTAATATAGACTCAGCTTTATATTAGCTACTTCGTCTTTATATAGTAGTATGCTCACTCATTTATCATTGTATATATTTAGTTGTTTTTGTGTATGCTCGCTGCTCTTTGTATTTATTTGTTGTTGTTTTTAGTATTCTTGCTAATAGAACTGTTTACTGCATATTTGCGTTTTTACTGTGTGAGTTTAATACTTATATATTATATATATGATACAAAGTGAGTAAAGAAACAAAAAACCGACAAACTTTGTATATTATATATTAAACTAGTCGAGAAAGCCCGTGAAAAAATCCACTGAGGCAGGATAGAAATGAAAAAGAAGCGTCATTTGAATTTTGATAACGTCAGCAATCCATATACAAAATTTTCACGTTGCCTCTATTGTGTAGAGCTTAAACTGCTGATCAAGAAAATGTATATGAACATGTGCCTTTCATGAGCGATTAATGATATGTAAGGGTTTAAAAATTTTGCTGACGTCAGCAATGGACCGTCAAAACCCCCCCAAAAATTTTTTCAGAAATTTGTATAACCTGTTGCCTTCATCGTATAGATCTTGATACGCTGATCAAGAAAATGTATAGGATCATGTAGTTTTGACAAACGATTGCAGAGATATAAGGGTTTGAAGGTTTTTTGATGACGTCATCAACCCGTCTGTTCCGAAAGGGATTTGGGGACCCAGGTTTCGGAAAATCACCCAAATTGGTCCTAGGTGGTCCCTAGTCACCCACGCGCTGAAAAATCATTGACGTCACCACCTGGTTACCAAGTTATTTGGCCTCAAAGTTTTAGGTGCACTGTAATGACTTCATTAATTTAAATTAAGATATTGACGTCGCACTGTAACATCAGAAAATTTAACATTTGAGACATTCGGCAACTTCAAAAGAAAATGAACACATCCACTATGACCGTCACATACACTTCGTATTATTATATAAGATATAATACAAATTTTATAAAAAGAAAGTTATATTGTTAAATCTAAACAAATATTGAGTTGATTTAGATAAACGTTTTTGTCACAGGAAGGTAAGCTTTAATAAGAACCACAATGATCATCAGGAAACCCCAGTGGAAGTTAACACAAAAATTATTTTTTGATATTGGATCCAACTAATCCATAAAATCATGAAAAATATGAGTTAGATCCTAAATATTGTTTTCTCAGTAAACCAGTTGCTGATTTGCTTTAAGGCATTGCCTTTTTCTACGAAACGCGTTTCGTACTGATGGTCTGGGACCAAACAAGACTAAGGACATAAAAGTGTTCAAAAACAAAATTTAGAACCTCACGTATAGGTAAATACATACTGGAATCAGTTTCCACTGTCATATTTATAATTTATTCGAAGTAATATACCAAGTTTTATATTTCATAAAACATATTTCAGATATATGCATATAATAAACTTTTTAAAACAAGCTTGTGTTATTACCACAACAAACAAACTTATTTGTGTATCATGTTTGATAACACTATCAATCTCATGTTCACAATACACCTGATATATTGTGGCATTTGCAACAGGTGTTTATTGTGTGATATTTGTTTATATGTTTATTGCAGAATCTTAAAGCAGTAAGGATTGCTGCTATGGAATTTTATTGGTGAAAGTCATTGTTTAGGTGAAAATACACCTTCCTCCAATTATGTTGTTGATTCACACTATACATAGAATTTTTAATTTTTTACTGGTGCTTGATTGCATTCACCAGCGTTGGAATTAAAAGTTAAAACTAATCTGCAAAAAAATTTTTGCCCATGAAGTTTACATTCAGCAAAATACGACGTTGTTTTAGCTCCGTTTTGATAATATTACACGAAATTCAGCATTTTTTAAGCTCCATACAATCGCATTTTGATGGTTTTAGAACAAAATATGGCATTGTTTAAGCTCCATAGGACCGTGTTTTAATGGTTTTAGAACAATTTTAAAATCTTAAAAAAATCACAAAGGACTTGATAAACAACTTTTTATTTTCCACAACATATAAGAATATAATTTTTAATAAAGGAATCCCTTTAATGATTCTCCCGGTCATGTGATACTTTTAAACCAATTACAGGTCCGTATTTTTAGGGTAGCCATAAAGATTTGAGGGAAAATACGCAGCTCACGCAGTCACCTCTTAAAAAAAAAGGGCTGAATTTTTCATAGAATCTTTGTTTTTTAACTTCAAACCTGACATATTGTGTAGTTTAATGACAGTTTTTGCTAATTTAATTTCAGTTTAATTCAGAGCTTCTTCCGTGGGAACCTTGTTTTTCCTTAACCGAGAGTTGTACCAAGTGACATTAGCGGGGCATCAGCAAAAGTTTGCTATTATGTAGTTAGCTAGCTATACTTTTTGTCCAAATGTTTGGACATAAAAGCATACATCCACGGCCTATATGACTACAAAAAGAAGGGAAAATACTTACAGTTCTAACAGCTGTATGCCTCTTTTTAATTTACAAGTGAGTGCTCCATGCAAACAAAACTACTGTCCATTCTGCCCTTCTCTCTCGTGTCACGTCTCACTCAACATGACATTTTCTAAACATTATGCATAAAAAATTAAGTTAAAATTAGGTTAAACAATTGCTTAAATGATTTCCTACTTTACTTTAGCCCTGTAGTAGAATGTAAGGCTTTAAAATCCTACCAAACAGTATGAAACGGCAGACTTTCACTTTCGCCTACGTTCCTTCTCTTTTCATCCTTCGCTTTTGCTCCCAAGGGTAGATCGCCTGGAAAGGTGTGTTTAGACAGACGCAGACGATATTGTTTTTCCGAAACAAGTTCCTTCCCAGTCTCTGTCTGACACCACTTTCGGAATAATCGGCGACACAAAAAGTTTAGAGAAGTTAAATACAATTTTATACTTTTTAACAACAAACTTTTAAATTTTCCATTACAAATTTATTGGAATTTTTGTCTTATTTTTCAAAACTTATTTTTGTAAAGAATAGGTAATATAGAACAACGCAAGGCCTTCGATACCAAGCTCGACCCCAGCATTTCGCTAGAACTATCAGAAAGCGCAGCGCCGTTGAGAAGCAAATAGTCCTGGGGACGAGGTTGGCTGAACTAAAACATTTTTAGGGGCAAAATTTTTTCGCGATTTGCGATTTTGATCGTACTTTTTGCGGTAATGAATTTAAAAAACCGCTGAGTTTCATTCCCTTAAGTAAATTTCCAACCTCGTCCCAGGGTCTTGTGGCCCTTGAGCCGTTATTGCGGAGCGGCCAACAATTCGCCGCTATTAAAATAATTAAAAACGCAAAATGCCGAGGTTGGTTGATTTTATGTATCAAAAGCTTAAAATGATTTTCACAAAGAAATTTCGTGATTTTTAAAAACAACAGGAAGTAAGTAAGTAACGGGAAGTTTTAACGTCCTTGAGGATTCCATCCTAACGGTTGGCTCTTCCTCCCCTCCGACTGTCACTATGTTACATTACCGCCAGAGATACGTATAGCATTGCTCTAACTTGCTTGCCTGCCATACAATCCGGTTAGCGGTCAGTAGATGGCACCAAATGGGCTGACAACACTGCATTTATAGTGCGCCGGAGTGGGGACTCGAACAAAGAGCGAAGCATTATTATCCTGCTTATTAGCAAGGATACGCAGTGAAAAGTTTTATGATTGCAGTAGAGGTATTAGAATTATTAATAAAAAGGTTTCAAGTAAGGTTGTAGGGTCACACACGAAATTCGAATCAATTTTGCACTTTGACGAGGTTGAATATGTTGAAAATACATCAGAAGATAACAAAGATATAAAAAAAATATCGCGTGTGACAATGGAAGCCTACGATGTATTTCCAACTAACATCCACTATGAAATCGGGAAATGGACCCTCTCCCAATTTTTTTAGGGAACATTTTTTTTTTCCTTTTAAAATTCTTTCAATCAAAGAAAACTTTAGTTTGCATAGACTAGACCGAGTTTTCGCTGCCTTACTGTTGTTATATGTTGTTAAATATTCTTTCCAATCGCAACGAGTTGAGAAATTATGGAATCTAAATGCGCAAAGCAATTTTTGAGAATAATGGCAACGTAAGAACAAATCACTGCAGCTAGCCTTATATACGTTTTATCGTTATTATCATTAGTTCGGTTAGTTGTGAAAGAGATTTAAATCTCCATATTCAAGATCAAAGACTTGAATAATATGTTACAATACAGAACAAATATTCTTGATCATTCTCTCAAAAAACTTTTTTAAAAAATAAAGCCTGTTGACAATTGGATAGAAACAAAAACGAGCGTCACTCGCATCGTCACACAACCTCGTTCCCAGGGCATCTTGTATCTATCGCCGTCCCGCTGTCATAAAAGATACAAGATGCCCTGGGAACGACTTTGATCGTCACAAAATTGTCGTGGAATGAGTAGTTTATAAATATATATAATTTCCATACGCAATTTTATAATCGTAATGTTTAAAAAGTAAAAACAAAACATAAAATTAAAAAAATATAAAGAAAAGAATAAAAATAAAACAAGTAAAAAACTGAAAGCATACTAAACCAGTTAAAAATAGGAGAAAATGTTCTTCGTGTTGACACTCCTTTTAGCCTAAGATGATAAAAAATGCTTTGCAAGGGTATATTCCTCAATTTGATAATTTTGGTTACAAAAGCTTTCGTGAAAAACACAAAATATGTATACACCTATTTTTTTTCAACAAGCAACTAAGGTTTAACCCAACTTTCAACTTTGCTTATTTTTTTCGATAATTCCAGTCTTATTATTATTATTGAAATTATTTACCCAGGAAAGCCTCTTCAGTTCCTATTGGTACTGCTATCAACTGGGGTCCTGCGAAGGGGGTCCTAGTGCATTTAAAGCTCCCATTTGAGCAACAAAAGTCGTGCAAGCACAGCTATCGCACAAATAGACAACCGCCTAATACATCTATCCTATTCTCATGCTGAGCGCTAAGCAGACAGGATAGATTCATACTTTTATACCCTGGCATTACTCAGCTGGGGTTTGAACCCAAGAACTTCCGAACTGGAAGCGAACGCTCTATCATAAGGCTACCACCAGTCCGTTGTAATGGTACGGTAAATAAAACTTTAATTAATTTTAACACTTTTTTAATTAATTCCCCTTTTTAATAGTTCGTCAAAGATTTCCATTCCAGCACTAGTTGCTTATTGATCGCTTGTTTACTAAAAAAATGTGTAAGTCCTACTAATTATACAAAACACTAATGATTAAACAAAATAATGTAAAAAATATTGAACATAAATGTTTTGCGGCTAAACTTGTCTCACCATCGTCCCAACCAAGTTGGTATTTATTTCTAGCGCGTTCTTTTTTCAACCAATCAATAAGCGGTTTAAAGTATTCGTTGATTGGTGCAGCTGAAAGTTTGTCTGAGCCAGTAAATTGTTTCAGTGCTTCAGGCCATGGCTTTTTCTTTCCAAGTCTCAACATGTCTCTATAAATAAAGGTCACATGATATCGAACAGTGTTATTTTTTTAATAATAAACTGAGAAGACGTAAATAAATATCGAACACCTATTTCGAGTTGCCGACTCGTGAGCTTAAAATGGACAGGCATTTAAAGCCTTTAAAAAATCGGATAAAAATTACACTATTCAAATCTACTCCACTTGAGTACTAGCTAAAACAGTGTCTCAGTTTCTAGTTCAGAATTTATATCTAAAAGTTTACTTTTCGTGCTTCTTCGTTGTACTTTCTACCGTCACACTGTGATAAAATCTCAGCAATTCAGTTTTAAGAAAACAGACATCGTTTTTGGAACTTAGTATGTCAGAACATTAATGTTTTGCCTCCATATTCATAAATAATACCTGCACCTTTTAGCCTAAAACTGAGATATCGAGATTTAACCTTTATTTTTCTTTAAAAAAAAAGAAAAATAATTTAAAAAAAAGAAAATCTAGGAATTATAAGCTTATATAATATAAAAATCAAATATTTGACAAAAATAGCGACTTGGATGTTTCATGTAATCCTTAAGTTAGTAAGAGATTTGAGAAATTTGAGTAGTCGTGAAATTAGTTCATAGTTTACAACCTTCATAAGTAAATAAGGGCTACGGGCCGAACACGAATAAAAATACTGATGTATAAAGGACAAATTTCACTCATACTTTTAATTGGAAACAGATTTTGGTGCTTACAGAGTGCATAAAATGAACTAGCGGAATATATCATTGTTTAACCAGTTGCCATATGATCTTACCCGAGTGCCTTTCCAGCCTCTTTGGAGTTGTAAATAGAACATTTATGTAATGGTCCCTTTACATTTGCATGTTTACAGGCATGTTTGTGAAATGTGAATTGTAAAATGTGAGCGAAGAAATATCTAAATAAAAAGTTTAGAATGTGAAGAGACAAATTTATTTTCATAAAAATAGAAACAAAGGAAATAAATGGATGACGAACCTGATGTAGGGTGTATCTGCTGGGATGTGATACTTTGCACCTGGATCAAAATCATTTTCTGATCTATCCACAGGTGGTTTTATACCTTGATATTTTAATCTCATCTCCCACCATTTTTTGTTGTAATCTTCAGGCCTAATATCTCCACTATAAACTCCCCACGTCCATTGATCCATTAGATAGCCAAAAGGCAAGAAGGCAATTTTTTCCATTGCTGTTTTTAGCAAGAAGTTTATATCAGCTTCTACAAAAACAAAAGTGACAGAATAAACGTAAAGGGCCATTTTTATTTAGTTGCATTTTCCACTAAAGCTCAAGCTGCTCTCGAGAAGAAATCAATTTCCATTCCCCATCAAATTTTTCACGCGCGAAATGAAATCTACAAGGTAAAATAACAGCAGTTGTTAGCAGGAGTTCATTCTCACGTTTTAAGCTTATTAGATAAGACTAGTCGGTGACCCGTGGATAAATCCACGGGTTCGCCTGTCTTTATATACCACGTTTCGTGTGTCTTGCTACTGGCAGTGGCATTTAGCGAAGAGACGGACAGACGACAGCTATTATTATAGAGAAGGAAAAATTGCAGAAGATCTGTATCCAATTAAAAGATAACGTTTATGTAATTTTTTAAAGTTGTTTCAAGAGAGACGATTAGAACGAAGAAAATCTAAGATTGGAAGTGCTGTTAACTTTTGCAAAAAATATCACATATTGTTTATGATTTTTGCCGACGATTAGCGAGATTACGTAAAAAGTCGAAATACTACAATAGTCACTGCCTATTCGCTGCAAGAGAGGAAAACAATGTCGCCAAAAAACGAAATTAATCTAACTTTGGCGCTACGTTCAAGATCTGCTCTTGACCACAAAAAACTCTCAATCAGCTGCAATGTTTTTTTAAATTGCGCAGTAGCGGAAAATGCAGCCATATGGAAACAAGCCTGGCAATTTTAAGATATATTTTTACACATTTTATTTCAAGCAAAAGAGAATTTTGTTTCAGGAAATAGGGTCATTATCGACCACAGACCTTTTTGAGATAAACCTTTGAGGTTTTATCTCAAAGAGCTTTCGGGACGAGCATTTTAAGGTTATTTTGTGTAAACGTGCGAAAATAAAATGCGTGTAATGTGCTACAATGAACATAGGGAAGAATCACACACACACCATATGAATTGGATACATTTTCAATAAGTCCAATGTCTCTTAAATGTTTTGGCGTTTGAACAGAGAGAGCGATTGTATCACCAACTGCTTCATGAAAGCCAGGGTTAGATCCATGCCTGTAGGCTGCCGGTTGATTCCAATATAAAAGGAAATAGTAAATGTGACCAAGTTCGTGATGAATTGTTATGAAATTATCTTGATCTTTTTCCGTGCACATCTTTACTCTAAAAAAGCAATTCAAAAGATGCTAAATTAGAAGCAACGATATCTAGCTTCTCTCAACCTGCAAACAGACTGTATTTGATAATACTTCACTTTAGTGTTTGAGTCAACAGTCGTGTACTGTACCTACCTGGCTTCGCCCTAACACACACAACACAAAGAAAGGATAATTACTTACCGTACATCCTTGCCATCTTTTAGTTCGATTCCTAAATCCCAAGCTGATGCATGACAAACAACTTCTCTATCTTTAGGTTTTACAAATAACGATTTTTTCCAAAATCCAGCTGGCAATTTTGGCCATCCAATTGAAACAAAGAATTCTTCAGCTTTTTTAAACATTTGATGGACAGTGTAATCCTTCTTTAAAGCTGGTGTTACATCCAGTTTTGGTTCCCCTGTGAATATAAATTTATATTTATTGATATGGTGAAATACGCGAGGTCTGATAATGGTAAAGACAACATAATTCAATTTTGCGGTAATAAAATAAAATAAACAGAGTTTGATATCTAGAACTTGTAATTTGAAACGACAGCACAACTTGGCTTTTACAAACAGTTTTGCAAGAGTTACAGTAACGATGTTAATGAAAACGTCAATATTCACAGTTGTATAACTACGATTTACTGATGTTATATGTATTTCACCTATAAGTAAATAGAACGTTTTACTGATAAAGTAGTTTTTAATTCCCTGTAAATACAGCTAGTCTCTCGCCTGTTTAGCCTAATTGCGTCTTTTTTTAGTATGAAATTTAAATGTGGTCGTTGCAGGCAACGGTTATTTTCTAGTAAAGGATGTTATGTTCGTTCTCGGGCAAAAAAAAATTTGATTAAAGCTCTTAATGGTATATTACCTCCAATAAATATAAGTTTCTTATCGATACTACTGTTGGCAAATATCCTTGCTTTAATGAAACCTTGAAGTGGCAAATGGGCGTACCCCTTGATCAGTTATAACATTCGTGGTGCACAATAGGTCTTTTCTTGCTATTTTTGTGTTACTGGAAAAACGCTTAATGTATGTACGTATAAATTATAAATGCATCAATTCAAATTTTAAAAAAAATGATTATATATCAAGTGTCATGTATTACCATGGCAACGTCATTAACAAAAGGTAGCTTTGAGGCCTGAGGTACATCTACAGCAATATTTATATTGTAATTATTTATTAACGAGCTTTCGATCATGCGAAAATTTTTGATGATGTCACAAGAGAAATGCTGATGCTAGCAACCTTATTATTATCTCAGTCTCTACATTGTATTACGGCCACGTTTTATGGGAGGAAAACTAAGCAAAATAGCTGCAAGTCCTTCTTCTTAATAATGTTTTGGTGAACTTTGTTTGGTTATTCACGTCGCGTGAAAACAAACGGAGCGAATGGGAGATCAACATTGACATTTTTTTTGAATACTACAAATAAGTTGCCATCGCCATGCTGACGTCAATTAAATTTATTTATTTATTGGTTCCTTCTAATCCTTTATCTAATTTCTATAGTAATGTCAATAAAACGTTTCAACAAACATATTTCCTTTAAAGCCATTCATTTATACGATATAAATAGAAAAATATAATTTCAAATCTCTCTTTATTTTGAATGTAGCTAAAATATTTTATTGAATTTATATACGACAGATAGCAGGCTCTTTTTTTAAACATACAAACCCTTATAAGGAATTACATGTTTGTACACGTTATCCCATGATTGTGCCCACATATTACCCAATAAATGAGCTGGAATAGGTTCGGTGTCTTTTACTAAATCTGGGTATACATGTGTCAAACGATGTCGAACATAAGCATGAACTTCTTGATAAAATGGTTTCAATTCTTTCCAAAATTCTTCTGCCACTTCTTTTAAATTACTTACTTCGTAAATTTTGCGTTTGTAGTCGCCAGCATCTTCATAACCATTTTCCACTGCACCAATGTTGTTGAGATGAACATACTCTTCATATAAACCTTTTAATTTGCTTCTAAGTGCGTCTCGCCATCCCTTCCAAACATACAAAAGTTCTTTGGAATCGTTAGAAGACTTCATAATGTTAACCAAGTCTCCCAATGTCAAGCTAGTAGTCTTCTTAGTAATGCTTTTGATTATGTTTTTATCGTAAGGTACCCTACCAGTGCTGTAAAGTGTTTCCATTTTACCACCTATTTCACTAATCTGTTTGACAATACTTTCGTTTTTTGACGTTCTTGTCATTAATAAAAGTTTGTATTGACGTCTGGTGTCGGCATCAACTCCATCTAAATTATACGTCGACGCATTTTGATGCATTTGCAAGGAAAAATTAGTTTTTCTCACTGCAGCTTCATCTGCAAGCATTGTATTGTGTTTTGTTATATTAGTAGCTTTAATAAAAGCAAGTTCATTTGCTCTGTACGTCATCCTACTTATATTGTCATTATACCATTTCAAGAAATTTACAGGATCGTCTGCTTGGCTACTAGCGTATCCAAAAAGCGATATCGCGACAAGCACATTAAGAGCCATCTTGTCCATTTTATATAGACTTATATTCTGCAGCTTTTACAAGAAATCATTTCCTTCTCATCACTTGGATAAATGGTGAATGAAAGGGCTTGGTTTATATGCTGAGTTTTGGGTAAGATTTATCGTTGAGACAATCATAAGAAATTTACAGAACACGACGGTAATTGGGGACAGCTGGGTTTTTTTCCAGGGGGACAAGTATTATATGGTTTATGTTGATTTTTAATTCACCACCAAATTTCCATCCTTGCTATCGTGTCGTGTGATTATTAAAGAATTTTATATTTGCATAGCTCCTTTATATGATACGGTACTGCTAAAACACAACATATAAACATATTCTTTCTTTTACTTATCAATGACCTGCGTAGGAGCGACGTTGAAAAATTCTTAATTTGTTTCATAACCTCCTGTAGATAAAATAAGCGGTTATATAATTTATAGACTCAACAATATTTTAATAACAATATTTTTTCATTTAGTCCTAGCGGTTGGGGGTATCGTTGGTAGCTTTCCCGTTTGTTGCTGATGTCAGCACTTGTTTACTGAAGTTCAAATCGACATGTGTTATCAATAAAGGACAAATAATTTTTTGGATTTATAAACAGACTTTAAATTGCCTAATTATAATAAATATATCATATATTAATAAAAATTATATGTGTGTCAAAAAGGTGCTGACATAAGCATTTTGACAGTCACCATGGTAACAAATAAAACTTTTAATATTTACAGGAAGGATTGAACTATATCCATGCAAAGTTTTATTTTTGTGCCAAATCTCCATCTATTTTAACTTCGTTGAATACGAAGTGTAATATAGAATTTTTTTATCTCTAAAAGTTATTACAGAAACATTCGCGGTTTTGAGCCAGTTTTGCGTAGTTAGTTTGTAGTGTATCACTTTGTAATCCCATTGCATTTTGTAATTCCATCGTATTTTGTAATCCCATCGCACTTTGTAATCCCATCGCACTTTGTAATCCCATTGCATTTTGTAATCCCATCGCATTTTGTAATCCCATTGCATTTTGTAATCCCATCGCACTTTGTAATCCCATTGCATTTTGTAATCCCATCGCATTTTGTAATCCCATCGCATTTTGTAATCCCATCGCACTTTGTAATCCCATCGCACTTTGTAATCCCATTGCATTTTGTAATCCCATCGCATTTTGTAATCCCATCGCACTTTGTAATCCCGTCGCACTTTGTAATCCCATCGCACTTTGTAATCCCATCGTATTTTGTAATCCCATCGCATTTTGTAACCCCGTCGCACTTTGTAAGCCTATCGCACTTTGTAATCCCATCGCAATTTTGTAATCCCATCGCATTTTGTAACCCCGTCGCACTTTGTAAGCCTATCGCACTTTGTAATCCCATCGCAATTTTGTAATCCCATCGCATTTTGTAATCCCATCGCACTTTGTAATCCCATCGCATTTTGTAATCCCATCGCACTTTGTAATTCCATAGCATTTTGTAACCCCGTCGCACTTTGTAAGCCTATCGCACTTTGTAATCCCATCGCAATTTTTAACCCCATCGTATTTTCTATCTAATTTTGTCACACTTTGTAGTCCAATCGCACTTTGCAATCCCAAACCTAGAACAAATAGTAATTCCCTATCTATCGCACTTTTAATCTCACCTCTGTTATTGTTAATGGTTAACCCAAAAATTATTTTTTGATATTTCGTAAAACAAAAGACAACAATTTGTTTGCTACCGTTTTGTCCTTCAGTCGGATGAAATAAATTTGAAGAAAATGCAGTTGGGACAGATTTTTCTTTTTTTCCCGATATGTTTTTCAATAAGTGAGTTTTATTGCACAACACAGGGACAAAGCTAATTATCTGTAACGAAGCAATTTATTTCAATATCCTGTTGGATTTATTGAAAAATTGAGTTGTGAGAGCTGAGTATGGAATAGTAGAGTTGGAACTACATAGTAACGGTAAGTATTAAATCAAATCACTATGCGAATGTAGATTCGTAAAAACTATACAGCTTGTGAGTTTTTATCACACAGATAGTGAGCAACTGGTTGCCCATTGAGTTGTTTCCATTTCTGTTCTTAGAAGCGTGCAATATCTGCAAATTCATGCCCAATGATATTTCGAAAGGCTATAAGCAGTTGAATTTAAAAGTCTGGAAACTAAAAGGATAATTATTGTTTTCTTTTGTGAAGAGGTTGAGATACAATATGGTGTACAGACATGCAGTCGAGGAACTTAATGTAATATGGTAAATCAAATTTAAAAAAGGAAAAATGATTATTAAAAATGATTACAGAAAGTATAAGATGAAGTTAGAAACCCACAGTTTTTCGTAAATCAATGATAACAAAAACATCTTGAAATGTTTGGAAATCATATTAAAATAATTTCTTTGTTGTTGTTACTTGTTTGCTTGATAACAGCAGAGTTTCCCAGCAAATTGGTGTTGACGGAAGATTATTATGAAAGTCGTGGCAGTGCGTATTCCGATGACTTGGACGAAGCAGGCAAGTTTTTGAAAAAATTTGATTCAAAGGCAGATGATCTGGTGTATAAAAATGGTCTGGTTAATTGGGCGTATGAGACAGACTTGACTGACAAACATTTGGAAGAAACAGTCAACGAAGGACTAGAAGTTAGCGAATTTTTCCTGCAAAGCAGTGAAAATGCATCACAGATCAAAACTTTAGATTTGCCTGGAAAAATACATCGACAAATTAGCTTGATACGTCGCAGTGCAGAACCAACGTCGTATCCAATGCGCCGTGAAATCAGAGAGGCGATCGGTAAATTAACGAGCATCTTTGGTAAAGGAAAAGTACGAAAAAAATCGAAGAATTATACTCTTAGTGATTTAACTGAATTAATGAAAAAGTCAAAAAGTCGCAAGGAATTGAACTGGGCTTGGAAAAGTTGGAGAGACAAAGTTGGACCCCCAATGAAGGTCTTGTATAGCAATCTAGTCGACTTGTTAAATGTTGGATCCAGAGAGCACGGTTGGATCGACTATGGTGACTTTTTACGCTCTGATTACGAAATGGGCGATGACTTTGAACTAAGTTTGGATCGCGTTTGGAAAGAAGTTGAGCCTCTATACAAAGAGTTGCATGCCTACGTTAGATATCATTTATCAAAACAATACAAAACCGGTAAAAACGGATGTATTCCGGCTAATTTACTGGGCGACATGTTTGCACAAAACTGGGAAAATATATTCAACACAGTGAAGCCATCAAAGTCATCTAAAGCTTTTGATGTTTCTGATGAACTTAAAAAACAAAATTATGTATAGCAATCTAGTCGACTTGTTAAATGTTGGATCCAGAGAGCACGGTTGGATCGACTATGGTGACTTTTTACGCTCTGATTACGAAATGGGCGATGACTTTGAACTAAGTTTGGATCGCGTTTGGAAAGAAGTTGAGCCTCTATACAAAGAGTTGCATGCCTACGTTAGATATCATTTATCAAAACAATACAAAACCGGTAAAAACGGATGTATTCCGGCTAATTTACTGGGCGACATGTTTGCACAAAACTGGGAAAATATATTCAACACAGTGAAGCCATCAAAGTCATCTAAAGCTTTTGATGTTTCTGATGAACTTAAAAAACAAAATTATACAGTAAACGGTATTTTTCGATTAGCCGAACAGTTCTTTGTCTCTTTGGGTTTGGAAAAAATGCCAGCTAGTTTTTGGAAGAATTCTGTTTTGGAGAAACCAAAGTCTAAAGATATGGTGTGTCACGCTTCAGCATGGGATGTTAGCAACACAGACGTAAGGTAGGTTAAACATATAAAAATGTAAAAACACTTTTGTTATCAAGAATTAATCGGGTATGTTAAATATTACTTAAGCTTAAAAGTGCAGGTTAAAGAGTCTGTGCTTCGGCTTGCTTCCAACACTATTAGAAAGCAACATTAGAAAACCACGTAGTTTATCAATTATATTAAATCAGCATTTCGTCATTATTGAACACTTCGATCCTACGTCATGTACGGCTTTTTTAAAGACTTCGGGCTTCAAAACAAATGTTTCTTAACCTTTAGACAACGGGCCAGGTAAATATAGGTCGAAAATCGGGCAAAAAAGCCCCATATTCAGACCGCCATAAATCCTGAGAGTAGGTTGTTATGGAAATGCTTTCCTTGTTTCAGAAAAAAAGATGAGTTAAGTAGCTACTAACCACGAACTATCTAAGGATTTTCCTTACCCGCCGATGGCAGTTTGAAAAAGCGGTTTAAGTTCTAATTAAACGGGTTTTTTTTACAAACTGTTGCAAGGATTAAGAATCATTCCCTACAGCTTTTATTGTAAAAAATCAAATGATTATAATAAGCTGTATTTCTTTCATTCTTAGGATAAAAATGTGTACAAAAATCAACCAGGAGGACTTGACCACGGTTCATCATGAAATGGGACACATTGAATACTTTCTAGCGTATAAAAACCAACCTAATATGTTTCGTGCTGGAGCTAACCCTGGTTTTCACGAAGCCATAGGCGACACGATATCGCTGTCTGTTGAAACAACCAACTATCTACATCAAGTGAAATTAACAGATTCGCCAACTTTAGGAAAAGGTTATACTTAATTGTTTATTGGTGTTCTTGCAAGCAATTATTTACTTGTTGTCAGTTAGAACAACAGGTGTGGCAAGATAACACAGTGGTTACTGTTAGAAAGGATGGTTAGTTGAAATTGACCATGGTGATTCCTGTGAATTCTTCAGATATACTGCTATATTGTTTGAGGGGGAGAATTTTATGCAGGAAGCATGGCCGTACGCTACTTGAAGTATTATTAGATTGGAAAAAAATCTAAAAAAGTAAAAAATCGGGGAGAGGAGGGATGGTGTGTACAATTAGTACTCGATAGTGCTAAGGTAAACATCCAGTTATACAAAGATAGCATTTTTAAAAAGTTGTTTTTTTCTTCGTAGATGACACGATCAGCTTTCTGCTCAATCAAGCTCTCCGTCGTCTCGCGCCTATACCTTACAATCTACTAGTCGATAAATGGAGATGGAGAGTGTACGAAGGAAATATCACAGAAAATAGCTATAACAAAGAATGGTGGAAAATGCGAGTTAAATATCAAGGTGTTGAACCGCCTGTAACCAGACCTGCAAATGCTTTTGATCCCGCATCTAAATACCACATCGGTGCAAACGTCCCTTATATTGCGTGAGTTATGTTTTTAGTTGATCTCCCTGCTTTGTTGTTATATTAATACGGCACATAAAAGAAGCTGCAATTTGTTTTTATTTACTTTATATTTGGCCGTTAAAAATAATATCACTTTTCGTTCATTTTCCTTTTATTTCCCTTTATTCCCTGGATGGACCCTTTATTCTCGGGATAAATGTGAGAGAAACAGGTGTATAGATAAACTTCGATTATCAAACTCAACACACTGCAATTGTTTTTCTTCCTCTGTTTAGATATTTCGTCAGCTATATTTTGCAATTTCAACTTCATAAAGCATTCTGCAAAGAAGCTGGTTTTAACGGTCCTCTTCACGACTGTTCTATTTATAAATCAAAAGAAGCTGGGAAAAAGTTAAAGTAAGCTAGCTAGTTTTTTTTTACCTTCTTTAGCAATAAAAATGGCTTTTAGTATATGAATATTAAATACAACCGGAATAGGCAAAGCATAAATTACTTACATTCTCATGTAGAGAAATGCTTGAAGCTGGAAGAAGCAAACCATGGCCGAAAATATTAAAGGAGGCGATTGGTGAAAACGAACTAAAAGCGACGGCCATCTTAGAATATTTCTCACCTTTACGTGATTGGTTGAAACAACAAAGAGAAAATAAAAAGTATCAATAGGATGGAAGGAACAGATGTCAACTCAGGTAATCTTTATTTCTTTTGCTGGTATGGTCATTTTTTACTAACTGTTACTAAAGTGCTGAAATGTCACATTTTATAATTACAGTCGTAATATACCTTTCCTGAATTTTATAAATTATTATTAATTATGACGTCATTCACAATTTATAATGGTTCTTTCTATGCTCTTCAAATAAGGATATTCAAGTAGAATATTAAATTATCATGACAAAACTGAAGTTTTTAGAGCAATATAATATTCTAGTTGGATATTATTTAGATTTGAAGAAAATAATTATTTTAAAAACGAGGCTATTCTTGGAAAGCTCGGCTATATGAAGGGTTTGACCGTAACTTTCAGCTCGGAATTGAGGCACAGAAATATTTACGAAATTATGTATTTGTTCTACCTTTTGCTAAGGAACTTAGGGATAAGAATCATTTTAAGTATCGACCTCTTTAATTGAGTTTGACATAATTAGGAAATTCGGAAAAGGTCTATTTGCAATTTGTTTTTACATATCATCAAACTGATGAATAGACCCTTTCCAAATGGTTTTTATTTTATGTGCCGCGTCTTTTTCTTAATTTTTTGACATAAATTAGATTTAATCAAATCTTCACAAAAAAACTTGATAAGGTCTGAGGCGTATCCTGAGAAGTTGAACATTAACAAGACTTTAACCGCAAAAATGACGTCAGAAATTTTCTGAAGTCAAATTGAGTTGAAAATTTACACGCATGTTAATTCAGTCATGCTAAATCCAAAAACAAAAACAAAAAATTAATACATTTAAAGTTTGTTATTCGGGGAGTGTCTGTGGACACGAAAAATGAAGGATTAGTTTTTAAAGGACACTCGTGATTATACTTGTCCTCTATTCATCTTGATCATCAGGTGTTTCCAACATTACCTTATCTGTCCCACCTTCTACTTATAGGTTCTGCAGAAGAAGACGAAAAAATACGAAGCTGGCCAAGAACGATCAGGCATTCTAAAAACAAACAGCGGCGATGTCTCGTTATCCATTAATATACCATCTGTCACTTTAAATGAATTACTGAAAAAGACAACAAGTTCAGATCAAACGCAAGAACCAACTAATATAAAAATAACACAAACATACCGTCTCAAGCAAAGAAGAAAAATGTTACAGAGACCCCAACAATTGATTTAGAGAAATTACTTAACTCAGCAAAAACATTATCTATTAAATCGTCAGAAACAACAGCTTCACAAAGTGAAGAGGGAAAGGCTAAGATAACCAACAAAGAAATCGACATCAATTCGGATGGAGCTAAGCAGAAATCAAAGAGTGGTAGTACACATAGTAAGGCGGACCCTGCAATGGGTGCAGCGTCAATTGGTGCAACATTGCAAAAAGCCATTGATGGTATTGCAAATAAATCTACTGGTATTACATCACATGAAGAATCGTCGTTAGCTCCTTCTAACGAGGACTCAAAAACACTTCCTGTCTTGTCTTTACCCCTTGCTGTGAAGGATCAACCAAAAGCAGATTTTCCTTCTACGGTGGTGACTGAAAAGGAACCAAAGGAAAACCCATCAGTAGCTGGAGTTGCCAAAAATCCAGTAAACCCTGTAACCGCTGCTGTCCAGCAAGAACCAAAATCAAACCCTGTGCCAAGTAATCAAATTGCTTTAGTGCCTGTCTCTCTACCAGCTAATCTAATATCTGCACTAAAAACTGCATTAAATGGCACTACGGATGTGGATCTCAGCAAAATACAGAGTGCTGCAACGAATACTAGTAAAGTAGAAAATGAAGCATCGCAACCTTCAGAATTAAAAGGTAGTGATAAGACAGGAAATGGTAAACAATTTGCAAATTTACTGTTAAACATAGAAAACAGCTCTGCCTTGATGCCGCCTCAGGAAACAGCTCAATCGCTAACAAACAAAACTACAACCGAGGAGGAAATAACACCTGCACTAAGTAATGCAACGATTACAAAGAATGGAAAACAATCAATTTATCCTATTATAATAACACCACAAGCAGATTCTCAACTACTTGATTTGAAAAATACGACTGAAACAAAAGTAACATCAATGGATAATTCATCTGCAGTACCTAATCATGAAGTTGATAGCTTCAGAACCACGCAGGATGTGACTCCATGTAAACGGGAAGATGGATCACCATGCATGCAAAGTAAGATAGTAACTGAAGGGAATTCATTTCCTGTTCAAAAGACTGGTGTAGATAAATCAAAGCAAACGGTATCTGTGTCTCCATCATTGCTTATTGAAAAATTGTTGGAACACCATGTAGCAGAAAATAGCGCACCAGAGCCAGTTGTAAATGCTGTACCAACTGATCTGAAGAAAAATACTTCTTCAGCACGTAGTGAGCCTTTTAAAACAGGTGATGAGAAAACTTCCAATGAGTTTGATTTTAATAACTTGATGAAAGCATTAACAGCATCTTCTGCAGTAGGGAATACTACTTCCTTACAGAACCAAACAAACCAGACAACCATGACGAGAAATGCAGATGAAAAAAACTCGTTGGAATTTCTTTCATCTTTATCACAGCAAAACAATAATGCAAATATCAACAACAGTACTAAAACTGAACGGAATGTCGCCACTCCGAGTTGCAGCGACTTAAAAAGGCGACATATAAGTTTATCCTTTAACTGCGAAGAAAAACCAAGCAATAGCAATCACAAAGGTGGTTCATTATCAATCTCTCCATCGGAGTTGATACAAAGACTGTTAGACAGTAAGTCAAAGAACGAAGTGAGTCGAAAAACGATACCTTCGGCGCGTGTTGTGAAAACACCAAATGGTTTTCAATTAAACTTTGATTTAAATACCAAGGATAAAATTCCTTCAGAAATTGGTGACACCAAATCTGTACCAATAGGAAGACAACAGCACGTAAATGTGTTCAACACGCCTAAAGGAATGGTTGTCAAACCGAAATCTTCATTGCAGCTGTTAACACCTCTGTTTGTCCCAATACAAAATAAGGACAACATCGAGCTGGGAAATAAAGAAGGATGATATCAACATGACATTATAACAATAGAAACAGATAAGGCAAAAGTTAAAAAAAGACTTAAAAGGTTTAGGAATTACCTTTTCGCAGATCTTTAACTTTGTGTTAGATCATTAACAGCTTAATGTGATGGTAATGCATTGCCTAAGCATTTTTTAAGAAGATGATAAACATGGAAAAAGAAGTTAAACATAAAAAGAAATAAACTTAATTGTAGATATACTTATACATAACCATTTATATTTACAACAATGAAATAATTCAGTTACATTTTATTTATTTATTGTTATTTCCTTTCTTTTTTTGTGATTTTATTTCTGTCAAAATTCCACCGACGTTATGAAAACAACTTAGCAAGGTAAACCTGTTATATATTTTAATAAACATTTTTGTTAGAAGTGTTTTTGTAGGAAATACTTGAAATTGAGGTAATGGTACAAGATACTCGACATCGGATACGAGTTTAGGTATCGGGATTCCACAGTGCAACACTATTAAATTTTTTTTTAGGACTGGCAAAAGAATCCAGGGCCACGTACAAGAATAAGTGCGACAGAAAACTGTGAAGTGTTTTACTATTTCATATAAATGGACATTTTTTCTCCAGACAGGAAGGCAGGCCGCGGACGGACGGTCTTATTAAAGTCTACGTCTTTAAATGATCCTTAGAAAATTTTGGAACAAACACAGAGAAACAACGTCCACCAACATTCAGTTGCATTTGAGAGTATGTCCTAGCCGGTTGTTTTCGTACGGAATGTATGCGTACATTTTTATTGTAATGTTCAATCACAGTGAAATCTGTTTCTTTGCTTAAAGCTGTTTTTTGAACTGGTATAGAGTCGGCTGTGTTCAACGTTTGATTATCTTTTATTGCTGCACTGGGTTTCGAAAGACTTTTAAAGGAGACATGTTGCGAAACCGGCGCCTCGACAATAGCTTGTGCATGATTTGGCGCGTCAATTATAGTTTCTGGCAAACTATTGAAATCTGAAACTACGCCGAATTTTCGAGTTTGTTTGTTATTTGTCGAGTCTTCAATATAATCCTCTACTTTTACATCTCTATCTTTCTGTTTACTTGTTCTCTGTTTCACAGGTTTATTGCCTCGTTTACCACTCGATCTGCTTGAACCTGTCTGTTTATGACTACTTTTTGAATTCGTTCCATGGAAGTACTTCATAGCAGTCATATGCCGTTGCTCTTCTTCTCTTTCTTGGTGTACCTTCCAAACTTCACGTCCCCTCAGCGGAGGAGTAATATGACGTATAAATAAAGGGCGAGCTCTTGTTGAACTGGTTTTTCTATCGGGTTGGACAATTTCCTCCTCTGATTTAACTTCTTCTTCCAATTCTATCATGTCCTCTTGAGAATCTTTTTTCTTCGTGAAACTATTTAAACGCAATAAAGATCTTTCTTTCTCGTCAAAACCTTTCTTTTCCTTATTTTTCTTCACTGGATATATAATATCATCCATCAAGGACAAGAAATCATTCATATCATAACTTTTCTCTTTCACAGTAAAGCCACTACCAGCTAAAAATCGTCTCCTTTCTGGACTAACGGGTGCACGGTCTTTTACACTTCTAATACCTGTTATTACCTTAGTCATTTTGGACATATTCGTAAAATGTGTTGCATAGCGATTCCATTTTTGTTTTTCCAGTTGTTCTTGTTGATTTGTCAAAATAAGATTCTCCCAATCATTTCTCTTTTGTGTTCTTAAAACACGTTTCGATAAAAAGGAAGGTTTCTCTGCCATTTTATTGCCTGTAAGTTCGTTATTATTCATCTTTTATCTTCCCTTGTAGGAGTAATAGTATTTTAAATCATAAGTTATGTTAAAAAATTTCTTTCACCGTTCCCATGGCATTTCGCAAACATGTTATTTTGCAGAACGTAAATCAGTTGTATGAAAGAACATAATTGACATGTAACCTACACCAAAATCGTTTTATTGTTGTCTTGCATTCACACTTAAGATTACCGTAAACATGAGACTAATTAAAAACTTAATCATAAAATTCAATCATTAAAGAAAACTTATTTGTCGCTCTGTAGTTTTAAACTGAAAACATTGTAATAATAGGAACAACGTAAACATGTTAGCAGACATTAAGTTTCATTATCATTTAAATATAAAGTGCCTCGGGTCGGATTTATTTTGTTTAATAGTGTCCTGTTTGTTTACATTTCGCTTTTGCGATAAGAGGCTGCTCTTCTAGCCGTATATCTTGCTGATCAAGTATTTTGAAGATATCTTATTCAAGACATCTAGTCTATTTACTTCTGCCTGCAATCCAACTGAATAAGTCGAAAGCAAGTAATCTCAGGAAAAGAATCAAGAAGAATGTCGCATTTTACATAGCAACCTGAAAAAAGCAACCATAAAGTATTTTTCTCGAAATATCCATGTTTGTTTGGTACTCTGTGGTACGAATCTTGATAATAACAATTAGAATAAACGAGACACGCATTCCGTTACCTCGCCTGACATTCTAGGATTTGATTATACAGTGGAACCACCTAAAGAGGACACTTAGGGACCTGAGATTTTGTCCGCTTTGAAGAGGTTTTCCTTTTTTTGGCAAGAAACGCGGAAAAAAATCTACTTCAAAGTCGGAAATCCATTAGGCATGCTCATTACCCTTTTCCCCTTCCCAGGACAATTTGGTCTAAACAAATAACATTTGGCTAAACAGAGACGTTTTTGTACATTGTAGGTAGTGGGGTAGAAGAACATTAAAACCTGATCAGACTGAAAATGATTGCAAAGTTATACAGCTGGTCAAAAATGTTCGATTCATAGAAGTAAATTCTGGGAGAAATAACCGTGCGAAACCTTGAAGAAGTGTCCGCTTTAAAGAGGTGTTCGCTCGTCGGCTTTGGAGAAGTTTTCTTACAAGAGTTTATAAAGAAATCGTCCAAGACAATTTTTTTTGTCCGTCTTAAGGAGGTGTCCGCTTTAAGTTTCTACGGAACTACATAAATTACAACGTCACGAATTGGATACGAAAATTCGTCTTCGTTGATGATTTTTTTCACCTGCAAAAGGGTATGTTACATATCACGAAAACAACATGGCATATTTTTTTTTAAATTTTCCTTTTTTTTTTGTTTCCCCAAAACGATAATAAGTTCAATGGTCGCCACCATTACCGAAAAAAAGTCAACTTAGTTCGTACATATTTTGTTGATTTGTGACGTCACACGGCGGGCACAGCTTATCAGGAATTGTAAGACGATGGATAAAGATTCACTTACTTCTTCGTCTTCTCAGAGTGATTTAAATTTATCGCTAGGTTCGAGCGATGAAGAAGACAAGCTAAATTCCATGAGAACAACATCCTCGTAGAAAAAATCATTTCTAAGAATTTAACAACATGCGAAAGTAGGTAAAGAAATAAAAACTTCGAGGCGGTTTTTGTTTTGTTTTGCTATGCTTCCACAAAATCACTTCCAGTACACTTGTTTTATTTTCGAATCTAGCAAATTAAATGAAGCACCGTCTTTCAAGATGTTTTAATACAAAAATAACAAAATAACATAATAATTTTTATCAAGTGATCACTCATGTCTAAAACTATTTTTATGACAGTGAAACATTATTTTATTCTGCGAAAGTATATTTATTTCAAAACATGATAAATATAATTACTCTCAGACAATCACAGGAGACACAGTTTATGTATTAAGCATTCCCCCACTTCGTTCATTTAGAATGCGTTTGTTTACATCCCCGCGGACTTATTACGTCACAAAAGTTAGTAATTTACCGAACAGAAAGCCATGGCGGCGACCGTAGTACTACTTTGACCTAAATATCTCGAGAACCAAAGCTCACAAATATAAAAAAGTCCACAAAGTTCATATTCACACTATAATGAACATTTTAAGCACAACTTGTATCAATCTTTAGTTCTCCTTAAAAATTCGTCACAGATGTTACAAAGTTTAGTAAAATAACTTAAAAGATATTTTAATGTTGGTTACTCTCACCTTTACATATTTTTAACGACCTTATCGCATGAGATTCAGAGATTAAAAAAGGTTTTTTTAGTGAATATGAACAAGGAGATTTATGGCTTGAACCATCTGTGTACACTCGCGATAATCGATAATCATCACGGATTTTTAAAAACACTGGGTATGGACGTTTTCTCTTTATTAATTCCAATCTGAATTAAAAGCATTTTATTTAGGCTGTACTTCTTGTCATTGTTATGTTTATTCCGCATCTTAATTTCCATCCCGGCAGGGTCAGATCCAGCTATAGGCGAGGCAGACTAAAGCTTACATTGAGTAGGGGCTATTAAATCCCGCATATAGTAATTCTATGAAGAAACAGCTCGTCAGAGAATCGACAAGAAATATTCATAATAGCCCTCCGAACACGCAAACAGGTGTAAAACAATTTTTCTGTCAAAATTTATTTATTCTTTGTTTTTTTCTGTCATAAAAACAATTGTATTGTTGTCATTTTTGGACAAATTTAGAGCCATTTAAGCATTTAGAGGGCTCTAAAAGCGTTGGCTTCCAACCCCAAACCCCCAGTTGTTCTAGATAGCGCCCTAACAGGCGTAATACCACGCCACATTGAGGCGTTGTAATTTCGCTTATTAAAAATGTTTTACTTAGCCTACTTTTAAAAAATCTCTGGATCCAACCCTGATCCATACAGTTTTATTTTGAATTAGTTGCAGACAAAAGAAAGACACGGTTAGTTAAGTTTGTAGAGAGTGTGACACGTCAGTATGTCAAATTGTTGTCCACAATTGCCGTGTTTACGCCCTAATCCGTTACCATGGTAACATCTAAGCATACAAAAAAAGAAAGATATTACTCAAATGATTGAACTTCAAATAACTTTTGTCTGCTTTTTTTGTTTTTACAAGGTCGGCTGAATACACTGTCAGGAAAGGAATACAAGTCTGTTCACGAATATTGGGGATAACCTAACAGGACTATGTAGGACTCGTTATCAGAAATTTCTGTGACTGCCACAGTGGCGCACTTTCTTTGCCTTGCGTGAAAGAGCTTTAGTTTATTTATCTCAAATCTGCTCGGATCAACCGCATTAGAGCTCAATTGAAATTTACCAATCGAGTTTACATTTTTAAGAAGCCCTTTCAAAGCAATCTACTGAATCTAAATTTCATTTGTTAATTTCATCAACATGGATGAGCACGAAAAGCTGATTTAGCTACAGAAGTTGAACATTTTGATTAGTCTAGTACAATAAGATAACCTGTGGAGGAGCGCATACCACGCTGTCCAGATGTTTAGGAGCGTTCTGTGAAGTTTGTCTGTAATTCGTGTACTATAAAAATTTGTATTATCGTGCGAGAAGTTGATGAGGAGTTGTCAGCTACTTCTGAAGCAATACTAAATTTTGACAAGAAAGTATATGACAGAAGATAAAACGGGTAAATTATATTTTTATTGCTTTCTTGCATAGCGCGAGCAATTCTGCCATATTAAAGTTTATATACGACTTAATTAGCCGCACTCTGATATTCTCAGTGCCTTATCTTTTTTCTGCACTGAAATGTTCAGAAGTCTTATCAACAGGAGATTCTCTACTGTAAGGGATTACACGTACATTTATATTACTTTTATGAAAAATCTGAAGTTTACAAATATTTAGAAATCAGATAGACATGGCATGCTCTTAACGTGTAAAAATGTGTCAATTTTACCGAACATAACGATATTTTCAGCATCATATCAAAAATATTTACAAGCAAATTATCTATATGTAGTACAAATGAAGTTCTGTGCTCGAATCTCAGTGAACTTTCGGAATTACCATTGCTGTCTTTTATATTTTAAAGGAATTACGAGGAGAAATGTAATCTGGAAATCTACGAGAATTTGAATTGATTTTAACTGTAGGAATGGAATCGATAGATACATGTATGAAAGAAAAAAGGATGATGCATGTTTCTTAAGAAAACATGGTGTCTACAGTATTCTGTAGAAACCCTGTATCGTTTGGGTTATCCCTTTAGGCATTTCTAATTGAGAATGATCCAGCTCGATCAGTATTCCAATCACGACAAAATCAGTATAATGATGGCAGGCAACATGTTAACGATGCAATAACTGGTCTCGTAGTTACGCTCAAAAAGTGTGAAAAACGTAATCAAAGTGAGTCGAAATCGGTGAACAACCAGATCGTAACAGTTGCTTAAACATTATTTTAAAATAAAATTCTAAAAAACTAGTCAAAGTGTGGTAAAACATTATGCCTATCTGAAAAAAAAACATGCTTTCATGATGGCTTCTTCAAATATAAAATTTCCATGTATCATTTTACGTAACTTTTTTATAGTCACAGGAAAAAGTTGCTTCCTTCCCAATGACTTTTTTACGTAAAGTACATCTTTCCCTATACCCTGTTATGCCCTAGGTTCAAGCATGAAAAGAGCCTTGTGTATTTTCCTGTTTATTATTGATCAACATAGCGCCTCGTTATTGTATTATGACAACTATATAGGTTAGCATTACGACCGCAAATATTTTCCAATAAGATGGAAATAACATCGCAACGTCATTTGGAATTGTGGTTTCACAGCTGAATTACAGTCTGTAAAATTTAAATGCTAAGTCTGATGTTATATTTGAATTAAGTCTGATTTTCAGATGCGTGATTTGCTATGAATCAATATCCCATTAATACTTTTAATTAATTTGTCTGATGTTAAGCTTTCAAAATTCCTTTCTGTTTTTAATGTATTTTTAATATACCATGTCAACTTTTTACCACCTGCTGAAATATGAAAGAAAATAAAGACAATAAAGACACGATGTTTTTATTTTCAGTCATCTTACAGATTTCCTTAAATTTTCTATTAAACCAATTACACACTATGCTAACGTCTTCGACAAAGCCACGTACTTTTTTTTCACGGTTCTTATGCATTTGGCTATTTAAGATTAACTTTGCATAGCTACTGAAGAGAATTCATCTGTCTTCAGTACATAGTCTCCGTCTTTCTGTCTTTTATATGACAGACAAATTGCGAAATAACTCACAAGCATCAAAGTAATGTTTAATTTCCCTCCTCTACCCCTCCCCCTTTTTCTGATAAGCCAATTACACTATGTCGGCGTCTTCAATAAGGCCACGTATTCGTTTTACGGCTCTTTTGCATTTAGCTATTTAAGATTAACTATGTACACATACTAAAGAGAACTTATCTGCCTTCAGTACCCAGTCTCTGTCTTTTACATGACAGAAAAATGTCCCACAAACATGAAATTAATTTTAGGTCCTTTCCTCTACCCCTCCTCTACCCCTCCTCTACCCCTCCTCTACCCCTCCTTTACCCCTCCTCTACCCCTCCTCTACCCCTCCTCTACCCCTCCTCTACCCCTCCTCTACCCCTCCTCTACCCCTCCTCTACCCCTCCTCTACCCCTCCTCTACCCCTCCTCTACCCCTCCTCATTTGCCCCACATTCCTCTAATAGGTGTTAGTAAAACTTCAAAAGCATTGTACAGCTTACACATGGTAAAATTCCTTATATTGCAGAAAAGCTATAATTCACATCATCAAAAGTTTTCAAACAATATAAAACCTTATTACCTGAATGAGGAGAAAATAAGCGGTAATAATCAAAGCAGGGTGATTGGTTAAAAAGCGTTTGATTATTGCGCAATCCGGTTATTATGCGTCAAGGAGACGTTCGAATCTCAATATGTTAACTTAGGCTTAACCCCACCTCCAATATAAAATTGATGTTCGTGGGACATTCTAGTATATTTCAGTCATGCCTTTATAAACTACGTGGTAAGTTTCAATTCCCTCTGAACATTAAATAATACGTTTCATTCAGCATTCATGAAGAACCCCCTGTGGATTGATCATTTTAAGGTGAAGAAAACGCGATGTCAACAAGGAGAATGGGGGGGGGGGGGGGGGTGGGAAGAATACAAAAACAAAAGGATTAGATCTTACCATGCAACTATTCAATTACCATCTCAATGAGAGTTATCGGATTATCTGATGTCTAATTACTTTTCATTCAACATTGTTCAGTTGTTATCCAACATTATTCAGTTGTCATCCAACATTGTCCAATTGTTATATCAACATTGATCAGTTGTCAACTAACATTGTTCAGTTGTTGTTAACATTGCTCATACTAATGCTATTTATAATGTTGTAAAAGAACAGAAAGAAATAAAGTTGGCAAATTTTCAAGAACTTTTATGATCAATACAAGTGTACATCTCTCCTTCAAGAACTAACGTTAGTAACTACGGGATTTCTGCTTTCTCGTGAAACTTAAAAAAGGCAAGCTCATTCATCAAGATAATCATTTAGCCGTCTGACCCAGTCTGACGAAGATGAGTTGGTAATAACCTGAATTCCAAAGTTAAACGGTTCTAATCGCTGCATAACGTCAGCATATAATGTAAATGCAATGAAATAAGAACTGAAAGGAGATTATGACGTTTTAAGAAAAGTGTTTTTTACGGAAATGACCTAATTTGATGCATACTCCAGACAATTTAATCACTATTTGTCACCGATAAAGATTATTTTGTCATAGCGTTGGATTGATTATATTATTAAGTGAGTAGCAACGAATTGAAATAAACTGGTTTCTTTTTTATTTGTGTTTTGACTGATAATGGTGTTATTGTTGACACATTTCAGGAATAATGTTGGATTGATTGCATCATCAGGTGAGTAGCAACGAATTGAAATAAACTGGTTTCTTTTTTATTTGTGTTTTGACTGATAATGGTGTTATTGTTGACACATTTCAGGAATAATGTTGGATTGATTATATCATTAGGTGAGTAGCAACGAATTGAAATAAACTGGTTTCTTTTTTATTATGTTTTGACTGATGATGGTGTTATTGTTGACACATTACAGGAATAATGTGAGTATATACTTAGGAAGTAACAGAACTTGTTTGAGAATGTAGTACAACATAGTGAAAGGGTCCACAGATGTAACCCTGGGGTAATACTGGAGATCAGAAAGATAACTTTTAATGATTTTTCTTCTATTCTGTTTAATTCTAGACATACCTTTTTTCTATGATATTAGCCGTTGTATGTCTGCCCTTTCTTGGTTGCATTTTCTTTCAACATTGCAGCTTGTATGTGAAACACCACCTAAAAGATGGAGGCCAACAAAACCACACTATGTCAAATTATCACTTATTGAATAGAAACACAAACTTCAAGGTCTTTCTCAACAAAAAAACCCGGGATAAATACAACTATTGACAGGAAGTTATTTATCTTTTAAATTTTTATTTTATAATATTTGTTTGTTGACTAATGTCAAATTAAAAAAGAGGTGTAATTGCTGAAAAATACATTGTTTTCATTTTCATATTAGCTAACCATGATCCTCCTCTATATTTCTTTTCGGAAGGTGCGCGAAAGTGACAAATAGTTTCAAAGTTTCCTAACACTTTTTTTACAGAAAATTAATTATATAATGAAGGGTTGGTAAGCGTAAATATAACATTGGTGAAACTTCTAAGTGACAATCAGCAACGCAAAATGATCCATTTATAAAATAACGAATGTTGAAACTTTTAAATTTGAAAGATGTTCAGTATACGTTGAGGCGTCAACTAGTAAAGAGTGCGTGGAAATTGAATGTGTGCTAACCCTAGGTGCGCGAAAATTAAATGCGCGAAAAAAGATGCCGCGCGTATACTTCATATATAAAGGCGTATACTATTGATTTGATTTTATTTGATCATGAAAAATGAAGAAAATAAATATTCATAATTAATAATAAAAAATGCTGACGTCGGCAAAAAAATATTGCGTACAGCCATCATACGACTTTTATTTTTCTCGTGTCAGACATGATTCGAATTAAATTTAATGATATCGAACACAAAAGAAGTTATGCTGCTTGGAAATGAAATTACCGGTGGTTTGGCAGATATTTTGGAAACAAGCCAATTATAGGGATACCAAGGCTTCGCGTGTTTATTTGGAAATTACACAAGTCACCAACAAGAAGAAGTGACCCAAAATTTCCTTTCCGTCGAAACATTTTCAAGTCTATGATGACTAAGTGGGTCAAACATAGTCCAGAAGATAGTGATAAATACCTTATTAATCGCTGCTGTCCACATCAATAGGATTTAATGAGCTCGTTAAGAGCTGATTAAATTTGTCAATCAAAACTTTGAGATTAAGCAGCTCATTTCTAAATAACTTTATTTTATTCTTATTGGATGCGGTCACGAAAGGATTCGGGTAAGTTCTAGTTATTATTTTTTTCTTTTGATACAACTAAACACCGTCATTTTAATTGGATGTTCGTCTTTCTCTTCTCTTCAAAATTCGTGAGAAAATTATTTGTCTGCTTCTTCTCGCACTGACGCTATCGTGATAATAATGATGACGCACCACGTCCATGGAAAGAAATTACTACTAGTCATGTTGACTTTGGACCCTCAAATTCTATGGAATTGTTTCTAAACTCCTTAGAACCTAGGGTTGGTCCAGGACTCCGGGCTAATTCTAAGCTGAAGGGGGGAAGAAGGAATCCTATATATCGACAGAACTGAAGGGATGACCGATAGCTCACCAAACGGATATTATGGACATAATGTAACGTAATTGAACTTGCAAGCAGAAACACAGATTCCTTATCATTTTTTTGTGTCGTATGTATGTCGTAAAATAATTTAACATTCTGCTGTAAAAAAAACTTTATGGGGCATAATATCTTAGCAAAAGCGAAACTTAGAGGATAATTTTTCCGTAACATCATCGTAAGGAAAAAACTTTCACGTATTTCCTGTGTTCCTGCTAGCAAACATTGTAGTGGTTAGTCCATATTTGTTATCGCTAGAAAATTTATTCCATAACATCATGTTGTCACAGCAAGTGACTGTGAATCAGCTTGGGATGTTATAAGTAAAAGAGAATAGAGAGAGAATAGCCCTGTCACAGCGTCCTGGGTCGCCCATTTATAAGTGCATTAGCGAGAGCACTTGATCTTATTTTCATAATCTCTTTAGTACATTATCTCATCTCATTATCTTTTGTTAGGTAGGCTGAGGTAATTTTCAGCTGGATTAACCAAATTAATCACATATATCAATCTGTCAAAAGAACAAACAAACATTTATACCAGCTGGATAAAGAAAGGATATTGTTCTGAAAGAAAATCACAAATGTTTTGCTTTACTCATCTCTAAACAAATTCATAATTGAAACTTTTTAAGCGTTCAGACTCGGCTTGAATACGAGGCTTAAAAATTGCGGTCCAAACTTAAGTAAATCACTTAAAAGAGTAGAAAACTTAATGTTGCTAAGTCGCTCCTAAAACAGCAGTTTGTCTTGTGTTCAGGTGATGGTAATCGAAGTTCGAGTATGATCCAAAATAATGCGATGAGAAACATTCCATTCTATGATTATTTTCTCGGATTAGATATCAAAGTTTACACAACGTTGTCAAATATTTCACGCATTTTTGTTTGAACTTTTCTTTCGAGCACTGTGCAAAAGTTAACTTGCGAAAGTAAACATACGCTTTGGTTCGGTGTGTTAGTTAGGTGCGAGTTTACAACACACGTATTTTAAAAGGGTTATTTGCACTCCTTTGCCCTTATTCGTCTGGTTGTGTCTATAGCAGTAAGAAAATGCACTTGGCTAAACGCCATAATAAGAAGCCACAGGCATTGTTTAACAAAATCTCAAACTTTGTGCGCATGCGCTAGCAAAAATGGAGCCAACCGAAAATAAGCCTTTAAATTATCAAATTTTATAGCACATATCAAATCCAAAACTTACGAATTTTACAGCTGAAAAAGATTTTAGGCCCTACCATAGCTGGAACTGCCTAAAAGTTTTAAAATTTGAAAGCCTTCAAATTGTTTAAATCGCTATTCAAATTCTAGAGTTTTATCTGTTGCAATGGAGAAAATAGTTAGTAGCTCCCAAGCTGCCTCTTTCCCTCATCCCTTCGTCGGTCCCGATTGTGACTTTTTATATTGCTATCAAGAAAAACCAGCACATTTCCTAAATTACAAATACGATAGTAATAATTTTCTTTTTGCAGATTTTTTTTCAACTCTGGCAGATGCGCATATCTTTCTTTCCTATTTTAAAAGTTGCTTTTGTTATGAAAAATTCATTAAATCGTCCGTTGAATTAAAATGCTTGTAGTCAACAACCTCGTTCTCAGCGCCTGTTGTCTCTTTATTTATCTCGGGACATCGCTGTCCCGGGGTCAGAAAAGATACAAGATGCCCTGGTGACGAGGTTGTGTGGTGAAGTAACTTTCACAAATATATTAACTACTATTTGTCATGGTATATCATTGTGAATGCCGAGCCATTTAATTAAGATTTAAACGGCGCCTTAATAACTTACAACACGTGCTTTTTGTAATTACCGATTTCATAACACGTCTCAATGACATGCATAAAAAATAGTTTAAAAAACGCATCGTACAGTTTGTATATTATTAACATGGCTTCGAGTGTTATTTGGGATTAGTAAGGTCGAGTTTCATTTGTAATGTTGACAAAATGGCTCGAACGTAGTGAAATTTAAAATTGACCTGTTACGGACAAATAACACCTTGGTCACTAAAGCGGCTTCACTGTAATAGTTTTTAGTCATATAATTATTACTGAAAAAGTTTTTACTGACCTGGTGTTCTTTTGATTTTCAGCTTTCTGCAAATTTAATTTGTTAAAGTTTGTGAATTAAAGCGTTTATGACCGCAATTTCAAACGTTGACACTTTCTGATTTTTTTTATTGATTGTTAATAAGTTTGGAAAGTTGACTTCTCCTTCCATATCTACCCAAAATACAGTCGTCGCGTCCAGAAAGAAATTATAACGTGCATTCCCAGATACGAAATGCTGTAAGCTGTAGCGAAAAACACTTTAGTGTAAAGCGGTCTTAATTTGATTCTTAACATGGTTAGCAATATAAAGCACTGGTGACCTGCGCAGTGAGTATGGACATCTTGTTAGATTAACATCTGTCCCTAAGAGAGAATCCTGATCACCTTGTTACTTTTATATTGGTCTGCTACAGTATGATTTCGAACAGTTAAAAAATACATGCTAGCATAAAAAGAGTCACTAATGTATTTCGTTGAAACTACCAGAAACACATTTTTATGGAAGCTTAAAGCAGAGCCAATCCGAAATTCAAAAATTGGCAGTATAATTTTTCAAATGAGCATTATAAATTTGAAATAGCCAATCTGAATTTCTGAAATAGTTTACCCAATTTCATGTGTACCTGTAGCCATTTCTCAAATATCTGACGCAAACTCGATTTCGCAAAATCCTGAACGCCAAAAAATAAATAAAAATCACTGACTACAAAGTATGCTTTTTGTCGAAGTGAACAAAATGATTTTGAAGTTTAAAAAATACTACAAATTTCTAGTACACTGTAATGAATAATAAAAAAGAATTTTTTCTAATCGTTTCTTGACTCGATCAAAGAAAGGTTGGAGAGGGGGAAAAATGCCTTACCCAGAAGTGAAAAAAAGTACGAAAAAAAACGTGAAAAAACTGAATGGCCAATTTTTACGTCCTCACTGCGTGATTTTGCATGCTTGGGCGTTAAATGGGCGTTACAAAGGCGCAAATTAAAAAGTACAACATATAAAGATAATTTAGCCGTCAAATAACCAGGCTTATGGGAAATTATGGGATTAATACTTTTGCGTATGTTCACACTCCGCATTATTTTCGATACAAAAATTATTAGGAATATTATACAGTACAAACTGACACATAAATTATATTTTTTATCTGTGGTTTGTTCTCAAACATGTTGTGAAAAGTTTTATTTAATATTCGCACTGTTTTGTTTGTTTCTGACAATAAAGTTAAGATAAACTTGAAGAAAAAAAAGTCTACGAATTATTCGACGTGACAACACATCACATAATTGATGACATAGCTACTGGAGTAAATTTAAAGATGTATTGAGAGTATTGAACATATTTGGAAAGTCAGTACTATTAGTTTAAAGTTCATAATTACTCAGAAGGCCATTTTTATTTTGTAAATGGCTGATACGATAACCACGATTATGTTGTTTTATCTGCTGGTAAAGGTTTGTTTACAATCTAAAGGTAGCTGTGGCGGCCTATTGCTTATTGTCTCGATAACTAAATTGTTGACTGACTCTATTGGTCGAACACTCTTTCTTAAACTCTTATAGGGTCTGTAGAAAGCACTGTTAAATAGAAATTGTGTATACGCTGCGAAGGTGAATATCTAAATAGGTACCGACTTAAGATGCTAATCATTTTTTCTACTGCCTACAAAAAACGAAAATATACTTCATGCTTTGTATAACATAACTGGCTTATAAACTTATCTCGCGCTCTACAAATTAACAAGTGAGGGCACTAGCAGATTATCTTATTATATGTTGTGCTAAGTAGTGAAACTTCTTAGAATCTCAATACAAAAAAGCTAAGAAAGCCTGGGGATTAAGTTGATATCATCGCACGAGGAATTGAAATCTTGCAACCCTTTACGGAATACCACTTAAGGCTGGTTGTTTTAAGGATCATCGTTCGTTCAAACTTTGCTTGGTCCAAACAACGGCGACATCAGACAAATGATGACAAATTTTTAAACAACGGATTGTTCATATAATTTTTAAATACTTCTTAAGTCTAATAGTTGTTTTTAGATTTGTTTAAAAATTAAATTATTCTTTTCTACTTCGTGTCAAAAGGTAAACATGATTTAATAAAACGTATACTAGCGTGTTATGATGCATCCAATGTTGTTCTCCTTCAGCGTGTTTCTTCTTGTGGATTATTTAACTCATATCAGGTAAAGGCAACTACCACGGTGGAGTGATGTCATTATATGGAAATGCTTACATCTTTTTGATTTGTACAGGTAAGTTGATTGGAGAAAGCAGTTCTGACACGGCGTTAAATGTTCAGAGAGACATAGTAAGACACTTGTTACTTTCACGAACGTCTTAAAATCATTTTTCGGCTAAGGCATGAAGGCTTTTTTGATGTTCAACTCTTTTGTGTTGAAATAGTAGACACTAGACAATTCTGTTTGGTCTGGGAACTTCTTTTGAAAATGTGTAAGTATACTATGTTTTGTACAATAAGAACTTTTACCTACAAAACTCATCGCTTGTTTGACAAAGAGAAAAATAGTTGATTAATGCAGGTTGTTCAACTTCCTCGTTTTCAACTGAAGCAATAAATATATCAGGCCTTTCTTTGCATTAGTTTCACATGATTGAAATATAAAGATTAATGCTTAAATTTCAGGTGATTGGCAACACCTTCTATTGGTACCAACTTCACTACAGGCAACTTTATTAGGCAATCGCTGAGACTAATATTGTGTTATATGATGGTCAAATGACACTGCGAATTAAACCAAACAATGAGGGCACTTACCAGGCAGTCTTAAATTGACCATATACATTTTTAGATTTTAGATAACAATTCTTTTGTTTTTTCGACTTTCTTAAAATGCTTTTTGTGAATCAATCTACCTTCGTCTAAATGTAATATTAATTTGTAATTCACTTTGTAATACACATTTCCAACAAAGTGATTTTACTCGACCTATTTAGAATGGCCTCAAAATTCAATTCTAACTACAATAAATAATTACAATAAGGTATAGGCATTTTATAACTAGAGTTTAAGGAAAATGGATTTCAGGTCAAGCAGATGTTAAACCCATCGAAAATAAACCATTGATTATATTGAACTTGACAATTGTCGCGCCAAAATGTGACAAAATTATGCTGCATCTGCGAATAATATGACGACGTAATGCACATGGAAGTTTCTTGAATGGAGACTACCACCTAAAACAGGAATTAAATACAAATTTCGGTCAGTCAAATAAAGTTTATATGGAAAAAGATCAAGTATGATTGTCATGTAGTGTATAAAATTAGAACATTTATTCATGGCGGAAGTATTTTGAGGTCTATGCGTTTGTGGTGTTTCGAATGAATATAATAAAACATAATCATCTGCTCATGATAAGCTATTAAGCTTACCAGCCAACATCGTTTCCAGTACTGTCTGTAAATAAATCTGTTTTCGCCTAGCACGCACAACAGAAGAACTGGGAACGAGGTTTATTACCAGCGTAACCGAAAATTTGAGAGTGAAAGTTAGTTAAAAGATAATTCTTTTTATATATGTATCTTCTTATTTCTAGTACAACGAATAAATAAAACCAGCTATGAAATCCGCCATCTTTATTATTTACTTTCTGTTGATGGTAACCCTCCATCATGTTGCTGCAACTTTAAAATGCAATTGCAAGAAAGCGAAATGCGTGGAACCAAAAGGGTGTAAAGCAGGAGTGCGGCCAGATATGTGCAACTGCTGCAAGGTAATTTTATTTTCGTTATTATATTTTTAGCTAGTTTAAGGTCTCTGCAGGGAAATAAATAAAAACAGGGCTTTCCATTCCATATTCACTTCCACAGTTGACGCTTACAATATATTGTCTTCAGCCTCTTGGCACACATTGAGGAAGTCAATATTAGTAAACTGTAACACCCCAACACAGGTTTTTTAGGCATTATGAGCCAATTTGAAAAGAGAACCTGGACACCTCTCTATAGCGGACAATGTTTGAGGTTGTGTCGCTATAGGGAGGCTTCAATATGCCAGCAGTCGGTAAATATTTCAATCCCTCAAAAGTAGAGACACACGAATTTTACTTTTTAAATGATAAGAAATATATATATATATTTTTATATTCCACTCTTTAACTTTAGGTGTGCGCGAAGGAGGAGGGACAACTTTGCGCTGGTCCGAACTATGTTGAAGGACAATGCGGTGATAATTTGCAGTGCATGGTAAGACATGTACGAAGTCATAAAAACAAAATGAAAACACGCATCAATGAATTAGTTGGCAAGTGTGAACACAGTAAGTACAGGTTTCATTCAGTGTTACTTTGGTCAGTGTGAACATAGTGATCGCAGATTTTCTTTTATGTGTCCTAAGATGAAGGCCTGGTGAACTGGGGTCTAAATTTAGGTGGGGTTATATTGAGGGTTTACTATTTTGAATAATTATAATTAATATTGCTTTTTTTAGTTCGATGTCATTATAAAAGATGTCCGTTTGGTAAATCCTGCAAAATGATAAATGGGGCACCAACTTGCGTGTGTCCAGACTGCATAAATACCATAAAGAAGCCTGTGTGTGGAGTACGGAACAATAAAGAGTACTTAAGTGAGTGTGAACTAAGAAAAGATGAATGTGAGACTGGAAGAGAGATTGGATTGATCGAAAGCGCATGCGTCGGTAGGTGCAACTTCGTTATCAAGGATTTTTACTTTAGTAACAGGTTGAATATAGAAAAGATTCTCTATAATTTGCATAGTACGTTTACTACTATGTTACATAGGCCAAACCTCGTCCCCAGGGCATCTTGTATCTTTTCTAACATCGGACGGCGATACGAACTCGTCTCGCCGTCCCGGTTATAGAAAAGAGACAACAGGCGCTGGGAACAAGGACAATACCCCAAATCCAGGGCTACTGTAGCGTTTTTTAAACGAGTATAAAACTCCTCTCATCTTCTTATCAATAAAGACTACAGAGCCTGGATTCAAGGTTGGTTTCATCATTAAAAATATAGGTTTTTAAGGATTTTCTAACTTTTACACATAGATAAAAATGTCAGTTCGGTAACTTGTGGTAAAGATTCGATGCGCATTGAAATCCTTAAGTCATATCTTGGTACACGTCATAGAAAGTTAAGTCTGCTTGAGTCGGATTGTACCATGAAAGAAAACGCTACCCATATTTTCTTTGATACAAAGTTGAATCAGTGCGGCACAAAAGTGACGTATACATTAACCTCGGTGGTTTATTCAAACGTAGTCCGAAGCTATACAGACCCAAAGTCCATGATCATAAGACGCAAGAACATACAAATACCGTTTGAATGTGATTACTCGCTAAGAAGCCGGAACCGAATAAAAATATCAACACGAGGAGAGTTTGGTGATAAAATTATTGAAAGATTGAGTGCGAATGGAGTTGGTATAAGAATTCGAGAGGTTAATTCGCGACGAAAATATCGATCTCTGAATAATGGCGGCTTAAAAGTTGATATCAATCCTCTTGAAAAATATATTGTGGAATTGAAACCCAAATCATTTTCGAAAACAAATATCTATCCGAAAGTTTGTTATGTTACACCTGTTGTCATGACCCAAAGATGGATGAAATACACATTAATTGAGGACGGGTATGTAAAATATTGGCCTTTTAAAAATTTAGCAAATTTTTTTGACAGTTATGCCATCATTAGTTGCTACACATTGATTTGATTTTTGTTAATATTAAACATGAAATATATAAAACTCCGCGGTTTTACGATTGGATCCTTAAAGCCGTGAAATAAATTGGCGCGAAATACACATACAATTACTTAAACCCCGAAACTAAATGGCGCGAAACTGTGAATTTAAAATGAAAGCGAAATTCTCATGCAACACATATTAAAATTGAATTTCTTTTTACTGTATAAATATTGTCTCGTGTCGCTATTTCTGAAAAGCGATCTCACGTAACTGTAAGGACGTGTTTAAGTTGAGTAACTCAAGTATAAGTCTGCTTCAAAAGAATATGTTTATGTTTATATACTTCTTACTGTAGAATTGAGCATAAATTCACGACTATCCATCTTCAAATTTTGTTGTGTTTTTAGGTGTCCCGTCGAAAATGGTGTTGAAATATTACAGGCAAAAAGCCCAATTATAAGACTCTCTGTTCCAGGAATCAAATTTCGTGGAGCGCGTTATCCTGGTGTTCTTGTCAGATGTAAACTGCAATATTGTCATGCTCAAACTGAATCTTTAGGTTGTAGAAAACTATGTCCCCCAGTAAACGCTGGAAGAGGAAAAAGAGATGTAAACAAAAGACTATTGGCTAGGATTGCAAGAGGAAAACCATACGTATTAAGCTGATTTTATGAGAGATATAGAAGTCGCTGACCGACAGCTGTCGTACCGTACAATTAAAAACAGATTTAGTCAAGTGTCAAGTTACGAAACATGCTCAAGTGATAAACCACCAATAGTATTTATAACTATTATGGAACATTTTGCTTGCTTTGCCGAAGTTTAAATGAAATGCAATCATACATTCTTTTGTCTTAATTTTATCTTGTGAAGACTTTTGTTTTGTTTCTCTTTTATGTAAATTATTTAACATATATTTTTGGTAGAAATACTTTATTTTTGTAAACAAGATTTTGGACGTTAGCGCATGCTTACGCCACAGCTATAAAAATACGCATCTTTTAATTCACTCAAGTGCGTTCTTTTTCACTTGAGTCAATTTGACCAGGCAACAACAACAACCGCTCATCACAATAACCGTCTTATGGTCTCAGCTACTACTTCCAGTCTGAAAAAAGATTTACAAAATATTAGAACGTATAGTTCTTAACACAATATTGACCTTTGACGCAGAACAGATCCAAGAAAGGTGCAAAAACCCATCCAATCCTAATCCAATTTAAGAACTGCTTAACATCAATACGACATACTGAGTAGGTTAATGTGATTACTTCTACCATGATTAGATCTCTGGATTCCTTACTTTGCAATTCATAAGTTTTGAATGAAGATTCTCAAAATGTTCTAAGCCACAGAACAGTCCATGGGTAAGAAGTTTGGCTATGTCAAATGCAGCTACATGAGATTCCATATAAGATGTAAAAGAATAATAATCAGTGTATTGTTGACATTTATATATATTATATTTACTGTGACTGGTTCATCCTGAACAAAACCACGTGTCGATAAAAAATTCTACTAGAGACACCTTGATAAAAAATATACAATATAAATACAGGGGTTAGAGCTTGTTAGCAAATTCACAATGATATTAGAACAGAAGATTGTCTCAATATATCAGATTCTCAAATAGAACGTTTAATAAAGTCAGTAGAGGAAGTCTTAAATTTATTGAATTTTAATGAAAAAGCAGCATTTCTTGTTTTCTAGCGACGGTTACGATAGAAAAGAGAACGAATACCGTAAATGATCGATTTGGCATCTAAGGCGCCTGATAAGTGTTGACATTTTAAGGGCGGGTGCTTATTTGGACGGGGCGCATAACCGATCATTTAAGGTAACAAGACACGTTTATAGCTTAAAAGGAACATCAAATAGCAATGACATCATTTTTATAGCGAGACTACAAAAATTATTATTCAAATGGTCAAATCTAAGGTTGCACAGGAATTGAAGAAGAATTTTCAATTACTCAATAACGTAGTGTAGTCATGCGTGTTTGAAGTAATCAATCGAAAAAGATCAAAGTCACCAATTCGATATGTCTGTCAAACAAACTCATTCGAATGATAACGACTCTCCATCGTTGTGCGTCATGGATTTGTGATTTGTAAGCGGTTGAAAGTGTTTTAACTCGTTCGATAGTAAGTTATCATGTGCTAGTTGATTGAAGTGCTAAAAAGAGGAAACAAATAAACATCAACTATGGTTTTGTACCATGGCAACTTAAACGATATAATATAAATAAAAGAAAAAAACACAACATAAGCGCGGAGATGAGCATTCGCAAATCAACAGACACGGAGAAAACAAATTAGAAAGTTGTCTTGAGTAGCCTAATTAACTTTACGGATAGTGATTTGTTTTCTGCATTTAGTGAGAATTAAATTTCGCGTATGCTCTATATACATGGATTAAATTAAAATTTTTAATTTTGTGCTTAACTCGAGACTTCGCTAGTAGATGGAAACGAATATTGTGGTTACAAAAATTGAATTAAAATTTTGTGTTATTATAACAAGAAGAGCATTATATTCATAAAAGGGAAAAAATTGAAATTTTAAATTACATACAAATTTTCGCGTATTGTAATTTTTTTCCGGTTTGAAATTGATTTTTGATAAATAAGTACCTTCTCATAAGTTTTCGCTAATTACACCATAATGTGCAAAAACACGCGAAAGTTAATTAATTTAAGGTAGCAATTTTGAAGTGTATAAAAGCTTTCATGTAAAATACGCAGAATTTATTTTGCTCCTATCAGAGTTTGGTGTTAGGATGAACTTAAGTTAAATTGCATAGTGCAAAGTGAAAATAAAAAAAAATAAAACTTACCTGCGAATTTTTAAATTCGGAATAAAGTGTGAACAAAACATGAAGAGACTGAATCCGATTTTTGTAGATCGGGATATCAAGCACAGCTGAAATATAAGAGGATGAAAGGTATAAAAAGCAGAATAAACATCTTTCCGACCAAAATTCGCTTAAAAGTTTAATTTCTAATATGTCATATTTTGAGAAGTACAAACTTTCACAAAAATGTTATATTTTCTATATATGAAAAACTATATTTTCCTACAGTAGAATTAATTGCGAAATATTTATATACATTTGTAATTTTAAAAGGAAAGGGCGTGTCCGGACTCGGTTGCAAATTTTAAAAAAAATCATGACCAACTTTGACATCATCAAAAATAGCAATAGAATGGAAAAGAATATTACATGTGACTGCAAATATTAGTAACTGATCATTAATTCAAATTTGAACTTAAGATTTTAAAATTTGTCGAGTCAAACTCGTTTCATTTGTAAACAGGATTATAAATTTTAATAGGACATAGTGGACAATTCTGTATGAAGGGCATACAGTATTGCGACAAATACAGAAATACTTACAACAAATTATATCGATATATTCAGTCAATTCACAATCGAGATCGGCTGACGGTAAGTTAATGTTTTTCAACATCTCTTCAAATTCAGGAGGCCATTCCTGCATCAGTGTTTCGATGTCAGGCATGTTTTTAGTGTAGTGGACATTTTGGGGAGGCTTCTGCCGATGAAGATCGCTGATACTCGTGATCCAATTGTCGATAGCTTTCGGGTTTTTCTCGGGTTCTTCAATGCTACGAACGACCTAAACGCATTAGCAGTAGACATTAATTTTAGAAGCTTAAATAGGGTATTACTATTCTTCTCAAGGATGTTTAACAGCTTTCTCACATTTTTGTTATCAACTAGTTATACTCACCACTTGCTTGGCGCTGGTTTGTTTAGAAATTGATCGCAATTGAAGATCCAGGACTGAAAAAGAAAACAGTCATCAGTATAGTTGAGAACAATAACTGAATATCCGAACCCTTCTTCAAACCCTTGTCTATGAATTGTTTAATTATTGGACAAATGTCAGAAGTTAAAGCAAGCAAAGATTTCGACACTTCGCGATTCTTACGAGTTCACTACTCATTTTTCACTTCATTTGCGAAAATAAATTATCTTAAGCTATTTTTAATGGAGGTTATGTTTTCAGATGATCAAATTCAAAAATGTTTTCGCGAAAATAAATTCCCCTGAAAGATACGAACTCGATTGATTCACGAAAATAAATTCTCGCGAATTCTATAACATTTCGCAAAATTTTCTGACATTTAAAACGCAATTGAAGGTGACTGAAATGAAATTTAAAAGAATCACAAAATGCGGCGTTATTATTAGTGTTTTTTAAAGAAATTGACAGTATTTTGGATAGATCGGTTGAGCTTCACAAACTTTATTGGGTTTAATCATTTTGGGTGTCGCAGCATGTATCCTGAATCTTCCTCAAAAACAAGTCAAATATTATAAACGCGTACACAGGCTTAGAAAATTTAAAACTCCCTTCCTGTGAGACTTTTCCACAACTTAATAAACTTGACAAATTCAACACATAATTATTTAGGACAGAATACCAATGAGGTTTATAAGTCACATGAATGGGTGCTTACCTGTTGGATCAGACTGTTTGGCAGACGGTTCATCTAAAATTTGCAATCCTAACGTTTCTGGCTTGCCATCTGGTCTTGTTACCTAATTGAAACGTACAAGCTACATTTAAAACGACAAATAATAATTACTTAGGAAGCAAGATATATGGCAGTATTACTCGGACACTGTATGGAACGCAGTAACTGCCGCTTCAAAATCATCGGATCATTTAGCTGTCTAATCATCCCCTTTTCCATAGCAGGTTCTGTTAACAGATGATTGAAAAATTCCAACGATTCGACAAACCTTTAAAAATGCGTCAATATCTCCAACAGCAGGAATGTAGTCAGGTATGAAAGGTTTCAACTTGTAGTCAAGATCGATAGCTTGTGGTGTGTAACTGTGTAAAAGAAAGGATATATACAATGGCGTGTGTGTTTACGGAAACTTGTGTAGTATATGCATTCTCGTCAGGTCAAATATTGAAACAGATGTGTATTACGGCGATGTCTTTATATTATTAAGTCATTACCCACGAAGATTAAAAAAGTTTCCCTATCCTGAACAATAAGTGTCCGTGGGTTCTAGCACATTGTAATGCATAAAACTTGATACAACGACTATTGGTTACCATGTGGAAAACGCACTTGTTCGCCCGACCTACATATTTTGAGCACCAGATTCTCGCCCCTCATATATATTTTGGGCATCACTTCTTTGACGAAACGTAACGAGGGGCGAAAATTGGGCAGTTTTAAGACAAAGTAATAATGAAGAAAACTAGCCGTAGTGAAAATCCACGTTTTTCCGTCATTTAATTCCCACTAATGAAAAATATCGCAATAGATATTTCGTGTGTCCGTAGCATAAATAATAAATTTGCAGAAACAGCCAGTAGATATCAATAGTGAGATTTATAATACAACATTTCGTTGCTAAAACATACGACTTTGACCACCAAATTTGAATCATCTTATTTCCAGCTGTGGTGAACTAACTGAACGTTTCCTTAATCTTGACCAATTGGAAACAGTATTCCTTTTATTATGAATTGATAAGTTTTTAAATAAAAAACACATAACTAGGCAATAATTTAGTAAACTCATACTTTTGGTGTAGTTTAAGTCTAGATATTCAGAACTTATATTTACAATTTAGCATATTTAGGCTAATATTCTTTTACACAAAATTTTTCATAACAAAAGGAGTACAACTATTACACAACTAAGAAAATTTATAGTAAATATTTAACGGTTAAAATCTTACCGAGTGATATACTGAAAGAGTTCTTTGATTTCTTGACTCACTGGTAAATGCTCGTAATCAGCAGGATCATAAATTCTAAAAAAAAATAATTAAAACTAGCGTTTAACTCAAGTTACCTAAAGCAGTTAAGCTTTCGCTACCATTAAAAGCTTCTTATTTTTTTGGAATTTGTAAGCATTATGTCCATAGAGAATTAGTTTTTTAGTTATATTCGAAAACAAAATTTCATTTTGACTCGTTGGTGACAGTTCGGAAGATATATCCTTTTAGTATAACAGGGGACATTAAGCAAAAAAGAAGGTTGCATTAACAAATAAAATGCAAGCTGCATCCTTGTCGAGATATATAACCTAAAGTAAATGGTAAGCTTCGGAAGAATAATTCTAACGATATTCTGAACACTGAGAATTAACGTATTTTCACTCAGGATATAAAAGTATAAAAACCAGACCAGAATAAAAAAAGTCTGTACGGTGAATATAGATTGTAATATTTACATTTCTTGCGCAGCGTTACTTCCCACCTCTTCGAACATGTTTACTGGTTTCTTTAGGCTGCTTGTATTTTTTTCTTATCACAAACTGAGTACCAGCAATACAAAACCAGATAGTTAAATGAATTAGAAAATTATAAATATTGAATTTTCGATTTGAGAAAGTGTAATATTTAAAATTTATGTTTTAATATAACTATTCAACTATATATTATTTATTTAACACCAGATAACCAGACCGACTTTGAGATTGGATAATCTACTTCACAGGCGACTTAGTTTTTGAGCATAACTTTAACCCAAGTAAGAACGATAAAAACAATCATCTCAAAAAGTTAACTCAAACTAACTGGCACTAAGTCATGGGTTAGAAAAAAATAGTTTGTGATGTCAAGCTTAAAGTGAATTATAAAAATTTCTAAGAGCATTTATTTGACGTATATTATAAAATCGTAAGATTGTTATATTGTAAGTGAGAAAACAAAATAAAAGTTCCAGTTGTGAGAAGTGTTTACGTTGCTGTAAAACTGAACTTATTGATCATCGGAGAAGAAGTGTTCGCCTTAAAAGCAAAAAATATATCCAGTCCTTTGTGTTAAAGACAATGTGAAAATAATTATGATGAACGTGTCAGCAGGTTCGCCCAATAAAACACTCTTCATGGTCACACGATCTGAGGTGAGCATTAGAGATTTAAAAATGGCAGCATGCTGTACACAAACACGAGACAGAACAGTGAAGACAAAATACGGAGCTTTATTTTACCAGCAATCACACGGAAAACAGAGATGGGATGCATTATCAATGGTATATAATTGATTTGTTGCAAATTGAAAATATTTATAATTTATAACTTAAATTTTAAGGAATAAATTTTTGAAATATTTTGTTAGTATTAACAGTTTTCAAATGTTCATTTTCATCACATACACAAAGTATCGAGTTTAGTAAGCCCAAAAATATAACGCACAAAATACTAAAAAAACTCACCCTTCTACGGTGTCATTAACCTTTTCATCTTCATCTTCAGTGCTATCACTTTGGTCATCATCATCGTCATCATCATCACTAGCTTCAATGACATGGCCACCAGGTGGACGAGGTCTAGAATTTATAGCCCCTTGTTGTGGTTTTGATGGTTGTCTCTGTTGTACCTCACTACTCTAAATATACAAAAAAAATTGAACAAGCATATCCTGGTCATTTATATATTAATAACTTAACTGCTCTAAGGAAAAATAGCTGCAACATTTAATGGAACTCTATGAGATGCATGCGATCGCACGTGCACATGCTGACACATGTACAACACATGCACAACACATCTCATACACTTATCAAATATCATATGTGTCTGTAAGGAAAAACTGGATGTGTTCTTTTCCAGTTACAATTGTCATGACATTATTTTCAAATTGCTTTTTGACACAGCAATGTTTAGCTCCTGAAATCTGCATTTTGATTTCTAATATAATATATCTATATGCTACATAGCATATGTGGCTACAGAAAAAAACATGAATTGAATAACTCTTATGTTTGTAGCTCAAAGAACCTCACCACCAACTATTCGGGAATGTTCAGACATGAATTTTAAAAATTAACCTTTTTCGACTCAGATGTTCTGTTAAAATCTTCATCGTCATGCTCAAACTCATTATCATCATCACTTCCCATTAATGGTTCCTTCATTTGGCCTAGGGAGAAAATTATTTTTACATTATTAATTAAGCAAACACCAAAACTCCAAACCTTGGTTTCAAATTTAGTTTTAGAGTTTATCGACTGAAAAAAATATACTTATTAGTCGACATATAGCTGCCTCAGACATAATATTATTGGGAAAAAGGGCGGAATTTCAGAGATCGCAACCACAAGCAATTAAGAATGCTGTTTCTATCTAAGTAAAACACACCGCAAACTAATTAAAGTTTACTTCTCAATGTTCACAGCAGACTTACGACTTAAGATCTTAGGTTATTTGGTTAGGTAGATAACAGTTTTCCGACCTTCCAGGTAGTGGAGTGGATTGTTCCATAATGCAGATATTGTAAAAAGTGCAGCTAACGCATTTTCAATGTTGGTTAATCGGCCTGCACTCCTGGCAAGGGAGAACCTTTAGAGCACTGGCCAAGTGATGTTGAAAAAAAACAGACAATTTCCCAAATATTATTTTTAAGGTTGTATGCACACATGTACTATAATTGATTAAAATTATACCCTTCAACCACAAACACGTTATTTCAAGTGTGCTGTTATAGGTCATGCTACAACAAAACATTTCCTGTGTTTTGTTTTTTAATTTTAATTTTTATTACTGCTTGTTTTTTATCCAAAAAGAACTTTCTTCCTTTTTTGTCTAAAGTTAAAAAAACGTACACTCTACAAGTAATTTTTTTCAACCCAATTTTTAACCATAAACATCACAAAACAAAGGATAAATATTTCAAGAAAGAGTATTATATAGGATGTACACTTAGTTCTATATTTGTGTATGTTGCCATCAACAAACGTACCATAAATAATAAATATATGTATGGATACATACAAGGGAGGAACGTGGTTTGCCAACCCTTGTAAGCAAAGCCAAATGACTGATTAAAAAAAAATCGAATGTTTGCAAATCCAAATATTTTAATAAGCAAGGAAATCTCCTTAACAAAGGTAGAATAATACTGTAGAATAATAAAATGAATACAGAACAATTAATTATGGCAACTCAAAAAGTACAACACACCTAAAGCACCTAACCAATTCTGAAATGCTTTATTTTCAGATTTAGAAAATCTTGACATATATGCATTTGAAAATGCATCCACGTTCATTGCAATTTTGTGAACATCAAAAGTTTTTCTCAAAAAGCAAAACTATACATATATTTATGTGATTTAGTTTTTTAGTACCTGACAATACTATGAAGTTGCTTAGAAGCATATAAAAATATTACAGCTGGAAAAACATGGCCTTTTTTCAAAGGCAAATATTAATCTTGCAAAATGTAAATTATCAAATACAGACAAGTTTTATTTCTGTACTGTAAACACACTTTTTAAATCCTTAGATCACCAAGGAAATCATCCAAAAAAAAATAATAATAAAAAAATAAAGATTAAAAACAAAGGACAAGGTACTCATTTATTCCCTAGAAGTTAACTGTCAACATCACAATCAATAATCTGCAAATTATTTTACAATACCAAGTAAAAAAGATATGAAGAAATCTTATTGTGTGAAAAAGAACTAAAATAGCTTGGAATGTCAAAAAGTCAAATCATGTAATTGATTGCATACGCAACGTTTGTGTTCTAACATGTTGGCTGTATCTTCTTCAATAAATGGCCTTTAAGAAAACGTGTGTGGTAGATACAAATACCTTGTGAAATAAGATAAAATAAAATCCAGCATAAGCAGGTCGGCGTTTAAAGCCTTTCCTGGGTTCTAAGTAAAGCCTAAGGGCTGCCAATTCTCACATTTTTTATAGGAATTTAGATCTATTAAATAAAGCCACATTGTGAATGTCAATATGAAAAGATTTTGCTGCATAATAGCAGGCCTGGACATTTGGCGGAAACGATCGTTTCGTTTCCGCGAATCAATAAAGACGGTAACGATAAATCGTTTCCCTTGGACAATATTTCAAATTATAATAATTTATTATAATTATAATATATATATATATATATATATATATATATATATATATATATATATATATATATATATATATTATATATATATATATATATATATATATATATATATATATATATATATATATATATATATATATATATATATATATATATATATATATAATATATATATATATATATATATATATATAATATATATATATATATTATGAAATGGTTCTCGACTTATTTATCGGTTTAAAGCTAATCGTTACCGTCGTTAACGTATCGTTTCCGCAAAGTCTACTTCGCGGAAACGAAAACACGTTTTGATCGTTTCCATCAGCTTCAAATCACGGTAACGATGGATCGTTTCTCTAGACTCCACAAATTTCCAGGCCTGAATAGGCATATATAGCACCTGTCATTCTTTGCTTTGCGTCTGGATTTGGTGCTGCTCTTGGACTTGGTGTGAAAGTACTTGCTACTTCTTCATCATCGTAGATTGAAACAGTTTCATCATAATGCTGGTTCTCAACTAATCGTGCCTAACAATTTAAAAAAATAAATAAGGATCTATCTAGATAAGCAGGATAATCTTTTTTGAAACAATTTTGCATTACCTAAGGTGAAAATAAACATGAACAGAAAGTGTCAACTACCCTGATTTCTTAACAATTTATATAAAAATATAAAAGGTAACCTTATTAAGGAACTGACATTGAATTTACATTGTAGAGCTTAAAATCTTTTTTCATAAGTCTTTTATTCCCAAAATATTTGCATTTTAAGATCCTTATTATGTAACATCTTAGTAAGAACAACTCCTGAGATTTTTGTTATCAGTAGATATTGGACCTGTTGATGGATATAATTTGATTGTATGATATTATAGAGTTGATTATTTGTATCAGAAAACACAGTATAAGGTGATACCAGTGCATAAGGTGATACCGGTGCATAAGGTGATACCGGTGAATATGACAACCCATACAATATTTGTAACACCAGCACATAAATTTTTATTATCATTTTAAATTTCATTATTTTAACATTTTAGCCACATACGTTTCTCAAAATGGTAGACAGGCTTATTTATAGCAGCAGTGACATATGACTATTTGGAGACTTAAAGTCAAGTCCACTTTTCATTAATGCACTTAGTCATAAAAAGGGTTCAACTTGTCCTTTTTGCTCATTGTCTTCAGTTTACGGAGGTCGTGTTTACCTGCCTGCCTATAATTGATGTGTAGGGAACAGCTAAGTTTGTTAGAGATCACAGTTGATTTTAAAGGTAAATTTATCCTTGTTTTAAAATGTAAAGGTTAAGAGCCCATTTTGTATATATGGGACAGGTGTTGATGTAAAACAAAAAAATTCCAAATTTTAAGGTTCCAAATGTAATAACAGAGGAGTTATGGCCAATTTAATAATATTTAAAATTAGGTGTCAGATAGAAATTTGTGGTTTTTGCAATTTGATTGGCCATAGGTGCCTTCATGTTCGCACAAGTTCTTTTTTTGTTCTTGTTCTTGTTAGTATGTGGTGTGTACTACTGAATTTAAAGGAAAAATTATGGTTATTATTTTGTTGTGACAGTCATTATAGAAATAGGTGATACAAAGGATTGACACTTTTTTGATATAGCATGATTTGCAAAGACAGCATTTTGATTTGAAAATTGTGACCTGCAATTCGAACCCTGAATACAAACTACTATCTTAAGAATAATGAAAAAAACTTTGGGTACAATAGTGCTTCAAAGAAAAGGAAAAAGTAAATTGATTAGGGAGTCCACTGTACACTAAAAGGTAAAACAAACAAAATTTATGTGATATTTTACAGAAAAAAATAGTTCTCAATTTATAAAACAAATTGAATTTTGTCCATTTTCCAGAGGTCAATTTTTTTTAGTATATATATTATTCCTGATGTTATTTTAGCATCTCCAGACAGTTCAAAGCATACTTTCGGAAGATATAGTTTTACATAGGGTTCCAAAATATTGAAAAAGAGATATTCCAACTGAAAAATTATTTTGTTTAAAGATTTTTAACTTCTTTAAAAGTTCACCCCCCATGATAGGCCTGAAGACACTACTTGTGAGACTTGAATTTTATTGTTTTGCAGACTTTAAATAGGGTACTTAAGTATTTAATGAGTTATAGACACTGAAACTGAAGAATGCACTCATGCAAGTTACAAGCAGGGGATGGGAGAGGGTGGGTGCTCCAAACTTATTCAGATTCTATATATAACGAATGTTAAGGCGATAAAAACACCCTAATTTCATATTATCTATGTTATAAAATGAATGTCACTTATCGTTCTGCTAAAGCCAGAAGTGCAATGTCTGTTGATCCCTATTCTGAACTACAACACATGCGCCAGCATGGTGGATTAAATTTTATTATAAACTGATCAGTTTAGTTTTATTTATATTTATGCTTGATGTATTTCCAATGTTTAATAAATAAAATCAGTGAGTGATCGCTTCCACACGCCTCCACATGTCTCGATTAATTTTGGCATGCTATCTTTCGCCTTCCTCAGCTCTGTCATGACGGTTATATGTAAAAAGTGCAATTTTCACACTTATTACAACACTGCAGCAATTTTGTAAGTCTTGTCAGAAAAACTTATGCTTTTACACATTTTATAGCAATATATTTATAGTGTTTATACAAAGTCTTGTTTTCAATGCCAGATCTAAAAACATCACCCGGGAACTTCATAATTAATATTTAAAGCACAATAAACGGAAAATGGCATAATTATGTGGGGTTTACAAATTGTCATAGCCCTTAAATACAGAGAAAACATTATGGCTAAACTTCATAATTGTCATCCCAGGATAGCAAGAATGAAAGGTCTTGCAAGAATCCACATACGGTTTCCCAATATCGATAAACAGATAGAAGAAAAAGTTATAGGAATTGCTTGGAGTGTATGAAAACAGCCAAAAATACAATAAAAGCAAATATTCATCCGTGGATAACCAGTTTATGTGGAATTTTTTTTGACCATTTGCGGGGAAAAATTTTATTTTCCTTGTGGAAAGTCATAGTAAATGGATGGAGGTGGAAATACTACACAACACACTTACATTTTACACAATCTCCACTTTACACAAGTGGTTTTCTCCATTTGACATAATAGTGCAATTAGTGAGCAACGACAGTCCACAATTCAAATGGGTTAACATCACGTATTGAGAGAGAAAGAAGGCAAATTATACAATTATATATTTATTGGGATGTCGTACCACACCTTCTACCACCACTGGAATGACTCCCAGTGAACTGTTTCTTGGACGTCGAATTCGCACAATAATGGAGTTATTCTAGCTTAAGTTTTAGGAGAGAATGCAGAACTATGAAACAAACATGAGTGTGAATCGACGAAAACGGCAACCACCTCATCCGTTCTCAGAGGGGGAGAGAGTACTGTTAAGAAATCACATCCTTGGGAAACTAAAATGTAAATCTGCCATTATCACAAAGAAAATATCAGATCGAACATATACATGCTAGAAAGTGATGGAAAACAACTTAAACACCATGTTGACAATATTATTCAATGCAATGAAAAAGCTTTGGAAATCCAGCAAAAGATGACTCACTCATTGATTTGGAACTTTCAAATGAGACTCCTCCCGAGAATTCCAATGTGTCAGCAGTCGCAGAAGTAGCAAGAAACCGATACCCAATTCAATCCCGAATTCCAGTAAGGCATTATGGTATAGATGACTTTCAATGTTTACGTTTTTACGGGATTCTTGCACATGAGCAGAAAAAATCAGAAAAATTGACAGACAAAAAATTGCAGACCTTAGATGAAGAAAGTCAAATTATGGTTAAAAACTTTTGTACTGTGGCTACTAGCTCTCGCAAAGATCATTAAAGTAATTACGATAAACAAAAGATTAAAGGGCTTCCGACTTGCAGGAAAAGGTGTTGTATAGCGCGTACGCGGAAGGTTACATTCGGACTGTACTGTAGCATCTTTTCACTGATAATGACCTAAATCTAAACTACATGCAAGCTATATTCTAATTTCAAGATCAAAAGATGCCTCTAACTGAAAATAAAGTTTGGAATGGACTGGTCCACAACTTACCACCTACATTATCTTGCCTGTCAATTTGCATAAGAGGTCTGGGGATTATAAACAACATGCGTCACAATGAAAGTCGTCTATTGGCTCTGATTAGCAGGGGGAGTATGTTATGAATAGACACATGACCTGTACTTTGAATTTTGTATACTGATGCTCAGATTCAGCATTGACAGATTGAAAATAAAACGAAAGATGGACCAAACAGCTTCAAAAAATAAAGTAGGAATTAAACCAAAATTGGTAATTTTAGGACTATGCTGAAAAAAAACTCTGAAACTTTTTAAGCATTGGTGGAGAGCTGGAGAGCATACACTGACTTGCAGAATTAATACATAAATGTTAAATTAGAAGAGAATGTATAAGTAAAGTAAACTTTTTGATGTCCAATTTTTGTAAAAAATCATATGCGGAAAAATAATGATGACAAGGAAAATGTAAAAAGTACGGTGGCCCACAAGTGTCACCGCACAAATCTACCCCATGGCACAAAAAAACTTCACGGCACCAAAAAAACTCCAAGGCACAAAAAAATAATATCCACAACTTATAAAAATGCACCACGGCACAAAGAAAAGTCACGGCACAAAAGAATGTCACAGCACAAAATAAAAAAAGCCACGGCACGGCATCGTCAGTAGATTCGTCTTAAATAAAAAAGGGACATTGTTATACAAACACTGATTATGAGTAAGAATTATCTGTCTAAACAATAATATTGTAGTCTGTATACCTTCACACTCATGTTACCACGTCTTTTAACAAGGAAATATATTTAGATATTTTGCTCTATCAATAAAATTCTCTATAAATAAATGAATAAGAACAAATTTGTGATCTCCTTCTGAGGGGATTTTTCTTTGTGTCGTGACATTTTTTTGTGCTGTGACATTTTTTTGTGCCGTGATATATTTTTATAAGTTGTGAACATATTTTTTTTGTGCTGTGGCATTTTTTTGTGTCGTGGACTTTTTTGTGGCCGTGGGGTAGATTTGTGCTTGTGGGCCACCGTAAAAAAGAAGAGAAAAATTAAATTATCATGCAGCCATCCATTTCATCTCTTGAACACATGGTACTCTTAAACCCGACCAACTGCACCTGCATAAGCAAAAGGCAATCCGAAGGAAAACATGCCGGCAAATTCAGAAATTGTCCTACAGCAAATGTTATTGCTAGCCAACATATCATCAAACCATGCATAAAATTATGTTGCTGAAAACATTACCTATATCTAGGTATTGCAAGTTTGGTTGCTCAAAAATTGTATCATCTTATGTGAGATTTTGTTTACTACTGATTTACTGATATGAACGTTAGGTTAGATAAAGTAAAGTACCTTATCGCTGCTAGTTTCCGCCATGAATGTTTTAGTGCGTCTTGGGCTACGCGCATGCGGACTGTTCTTTGAGACCGCAAAAATACGAAAAATGTCGTTGTCAAAACAAAAATAAATATATAAGTACATATATGGCAAATATCGGGATAAAAAATCTACGACTTATTATTATTGAAGGCGATTTCGTAATTACGACTTAAAATTGATCAATTCATAAAACGATGTTGGTTCTCATGGGAAAGGTGACGTCAATAGATGATGATTGGCTAAGAAAGTACAAACATTTGACGTCAGGAGAACTGATTGGCTGAATAAACAATATTACATGTCATTTTAATAAGTCGAGTTCCTTGCCGGGGGTAGCATTACGGAAAAACAATATTTTAGCCTACCTTTACGACTGACAGTTTTTTTCATTTATTGATACTTGTCGCCCTGAAAGGATAGATTTGGTGGGTTTCGCCAAAAGGCATAAAAACATAAGGACAGCTTGGAATGAGAACATTCAAGAACGAACAAATTTGTAAGAAGTGGAAGCTTACATCATCAAAACATTAAATCAAAAAAGTTATAACTGCATACTTTCCAAAGCAACGAAATGAATATCGAAATCGAATACGCTGTTAATTATTTGGCAGGTACCATCCAGGAAAGACTTAGTGAGATAGACGAAAGTAAAATTGAAATGCTTCGAGTAAAACTCACTGGAATGCTGTGTGATAGGTTTGAGAACCACTGGTATCCAGATAAGCCGCTAAAGGGAAGTGCATACAGATGCGTAAACATTAATAAAGATGACAATTCTGTTGACACTGTGTTACGCCGTGCTATTTCTGAGAGTAACATTTCAATGGATGAACTATTACAAGTATTTAGTCATGGACTTGCCTTGTGGATAGATCCAAACGATGTTTCCTGTCGCTTAGGCAAAGGAGCCATCTTTCCTATCTATAGGAAAATAGCTGATAATTCTAATCGGGCAGGATCTCCACCTCTTGGACATAGACCACAGCAAAGACCTAGATCTAAAACTCCTCCTAATAATACCTACAACACAGGACATCGTCTACAAAGATCCCGCTCCACCACCCCGCCTGGTTTCAGCAGTATGGATGCCGGACAGTTGTTTCAGTCAATCCCTGCAAAACCATCTTACTCTGCAGAAAATTTACACAAGCTATGGGACACAATTCCAAACACGACTAATTACAGTCAACGTACAACCTCTTCAACTCTCTCGTATACATCCCCCTCGTCAACGTCATCTGCATTTTCCTACTCACCAAATGATGCTGTATATTCATTTAACCAATATAGTAGTTACTACAAGCCAAACTCCACATACTGGAAAAAGAATTATCAGTCAAATAAGCCGATGAAACCTCTATGGCAGAATGACGATGTTTACCAACGTTACCACTGGTCACGAAATGAAAACTCTGGATCGACAGCAGGGAATAATGTGGCCTTCAACAAATTCAATAATTATGGCTATCAGTATGCACAACACGCACAAGAAGTGTGTTAGGAATTTTTTATTTTTGAATATATATTATGTTGTCTATATTAGATGTTGAGTATATATCAGTCTGTTTCATAATTTGAACTTTCAAATTAATAAAATGCCTTCAATGGATTACGCGAGCGTACAATTTGAAAATTGCATTTGTACATCTTTTGATGTAGCATCTTTTTATGTGTCTTTGGTTTTAAACCTGTATATTTTCATAATGTGAGGTTTTATTTTGAAAAGTTACATTTCTGTAAATTATATATATATATGTATAGATAAAACTCTTTTTAAAAAGGGGATATATTATTTAGAAAGTTCTGTAAAAAAGTTTGTGGAGATGCAACATCCTACATATTATCAGTATAATGTGGAAATAAATTTTTGTGAATATAAAATTTTTAATATTAATATTTGTCTATATAACCTTATCTGGTCTGGATTTTGTATATTTGACAACAGAAATGAATTTTTCGTTTACCAAGAAAAAATATGAAATATAATAAAACTGTTTTGTTGCTGAAAATTTCCCTGTGACGTCTGAGTCATCAAAATTGTTTTGGGGAAAATAACTGTTCTATGACGCCTATTAAAAAGATGTTATGATGCGATTAATAAATCATAATCAGGCATGCCTATTTAACCCTCCTGCGGAAAATAGCCTCAACAATAGCGTGCTTATAAAAAGTACTACGGATGGAGAGCGTTAGGAGATAATTTGTTTAACCAATCAAATTCCGATTTAGTGATGTAATAACCTCATTCCACAATATTTGCATTTACGTGCTGACTTAAGTTAAAAACTCTGCCCCATCAGCATTAAAATAAGATTCATGTTTTTTTTAAACGTTAATTTCTTCACGCCGTGCTATATTTGCGATAATGTAATACACGTTTATCCATACATGTTTTTATAAGTAACTAGAATGCTGAACCAGTAAAAATAAAAAACCTCCCGAGCATAGGAAAGCAATTTTTTTATCAGATTATTTGCTTTTCTTAAAACGCTTTTAAAGCATCACTTTAAATTGAGCACGCTCTAAAAATGTCCAAAATTTCTGACCAGGTGCCTACGCTGTCTGTTACCTGATGTTTTTTGTTTTTTTACTGAAAAAGGAGAGCAAATTGTATTTTATTGAACTAGGTTGGTAAATCACGCACCCTGTTGACGTCATGCGGTCAGAAGTTTTCAAACAAGCACATGTTTGATATAAATATCAATAGAGGCTAATAATCTAGGGGAAACCAAGAACATATGCAGTCGTCAAAATTTTTGCCATTATACATTCCGTTTTTAGAGAAAAAAACAGTAAATTTTACGACTGACTGTTCTTATATTTCGTTCAATTAGGCTTCCATAGATGTCCTGGGAACGAGATTGAAAATCTTTATATAAAAAATACTTTTGCAGCGTATTTATTTTTCAATAATTTTTTTTGTTTTTAGTATGTTTTTAAACTCGGGAGGTGATTCGTGTGTTTATGAAAAGCACTTATAAAAAAGTTCATCCACACAGTTACAAAACTGATAAACAAAAATAAATAAATAAATAAATAACTCCCACATAACAATTATGCATTGAGTCATCGTAGGAGACAATAACAAAAAAAATAATTTGCTTGTTTAAAGGCCGCATGTAATTTATTGCTTGTGCCTGACACTATTATCTTTGTGACGTCATAATAGTTTAATAAATGACGGTCTGTGATTCCCGTGTTTATTTTTGTTGTTGTTTCACACAGCTGCTTGTGTCATAGTTGTCATGGAGGAAAATCATGTATTTAAAACGAACCTTAACCCTTGACTTTTGTTTATAACACAAACTTTTGAAGTAAAAGCCTTGTTGTGTCTTTTAGCCTGTACGCGTGGACTTTATTGTTTGTTTCTAGAGCTTTTTGAGGGAGGTTCATCTCAAAGAGCTCTTAGGACAAGGATGTATGAGCCTCACACGAGACGGAAATAAAGAAAATGTAAGATACAACAGGAGTTTTTGTACAAAGTTTGAAATATTTAGATTTTAAAAAGTTTCCTTTTTTGTGTTTACCAAATAAACCAGACGGGTTGACATCTTAAAGGAAATGGATTCTTCAAGTGTTTATAAATCTGTTCAAATATACAAACTTCGTTTCTAGTTTGCTTTCCTTTTGTAATGTTTCGTAAATGCTCTTCCAAACACAAAATCCTAGGGCAGAGATAGCAAAAATAAATAACCAACAAATAATTAGGACGCTACAACTAATAAAATAAACAAACTTCAGGTTATAAAATTGCACAATATTATTAAACCAAAGTTTTACACAGCATTACGAAAGAAACTAGCCACAGTGTTTATATCCATATGCAAATCAAACGCAACGATCGGGTTTGGTCTTTTTTTAAATCTATATGCTTGTCGACCACCTTGTGTAAAACTTCTGTGACTTGGTAACTTACTCCAAGGCATCGAATAGATCTGTGACTTGGCACAGGATCTATCCGATGCCTTGAAGTAAGAGACTAAACATCATCCTGAATAGCATCGCAGGTTCATGCAATTACAAAAATTTTACACTCTATTTTTAGAGCTATTTAAGACATTATTGCATTGTGCGTTATAATCTTGCAATAAATCTTTAATAAATTTCGAAATAGATTTTTAATCAAAATTAAAATCTTCCATTGGTTCTAATTTTTCACGGTAGGATTTCCCAGCAGTTTTATACCCCATTTAAAAATCATAACCATATCTACGGACCTGTCTACGGACCTGTTAATGCACCACCGCCCACTTTGGCATATGTTTTATAGCTACCAGTACCATAGCGGAGATGGTGTAGTGGTAGTGCATTCGGCTTGTATTCATATGGCTTCAGGTTCCAGTCCCCACTACTGACCGCTAAACGGCTTGCGTGGCAGGCAAGCAAGTTTAAGTGATGCTAAAAAAGCCTTCGTAGGCAATATAAATTAGTTACAGTCGAAGAAGAGCCAATCGTCAGGATGTAATCGCCAAGGACATTTAAAACGGTTATCAATGAAGGTCCTCTGAGGAAGTTCCTAGTGCATTTACAGCTCTATTTTCTTGCTGAACGTTAGGCTGAAAAGATTGATTCACACAATTATGGTGTTTGGCGTGACTCAGCCAGGGATTAAACCCACGACGTTAGACACTGGAGCACAACGCCCTATCACAAAGCCACGTAGACGGCCAGAGCAACTGAATCTATCCTAGTGTTCGCACGGTACGCTATACTACCAAGTGATTATCGCCTACATACTTAATCCACTGATATCCGATATAGGAAACCAGAAAGTTTCGCATCATATTTAATAGAAAGATTTTATTTAAAACGTAATAGAGAACGCACCCACGCCATGGAAACCGCAATTTCTCCTTAGCATTCTTCCTTATAATTGCACGCATTAAATAAAAAATAGGATGTAATTAACTGTAATCAGTAGACGTCTTGGCGACCATCGAGCTCGTAAATTTAAAGACAAACAGACTTTTTTTATTGTATTTGTGCGGTCTACTTCATTAAGATGCTTTTGAATTTCCTGTCCGAAGAAGATACGATTAGTTTTTACTTGTTATATAAAAACGAGTGGTAATTAGGATATAATTACTTTCCTTATGAGAATGCCATGTTTATTGACAGAGGAGGTATTGTTGATAGTAATACTTCGCATCAGGTCTGACATCAGAAAGTTATTCTGAAAGGTTCGCGTGTTTTGCGCGTAGCGTTAAAAAAAATACAAGGGTTAAAAATACAGTGAGTTAGGTTATATAATTTCTTCGTCTTTCACAGCCTGTTGAATTTTCTGTTTGCATAAGTACGGAACACATTGTAACATAATGTGAGTTCTAATTCGTCATGTTCCTTTTATAAAGTTTAAAACATGAAAACATAAAATAAACACGTGCCGTCAAGCATCCGTCAAAGAGGTTTGTCACATCATGTGTCAACGCGATAAGTGTCATATGCCTAACCAGATCCCACCATCGTGATGAACAGCTTATTAATAAAAGTACTTTACAGAACAGTACAGTACTTTTGCTCTAGCCAATAAGTATTCCCAATATTCCCAACTCTGTGTTCTCTTAATGCTACTAATGCTCAAGATATCCTGTTATATTCAACATGTAGTCAACATAGACCACGTGCTGCCGGTTACACTTGCAACAAGCATAGATTCTATGTAAGAATCTTAAAAGCTATTTGCAGTTCTACTTGAGTATTATACCATAGACTATAATTATATACTTGGCATAGATTCACCGTATTAGGTGTCAAAACTTGCTTAAATTCTAATCATTCGGAAGTTATTATATTTTACCACTAAATAGATCTAATAGAAAATGTTAGTTTTCCATTATGTAATTTAGTGATTGCGTGTGTGTGGATGGGGAGGAGGGGGAGAAGGGGGAGAAGGATGAGGAGGAGGAGGAGGAGGGGGAGATGAGGGGTTGATAGTGGTTAGCGCACATCCTCCACTGAGACCTGTAGCGCACATACCAGGAATGCTCACATAAACTCTGCTGTTTAAAATTGCTAAAAAGATAGCTAAAACAATCCATTTTGAAATAACATAAAATAGAAACATAAATAATAAGAAAAAAAGTCTGAAGAAGTTAATATATTTATCAGTTACGTTTTTCGTACACTAAGTACATCATTAGACTATTTATAGTCTTTCTTTTTTTCTTACTTAATACTATGGGCTGTTATTTTTAACAGGAATATAAATGAATCGTAATATAAATACTTATGGTGACACAGTTCGACAGATATAGTTTGTAAGGCACGGTTTGTTTATATGGCACACAGGTACAAAAACTACCTCGTTTCCAGGGCATTTTGCCTTGGCTACTCCGTAATAACGGCTCAGGGGCCACAAGACCCTGGGGAAGAGGTTGATACCAAAACTGGAAGATTATTAGATACTGCTACCTTATCGGGGAAGAAACGTGAAAAAGTGATATTAATTTTATAGCGTTGGTGACCAAAGTTTCCCCTGGCTAAAGGTTTTCCTTGATTTAATCCCGACGAATAATTTAAGTTTAATTAACGGCTACAACCATGGAAATAAAATCAGCAAACGCAGCATCACGTGACTATTGCTCTACAGACGATAGTTTGCAAAAGTTTTACTTTCGCAGGGGTGTAACTCACGTAAACAACTTCGGAAATTCTCTAGCTGCACTTTCCACAATGTCTGCATTATGGAAAATCCGCTCCACCACCCGCCTTTTCTTATCATAATCATCATAATACGTTACAATAAATAGGCCTGAAATAAATTAAAATTTCGAAAAGTACCGGTATTGTTTATTTGTGAAAAAAAATCTTAGCAAGTGATTAGAACTTGCATAAATAATTTTGCGCGAAAATTAACCAAGTTAAGATACATGATTGAATTACAAGTACACAGTATGAATAATTTGTTCTGTAGCAGCCAGTATCTTTTCAACAATTTCCAAGAATTGGAAGGCTGATCTTCAGTTGAACTAAAAATTTCCGTTGGTTGTCGGTTAAATAAGAGGAATCAACATTTTCCCTAAAGGGCTATTTTTCGTCATTCATAGAATAGTATGAATTTCATCGGGACACATGGATTAAAAGAACACACTGTATTTATTTATTCATTTATTTCATTCATTCATTCATTCATTCATTCATTCATTCATTTATTTTGCTTTAGCTAATTACAAGTATTCATCCTCATTTATCCTCATCGTTATCTATCCTCCTAGCATCGACAAAGCTACATAAATGTAAATTCGTCTTCTCTTTTGTCATTCTAGTAATGGACACGGGCTTCGATTCCCCCGTCGCGGAAGAAAGCTTTGGGATAGGTAATTCAGTGCGACGACCCCCTGCATAAGGCAATTTTTTAGTTGGGAAGAAATTTCAAATGTTTTTGTAGCTGAAATAGAAGCTTTAAACACTCTAGAACCGCTATAGTGGACCCTCCTGGAAGCAATAGACATGACATATTCCTCTAGGATAACCGTATAAATATAAAAGTGGATCTCTTTGTTGATTTTTCATGAAATTGTAACTAGCCTAGATTTTGTTAGTTACTTTATAGCATTTATTATAATCTCGTTGTTATTCTTCTTGTGCAGAACGATTGTTTTTACCAACTGTTTGATATATTTCTTCCCTCACGGAGATTACTTTATATATTTCCCCTATCAAAAGGTACTGCCATATCAACAACAATTAGAACAGATGGGGTGGTATACAGAAAATGAAAAATGGAAAAACTTTTGTTATTGTATGTTTACTAAACATATGCAAAAATAACACCCCCTTGATTTGTATAGACAATCACTCTAATAACCAATAAACTCAACGATAGGTCATGATATGTTTATGCTTCGATTGACTGTAATAACCCTTTGGTTTCGAGATGAATCTACTGCATATGTCTCAATAAATTCCAAACGTTGTTGAGGTTTTATTAAACGCTCGACTGTAAACATAAGAATAAAAACGCTGGTAAAATTTATAATTGGTAATTTTTAAAATTGAAAAAAAAAATTTAAAAGAAATTTTATTCATGACTACTTTAAAATCTCGTCCAGATAAAATATTTGCCAAGCGCATTAATTTTGGTATGAATTGTTATGTTAAAATGTTATTGTCAAGGCAACAGCCACCACATTCCTGACAACAAAAAACAAGTAGATAAATAATAATACATCAATCAAGTAAAATTTTATGAAGAGCATCACATAAAAAGTTAGAAAACAAATTTGTCAGTAGGTTAACCGCATCTATGAGTGGGTACAAGCATGGACGAATGGACAGTTGTTTGGATACGAACATACTAAACTATACGTAGTTAGCCACTAAACAAATTTAGCGAAGGCTGGTTAACCGCGGTGTCCAAACGAGATTACAATTCTCACAAAGTTGAAAAGCTTTCGAGACCCGTACACGTTCTCGTTTGCCGCGTTCTATACCATGTGAATTAAAAATGATTTAAAAAATAGCTACTAATAAGACAACATGGCATCACTCATCGTGAAATTCTTATTAATGAAAGATGTGCATACTGTGTAAAAGACAGTTTTGTTTTGGGTGTGCGTGCTTTTTGCGATTAGTACTTCCGTGAGACACCCATATCAGTTGCACGTACTTAAGACGATCCTTCTTTCGAATAAATAACGAATAGTAGCTATCCAAAGGTTCTAGAATACTTTTTTGTTGTTTTACTCTCAACTCCGTCTTTTTACAATTTGAGTGATATCCAACCGGGTTTTTAATCGGGATATTTTATCGGGTACGCTACGAAGACCGTTTGCGAAATCTTGGTTCCATATCTAAATCGCCAACAATTATTTTCTGCACAACTCCTACTGTACACAATGTCTTTCTATAAATCCTCTGCTTTGGTTCGCTATTATTTAGGGATGCTTGAAATATCATTTAGGGAAGAATTGTCAAGATAATTAAATTCCACTTATTTTCCAAAAAATACACTGGAAATTGAAACATTATATTTAAACAATAGCAATATATTAAATAAATTGAATGAAAATATTGCATATGCAATCTGTATTATCGCGATATTAACAAAAAGGAAAAATTAATCCATTCTCGAACTACTGCATTTCTTTATAATCTACGAGGCTCGCTCATACCAGACATTGGTTCCTATCATGTGTATGACTTCAATTCAATGTTCATGACATCAGGCTCTGTGACACTAGAGCTACGGCTGTCATCAGCGGGCAATGATCGAAATCATCTTAATTAGAAGATCGAAATTAACCAATCAAATCACAGCAATTGAAGTAACTATGATTCCAAATGTAAAAAAATAGGTTTAGTCGCGCCTTTACACGATCTTTTCTTTCTTTGATGTTCTCAATCAACCTCGTTCCCAGGGCTTTTTGTCTCTCATCGGCGCTGCGCTTATTGATAGGTCGCCGTCCGATATTCAAAAAGAGACAACTTGTCCTGGGATCGAGGTTGGCTCTCAATAAAACTACTTAACCCTATTCAGACCGGGCTTTTTGGGAGACTATAAAAGGCCGGGGTTGAGTTAACCCCCACCCTGGAGGAAAAGTAAAGAAGGAGACATCGATTTGCTAAATATTATTTCTTCTTTTGTGCGCTTCTTTTTTACCAAAACTACAACCTTTTCCCCATGGTATTTTGTCTTTTTGACTAATTTGATTAATTGATTGATTGATTTAATTGGTCGCTCCGTAATAACGGCTCTAGGACCATTACACCCTAGGACAAAGATGCTTGGTTGTACTCGCATCCGAATGTTTTCTCTCCTCAGGGAAAAGTGCGCTTGCAAAATAGCCCTGGAAATAAGGTTGTCCGACTCTGTAAAGCCCGACTTTGTATGGAACACCTGAATGAGTCACAAACTCAGGGGATTAGGTTTTACTCAACTCAATAACAAATATGGCGACTTGGGTAATGGTTCAACTTTGTATCGTACTCGTTTCTTTCTTATTAAGAGATTACTACGAAGTAAATTTAGCATGTCCCATTCTTGTACAGTGTGCTAAAACCTAATATATTTACATAGCTGTTTATTTGTATATACATTAGTTACATCGGCTAGGAGATTTACAGTTACCTAGCTACCTACCCCACCTCACTCCTCCTCCCCCCCCCCAGACAGACAAGGGAGGCTGGTAACACAGATAGCTATATATTTATTTAGACCAAGTAGCTAGATTTGTATTTAGACATATTACATATTGACCTACATACAGAAGTGGGAACGTTTAAATTCTCTGATTTCACTTTTCTCAGTAACTTTCTCTTTTTACTGGCAACAAGGCCGTCATCAAAAATATGTTATGTTCGCGTCCTCCGACCGACTCACTTTTGGCAATAAAAACCCGAGTCGGTAAGTCGGAAAAAACCCAGAAAAAACTTTTTGATCCAAACGATATATATTTGAAAAAAAAAATTTGTGAGAACTAATTTTCCCAAAATTGACAAAAACTCGCGAAAATTAATTCCCGTAAAAATTAATATCTTTAGGGTACTCATGGCAAGTTTACAGACAGGGCGGCGAAAAAAGGGTCTGTCGAGTGGCGCTATACTGTTTTTTGGCCCTGGGAACGAATTTTTCCCCCATCTGAAAATCCCGGGAAAAAATACGCCCGACCGACCGACCGACTCATTTTTGCCGGGTCTTCAGGACGCGAACATAACATATTTTTGATGGTGGCCCAATGGATATGATATGATATCCTGAGCCTTTTACGTCTATGATGTACCATATTACCATTTTCACCAGCACCAAAACTTGTGCATTTTACAGAACATACAGCCTAGCCATTCCTGGGGTAGATCACAGATAAGAAAGTTTTGCACGATGAGGGTATGACATTTTAATCTATTGTTATCTTTGTAATCATTCATTAAATACCATTACCATTACTAGTATTTTTCCAAAGTTGTTTTAAGGGATGGCTTATAGCCAAAACCATGAGTTATGTAGTGAGCGGAGTTGCCGGATTGTTTCCAGAGCCCTTTGTTTAGATGATCGAATAAGCAGACAGTATACCCTAGACAACATTTTAGGCTCTTTCAAGAATCCAACTTGTTTTTTTATGGGAGATAGCTTTAAAAATAAAATAAAAAAGCTATATATATATATATAAGAAATTACTTTTAGTGACTTGTATTTTTTAAGGTAATTAGCCTGTGTTTTCTTATGTGGTTTTGTTTTCTTTGCCCCATGAATGTGTGTACAATACAAACATGATTTAAAATTGTCTAACTAGCTAGCGTATACCGGCCTAATTATATGGTTATCTAAACAAACTGCTCTAGCAACGATCTGGCAACTCCGCTCACCGCATTACTTCATGGTTTTGACTATAAGCCATCCCTAGAAACAACTTTACAAAAATGCCTAAGAACAAGGTGGGCGTTTGCACAGGATCGCCCAAAAAAGAAATCAGCTTAAACGTCCTAGTTGCGTGATATACGTCTTCAATGTGAAATTATTTCTAAAGCCCATTTTATGATTAAAATGATTGCAATACTTGGCGACTTGTCTTAGATGGAGCTATATAGTAGCTGCTTTAAACATCGCTATGTACCTTGCTCAAAAAACAGACGTGACATTAGGAAAACTTGGTAAAGCCAATTAACAAAGTGGATCTATTAAGGATAGCACACATGAAAACTAAATTTTATTTCTTAAAAATAGCCTGCCTAGTTTCATAATAATATTAGTTTTGTTTTGTATTAACAGGTCAAAATACCATCCCCCTGCAGCACATAAATTTTCTTATCGGTAGGCTACCCCAGCAATGTTTGGCCTATCTGTTTTGTAAAATAATAATAATAATAATAATAAATATTTAAAGTGGCTAGCCCAGAAAATCACAAAAACCTATAGTTAGTGGATTGTTTCCACTGGGGGCCACTAGAACAAAAAAGAAACAAAAATTGATAAACCTTAGACTGCCTCAGCTCAATCAAACATATAGTAACATTTATAATCTGTGAAAATTGAAAAGAAAAAGAATAAAAAACAAAAATTAAAAAGTTAAAAAGTGATCTCCATTAGAATTTGCCAAATACATTAGAGATGGAAGTCTTAAACGAAAGCAGACTTCCATCACAGGTCACTTGGTCTGGAAGATTATTCCACACTTTTGCAGCTCAAAATGGGAAGGCTTTTTTGCCAAATTCCGTGTTGACCAAGGGAAGTGTGAACCTGTTTTTTGAAGCTCCTCTTGTTTGATGATTATGACAGTTTTTTGTCAAAAGGAATTTTGAGCGCATGTAATCAGGAGCAATGTGATTCATGGCTTTGAATGAGTAAATTATTCATTGAATATTCCCTCTCTTTCCCAAGAAAGGTACGGACACATTTTAATCGTTTTTCTAGTTTTCCCAATCTACCTTGGGTGGCACAAACCCATGCCGAGGAGCAATAGTTGAAATATGGCATGACAAGTGCATTAATTAAAAGGTTTTTTGTGTGAGGTGTTAAACAGGATGCAATGGTTCTAATTTTAGAATATTTAATTAGTATTTTTCTATTTATGTCATTAATGTGAAAAATACACAAGTTTCGGTACCAGTGCAGTCTTGCCAGTGAATACAGACGGTATAAGTCTTTCAGTATAAGTCTTTTTTTGAAAAATCTTGATCGCTTCTCAAATTTTTTGATAATTATGCTAATTAATACATGACATCATTTATTTGTTACAAATAAGGTGCTCTTTTAATGGTTTATCAAGGCATGTGCTGATGAAGATATGTTTTCACATATCCATCTTGATATTTTGAAGATATATATTTACATAGATATCAATTACTTAGTTATCCTGATTACGATTTATACCAGTAATTGTTTCTCAGCATCTACAGTAATTTGTAATGCCAAAGTTCTTCTTAAGCTCTTTCATATGAAATTAACTTGTTTTCCACAGGAGGTAAGCTTTAAATGAGGGTGTTGGTAAGGTCACATACACTTGACACATACATAGCATTTAAAAAAATAGTTTTCATCTAGTAGTCTATTTAGCTGAGTGTGCAGTTCTTATCTGCTAACTTCTGGTTATCCCTGATTGTTGAAATAAGCAAATTATCAATAATATAGGTTGAGTAAAAATGATTTATCCTTTCATTATATATGTATATCCATTAATTCTCTTGATTTATGTAATATAGTATGTAATATTCAAATAAAAAAGATGGCACAGACATCAGATGAGGTCAATCCTGTACCCAACTTGGCATTGCAATCAATAATAAGACCTGCTTTATCATCAGTAAGTAATGTATATATTATACGTTTAAAATTTGAAGTAACAATCATCTCGTTACCCAGTTGTTACCCGAAATTTTAAATACCATAGCATCGATTTTTCCATAGCTTCTATCTTTTAAAAATAGTGCATGCTAGTGACAAATTTGTTGAACCTTCGCAAGCAGTAGGACATAAGGTCAACAGAAAATTGATGGCCAGAAAGTGATGCAACATTTGCACAATAGAAGACAGGAAATCGTTAGAATATACATATTTATCTGTACTCAAAAAGAGTAAAATGATTTTTTCTCTTCCGCAATTAGTATTTACCTTGTTGTTACCCTTACAACAAAATTAATTTGACATAATTAGTGAACTTGTTGCATTGCACTTATGCAACATAACTTGAAAATAGATGAAAATAATCAACACTTCCTCTTAAGTGGACCTGAGACCAAAACGGAACAAGTGTCCTAATGCTGCACCAACCCACCTATTATGGAGAGAACAGGGAGATGGCGTACCAAAAAAAATTTTAACCTAAATATTTTCTTAATAACCATTGTCAAAAACATGTATTAAATCCTACATTATTTTAAGCAGTGTTTCAAGCTGTAGCATGATAGAAGAAATAGCTTGTTAACAAATTTCTAAAAAAACATTGTTCTTGTTAATGGACAGGACAGTGCCAACTTCATCAGCAATTTTAATCATTGATTATTTTTTCTCTTTTGCCCCCGTTGTGGATTTTTTTCAACAGTCTAAAATTGTTAAGGACATAAAAAGTTCTGGAATTAAGCTATAACTGTGTTTACGAACCATTGGAAAATTATTGTTATATTTTAACTTTAAGTGTATAACACTTACAAAGATATAATTTTTTTGTGTGTGTGCTATTATTCTAAATCTTTGAGTATGTATTAGTAATTCATTATACATTTTATTTATTTTTAGTTAGGGAATGATCGAAATTCACAGCAAGATTTTAAAAATTCTATACATCAACTAATTCGAGCATTTGAATTGGTAAGTATAAACTGAGGTTTTTGTAAGAATGTAAATAAAATCAGTTGATAAGACAAAAGATCTTTTGTCTTTCACACATATTTCTTATTTCTTCATAAAATTACCAACGCCGGATAAACACAATTTTATAGTAAATGTAAAACATTGCAGGAACATTCTGATAGTGTGAGGAGTTAAGAGTACCCATGTTGTATAGGTTCTTTATCTTGAAACTTAGTACAAATAATATCTGACACAAACCAATTCAAATTTATTGTTTAAATCCATCAGAGTGAGTTTAAAATCATCAGACTCTTCCGCAAGTACTGAGAAGCTGTGAAACAATGCTGGAGAGTGCAAACAAAACATCAAATGTTCGAGAACGGCAGTGGCCTGAGGACCAGGTTCTTATACATTTGATGTTTTGTATTCACTCTCCAGCATCGTTGCACAACTTCTACTGCATGTGTTAGGGATATAGGATCGAATCAATAGCGCAGTTCATAGACCAATCGCCTGGCAAGCGAGAGGTTGTGGGTTTAAGTCCAACTAGATCCATCATCTTTGCAGCACTTCAGAAGTTATTGTGCAGGTTTACTTATACTAATTTTTTTTTAAAGAACTTTAAAAGAAATGAAACATTATTTTGCCTGAAGTTTTACAATTTACAGGGAAATTTAGTGAACAGCTATATACACTACTGCATTCCTAATGTGACTGTTGCATTGCAGATTAATGTGGAAAGTTATAAACCTTCTAAATCTCTAAAAAATTATATTCCCTAAAAGAATCAGAAGCAATATTTTTTAACAGGATATACAAAGGTAAAAAATTAATCTGTTTTGGAGTGATCCTAAAAATCATTTTCTTGTGTTCTATACTGTAGTCATCTCAATAGGACAACATAACCAAAGTGACATTTTTGTGACAGAACAATGTGTAACTGAGTTGTTCTTTCTTAGGCTGAAGATGCCATACCAGGAATAAGCCAGGAGATTTTAGCAGGAATACTACGGGCTGGTATGTTTTTTTATACTAGACCATTTATAACTCAGATAGCAATGATCAATTTTATTTTATTTTGGTGTTTTTTTCAGATGGTTATTCAATGAATATCAATGAAATTCTATTGCGTTGCTCATACACAGATACTGACGGTAAGACATTGTATAAATGCTTTAATTTGTACGACATCAACCAGTCTTAAAAGTAAAAGTCCTTTTAACTTAGAATCAGATTGATTGATTTATGCAAAAAAAGAGCAGTTTGTCACTATTGTGATATGTGCTGGTTAAATAACTGTGGTTTTATACTTGAGAATAAAACCATGGCATGAATCATCTTCAAATTAATATTTTAGACTTTCAGATTGAAAGAGAAGAACCAGAATTTTTGAAGTTAGAAAAGAAATCAAACGGTAGGACAGACAGTGCGTTTCTTCTACATTATACCATGCATTAATGTCAATAAACAACGCATCAAATTTTTGTCATTTAGAACTAAAAGCTATCCTTGGTAAGATTCCTGAAGAAATCCAAGACCGGTCGAAATTTTTACAAACAATAAAGTAGGTGTTGTTTCGCACTGGTTAAAGTAATCTCAAATAATAACCATATTTTGTCTGTTCGTCGGCCCAGAACCAACAACAGGTTTTTGAACTGGGTTGTCAGGTCTTACATCAAAGTCTCAATGAGCGGAAAACCAATACTTAAGTTGTTAGGCCTATCTTATGAAGAATGTGACGTCATTCACTCTTTCCATTCTGAAAACTATTTTTTTTTCAGAGATATTGCAAGTGCAATAAGAGAACTGTTGGACTCTGTTAACCAGGTTTTGAAAACATATCAGGATCAAGGTAGAATAAAAGAATATAGGAAGGTAAGTGTAGTATAACGTGCCCACGAATCAGAAAGTAATCAATGGTACGTTTCGTGCCATCCCATGCAATAACTGGTCCCTCCTCCACTCGGAATATGACAATAAGTTACATTACTCTCAGAAGGTATATATACATCTCCAACTTTCCTATCTTCGGTTTGCGTTCAGAAGATGTGGGCTTACAGTACAACCTTTTTTACAAAGGCAACACCGTTATCAGCAACACAAGGATGGTTTTCTTGAAGTATTAGAAAAATCAGCCTTGATTTTAAAATTTATCAGTTTGAGATATGGAATCTAAATATTGTTTACTGATTTTGCCTTTGACACACAAAAAAATTTCCTAAAAATAGCTACGTATTACGAATTGCGTTTAGATTTAGTCATTCATTCATTGTCTATGCTAATACAAATAAACTCAAGTGTTGAGGCTTACCAAAAAATTACGTTGTTTGTAAGAAATGTGTACATTATTTGAAGTCATTTGCCTTATCATTTTGTATTCCCTAATGCGAAATCTGTGTTAAATCAAGAAGAAATTTATGGCTCATCTCAGTGGTACTAGGAAATGCTGTTATTTTAAAAAACCTTGTTTTTATGGTCTTTTATTGGTTTTGAATCCTATTGTGTCAGGTTATAAAGTTAGTTTTAAGGTTAATTTACGCAAATACATCACCTCGTAAAGATAACATTTTGCTGCTACATTTATTAATAATCTTGACTTTCTTTTAGACACTGGAACAAAACAAGCGCGAATTTGTAAAGTATTCGAAAAGTTTCAGCGATACATTGAAACAGTATTTTAAAGATTTGAAGTAAGTGTCATTTAATAAGAAAACATGGTTACTTCGGCATCTTTTCTTATATCAAGTGATTATAAGTGTAGAAACTTTCGCCGGCAGAAAAATTTGGTCCAATTCATTTTTGTGCTCCGGGTACTAAAAGAATACGTTTTAAGGTTCAATTCTTGAGATTTTTAAGGTTAACTTTCGATGATTCGCAAACGTTAATGCTTGGAAAATTTTCTAAGAGCATAGATTCGCGAAAGGTTATGTTTCCAAAATTTTACAATATGGGTCATTCGTTAATGTTTGCAAAATGCCAAATTTTTGCAGATTCTTCTATTCGCGAAATGTTTTTTGCACTTGAAGTACTGTATTCTTTACATTTGCGCCTGTTTATGAGTACATTCATTCATAATTTGACAGTTTACGAATGAATGGGATGCACAAGGAATAATAATAATAATAAAAGAATTCTATTCTCTACATCAAATAAGGGCTTGCAACATTGCAACACCTACCTCTTTGCCTTAAAAGTGCGTTGGGAGAGTAAGTTTTTGGTCTCTGATAAAAAATCTTAATGATAATTTTTATTTTAGACAAGATAGTGTGTTTCTCAGCGCCAACTGTCTGATCAACCAAACGAACAATATTCTAATTGTTTTCCGAATGGTGGGAAAAGACAAGTAAATCCTGCACAACACCACACCATAAAGCTTGATAAATCTCTGACTCTCTTATTTTAATTTTTGCGGCGATGAAAAACGGCACAAATCTGCACGCGTATGTAACTATGACAACGTAATTATTTGTATATGTAAATACATGTTCACCATAACATCATGTTTCTGCTATCACTCCCTCTCCCCTATTTTTACATAGTAACTAACGGAGTTAATTACCGCGGGAATTAAAAATCGCGAATTTTTCATTTTTCTTTCTTTTTTTACTAATTTTGTCTTCTGATTTATTTGCACTTATGTTATCGATATGGACATTTCAACTTCAGCAGTCTTGATTTACAAATTTTTAATTCTCGAGAAATAATAGGACTTCTTCCTTCTCGAGTATCCCTTCTCCAACCTCCATCCCAGCGCCTATTGTCTCTTTTCTATAACCGGGACGGCGAGACGAACATGGCCCTGGAGGAGGCCTCATCACGTGACCCTCAAATGCACAGTTTTTCTGGGTTTTATATATAATCTTGCAGAGCTAAGCGAGCTCGGCGTTTTACATTAGAGATACGTGCCGCGAGTTTGTTTTGATTCCTCTGATACGCAACACACAAATTGCTCGCATATTGCCCTTGATTGTTTTCTAAATGTATAAATATACAATCATGTTGTTTAGGCTGCTGTTTACTTGAAGAAATTTAAGCAATTTAGTTATGTGTATTTTACTGAATTGGTTGGCTAGCAAGCACTGCGTTGCAAAACTTGTAGCTAGGGGAAACTTGGAAATTGGTAAATGATTTGCCCACCTGACTATAGCACTTCGTTGGTTCCCTAAGATGCAAATATGGCTACATAATTTTCAAATGGTCGTGTCATTCTAGGTGCCTGACTGAAGGTAGCTAGGCAGAAATTTAACTTCATATTAACATTTATATTTTTTATTCATTTTGGCTGAACTTTAGAATTCTCATTTACTGTAAGTTTATATCTGTGTCTGCATTACTGCTTTTATATGATGAACAAGATTTTGTTTACGAATCCCAAAGTTGCTTTTTTATTATTATTTTGCACAAAATGTATTTAAAAAAGGTTAACTGAAATTGCTTGCAGTTATATTTAGCTGGAAGAAACCCTACATGTGGATGAAAAAGGCTTCAAAAAAGTATTTACTTTAGGAGTCTTCTTTGCTTTTACATTTTGTGGTCTTAACATTTCCAAAAAGCCACCCATTACTGATAAATTCTGATTTTTCTTTTCCTAATGACATGTTTTTAAAACGCCATACAGCTTTTTTATTTTTTACTCAACTAGCTCACATTTTATTGCACACACAGATATACAAAAACAAGTTTTTTTTTGCTTAAAACATAAATAATCCAAAAATTTTATTAAAAGCATTATGCAGGCTTGAAAATTGAAATCCACATGTGATCTATTTTGTCGATTCAAATCATGTATCACTGCGTTAAAAGTTTAGAAAGAATTTGTAAACGAGTTTACCAACAGCAAAGAATTGCTACCTTAAAAGAAAAAAATGTTTAGGGAATAATCTTTTGAGGAAATTATTTTGGGGATTTTGGACCAAAATTAAGTTCCACAAAATCGCACTTTTTAGAGCTCATTAAATTCTGCTGCTGTTCAAAAAACGATTTTTAATTGATACATACTTCTATGTTTATTGTTATCATTCTGCTTAGAAAATATTCAAAATGCCAAACTAGCTAACCGTAAAGATTAATTCAGTATTCTCATAAGAGCATCCAATCACAAAAAGATATCAGCAAAAAGATATTTCATGCAAATAAATTTTTCGTTTACTGGCATAATTTTAGGTTAAATCTTATCTGACCTATTTCTGAGGTTAGAATAGCTTCTAAAATTTTCTGAACCTGTATCTTAGTCAAAATTGATATACTGTCAAAAACGGCTTATCGCCTATCAGTGTCTCTGAAAAGGGCTAAATTCTGGAACTCAGAAAGTATGATGATAATAGAACTATTCTTTGGCTCAATTTTATCAAACCAGTCTAAAACCATATCATACCAAATCTCAAGTCAATATTTTAATTGTTACTGAAGTTATGGGACTTTCAACTGAAAAGGACACTATATGTACTACCTGGTTTAGACTTATTTTGTTATTTTTTTATGTTTACTCCTTTGTAATTAGTATTAAAAGTCTTGAGATAATATATCACAGTGGTGAGCTGTTTAATATCTACCACTATCTTCAGTGCATCCTGGATTTAACCATATGACAGATTGAGCGCTCAATCAAAGTGTGACTTAAAATATGATTCCGTTCGATTTTCTGAAATTTCTTCATAGCGTGTTAAAAAAGGCCTAGCAAGAATCAGTTTAAGAAAATCTTCTTACCTTTTTCTCTACCTCAAAATGCCTGTGTAATTTTTTTATGCCTCATATAAAATTATCTTTTATCGGATTGGTCTAAAAGTACTCCATGACAAGTTTCAAGTCAATAACTTTATTTTTTTAAACTTATTGCACTTTGAATTTTCTTGAATTATGCCGGATAAATGTGCAGTCAATGATAAAATGGCTCTGACGACTGGCATTTTTATATTTTTTGGGTAACCACAACCTGATATAATTTAAAACGTAATGATATATCTGATAATTATTTCTTATAAAGAATTTCTGCGCAGAATAAAATACATTTTTTTACATTACTGGCCTTAGTAGAATTAATACAGACATTGTCTTACACTTAGTGTTTAGGGTCAAAAAAACTTGGACTCGTCAAGAAAGTCTTCTCCTGCGTGGGTAACTAAGTGCCTCTGGACACTAAAATTTGTAAATATCCCAAAGCTGGGTCTACCTACCTGTTTCAAAACCGATGAGTTGTTAAGCCATTAAAAAATATATTAAATCTCAATATCTCCGTAACAGTAAACATTACATTCGGCGCCACCCACCATTAGTGTTGCCGTTGTTTTTATGTTTTGCCACAGCTTCGGACCATTATGTTATTGTCTCGTTATGGATATTGCTTAGGGCCGGTCAGTTTACTGTCGTCCATGCGCCGATAAAAACGCAAGTGATGACACCGAGACAATGTGCACATAGCAGGACTTGATTTGTTGTGTTTTGCTCATTACAAAGGTTTTATTCCTTCTTCGTTTAATATAATCCGTCTTCGGTGTTTGGATTCCTCGTGTCACCCTTATAATTTAAGTTAAGCTAAGCGTCTACCTGGCCTTCTGACGTGGTGGCAAACATTCAGCCTGCACCACCGAATCACTCGTATAATATCAAACATTAAACAATTTACTGCGTTTAGAGCGACTAGTTTCATATCATGAATTTGATTCGATCGAGAACTCGTATATAAGCCAATGATGTTAACTCTCAACGCAACAAAACGATGTTGCCGAACAAAGACGACAGTGTCAATAGTTAAGAAAAAAAGCCACCGTACGAACACCGGTGTACAGGACGATGATTGCTACATTTAAGGGTATTAACTTACTGAAGAATGAGGACTACCTTCCGAACGATCCACAAGAGCCAACGCATAGCCGCAGTGGTGGTGTTTGGCACCACCGCGAAGTTGCACCCTTTTTTTTCCAGACAGGTGCAGATCGAGCGGTCACCGTATATTAATACCTACTTTTGCCAACTCCACAAATAAGACCACATCTTTGATCCAGCAATGGAGCTGTAGGCCATATACACACTTCGGCACATAGGGCCAGCCCACTTACTGCATTCACGAGGTGGACGCATATGTCGCGTCGCAACGTCAGATGTACCTGATTGCACCAAACGTAACTAGTGCGTTCTATCAGGTATCGTTAGTACAATACTCTTTGAAATATTTTCCGTCTAAGGATTCTCCATAGAGGCCCATACATAAAATAATGCGATATTGTTTACTTGATACAAGACAAGAGCAGGCTTATAGCCCGGTGACCAGTACCTAATCCTATAAATCGGTATTGCATGCTTTACCCTACATACACTGTTAAACTAGACAACTGTTATCCTGTACCTGTACAGTTTAAACACATTAGCGATAAACGTTGCAACTGTTATAACCACAGGAAGTAGGGAACAACCCCACTGACGAATGGAGTAAATGCCTGAACAAAAAATTGTTGAGAATCAATAACAGATAGGAACACATGACGAGTGTTCATCCGGAAGTAAAAACATGATAAAACCGTCTTAGAACTAATGACATATTTCTTTAAATTGCCGGCTCTTTACAAACACTAATGACGGGTAATATATTAGAAGCAGCTTGCACAAATAAAATGGGTAGTGTAGATTCTATTCCGTTAGATAAGGCCACACATTACTTAAATTGGTGATCAATATTTTAAAATGAAAGCACTAATAATAATGTATGTGATGGATACAAAGTTCTTGAATTAAAGTTCTAAAAATACTCAACTGCCACATCCGGAAACTAATTGTCATCCAAAAAAAATTGTTCCCTAGAAATTATATCTCTTTAATAATAGCCGTGGTCTGTCTGTCTGTGTGTCCGCGAAAGCAGCGTCCTGTTACGGAAACACGAAATGTGATATATAAAGGACGGGCCACCCCGTGGATTTTTCCACGGTTTAACGACTAATCCCTATAATAATAGCCCTATCCTGTGTGTCTCTGCGCAAAGTAGTACCGCAAGTAGCGAAACACACGAAATGCGGTAAATAAAGGACGCGCGATCCCGTGGATTTATCCACGGGCCACCGACTAGTCTCTTTAATAATAGCCTTTGTCCGTCTGTTCGTGCGTCTGATTGTCTTTTTGTTACGGAAACGCGAAATGCGATATATAAAGGACGGGCGACCCCGTGGATTTTTTCACGGGTAACGACTAGTCTCTATAATAATAGCCATCGTCTGTCTGTGTGTGCGCGAAAGGCGCGTCCTGTTACGAAAACACGAAATGCAATATATAAAAAACGGGCGACCCCGTGGATTTTTCAACGGGTTAACGACTAGTCTATAACAATAGCGGTCGTCTGTCTGTCTCTGCGCAAAATTGTACCGCAAGTAGCGAGACACAAAATGTGGTAAATAAAGCATAGGGAGCCCGTGGATTTGTCCACGGGCCACCAACTAGATACTTTAAGGCGGTTCCCCTAGAAAAAAATATATCGCAGAGGATTGTCTTTTCTGAAGATACTTGATGAGGATATCATAGTATGTGACGGTACGACAAAATTAAGTCAAAAATTTCATTGATTGGTTGCCATGGTTACCCGTTGCTAGGAGAAGTATAGGCAAAATATGACATTTTGCTGCTCGACGCCTAACCAAATAACTGAATAACATGCGTTATTTCAAGCGCCTTTTTGGCCGCTTTTGTTCCTCAAGGTTCACGTGTATGGATTGAGCGAAGCGTATTTTCGCAAGGCTGACTCGTCTTCCAGAGAACTCTAGCGGTATTTTTTTGACGACAGAAAAGCTAAAACAGGGCGAAACAGGCAATATCTCGACAAAATAACTGAAAGACAAAACTTCGATTTGAAAATCGGTTTCATTTAAACACTAGGTGGTACTAATGCTTGCATCCTCAGAAGAAATTGTAAAGCATGGGTGCTTCGATCTTGAGAATTCTTGTTTCGCGTGGATTCCGAACTTAAACGGCAAAAAACTTGTTTAAAGATTATTTTATGGACATTCTTGACTTGTGGATCGACAAAAGGTGTACGCCAGCACTATTTCGACCTGAAAAGCACCAAATACCTAAGTCTTAAGTCTAATTGATGACGAGTTCACTTCGGAGGGTGCGTCGTTAAGACAGCTTTCTGAATGCTTGTGGAACACCACATTTAATATTCAGAACTGTCATATATTGTCTTAGGAGGCCCTAAAGTATCATCTAGCTATTGCAAGGAATTAAACATCGACGGAGGAGCAAGAAAGCTGTCTAAAAATGCGAAAATGGTTGCTATGGGCGTTGCTATGCACTTATATTTGCGGTTGGTTGGAAAAAGTGGCAGAATGCGCAATAAAAACCTAAATTTGTTATAAGCACTACTTGCCACGGTATTCTAAGATGAATTTGCTGTCAGAAAACAGGTAAAAGACAATTCTTGAAATTTAGACATTTTTTCTAGGCGAACCACCTTAATATTTCTCCTGATCGTATGGAATGCAATGTCCCTTTCTACGTGCTATGACATATACCTAGTTGTGTTACGGTTTAAAAACTTATTTTAGACTTCACGACATTTGTCTAATTTTCTAAGTAATAATTTAGCTTCTGCCATAAGTACTACACAAGAAAACGATGCACAGAGAGTGTCTTCAGATCTTTAATTGCAGACCTTCCTGCTCGTGACAAACACCGCTATTTTCAAACTTACAGAATGGAGTCATAAACTTTTTATTTACCCTTACCATGGGTTGGTGTTTTCATGTCAAAATCTTTAAGACACCAAGACGCAACCCCTGGGAAGAGACTTGTAGTTACATTAAGATACCTTGTAACCGTTTAATACCATAAAAACTTGCAAAAGCCTATCAAATGAATTAACAATCAAAATATAACATGCAGTAAAGGTACCGTAGGTTGCGTAGACCGTTGTTTTATTGCGTGGAATTGTTATGCGACATCAAATGGCTATGGCTATCCTCACGAGATTTGCGTACATATAGATATCAGATATCAGTACATCTTGGAAAGGCTAGGTGGAGGAGGGGGATAGAAATTAATATCAATATATATCCTTTGGAAGAGCGCCCCTGTTAAACACCCTAAAATTAAATGGGCGTATCGGGAGCCTATTCGGGTAAAAAGCGTGCACCTGTCCTATATTTGTAAAAGGAAGACAATAGTTTAGTTAAATTAAATTAAAGCGTTGTTAACAATCAGATATTTTAGAGTTGCAATAAAAGTCTTTGAAATTGCATACTTTTCCTGCTTTCTAAATCAAAAACAATTTTTATTTAATAAGATAATATATTTTGAAAAAAAAATATTTAAGAAAACGTTTATAACAAATTGATAAAGCTATCGGGGAATGTGAATGACATTAATGGATATCAAAGTAAAGGACTACCATTCGATATTTATTGGAATCCTTTATCACATTACTGCACTGGTCATCATTATAAGTAACGCTGTACTATTAAAACATGGTTGATGACTGTAATAATATCAATTGAACGATGTTTAGTTGTCACACATCCTAGAGCCCATTTAAAATGGGGACGTCATTTGTTCAATTCACTTATAACTTTTGGGGATGCTTGGTCTCCCGTTGTTTTCATTATGTGATACTGCAATTAATTATATAAATCGCAGAAAGGAATTCTCCTTGATTAGTAAAGAAAAATTATATGAGATTTGCAAAGGGATTTTCTTTGGAGAGAAGAGAAAAAGAATTTCAAGAAAAGCGTCGGTTATCTAAATACATATTCGTTGTCACTCTGAGTAGTGGACAAATTATACTATTCACAGCAGGCGCCCTTTCACAATTATACTTGATGTATTATATTCAAGATACAACTCGATGAGAGGGAGCCGGGCATACTCAAACTAATTACGCTGATCGTGTTTCGAAAACAATAGCAATTATGTTTTTATGCATATGCGCGTGTTATCTTCCTCACACTATCTTTTATATCTTAAAATACATTATTAAAATTTTGACTTCGCCTAAACTTTCGCTTTACCAGATGAAGTTATCGATCCTTGTATTTTATATGAACAGTTTTTTTAATGCAATTATTTTACTACAAAGAAGCGCACAGACGAGGAATGTACGTCACATTAATAGGGTTACCAATGCTGTTACATAAAGAAAGTATTTCACTACTTTATCTTTACTATGCAACATTTGACAGAGTAATATACAAACTAATGAATTATGAAAGTGCTATGCAATTAAGTAAATCTATGCCTAAATAGAAATTTTAGTGTCTATTACTTAGCGCGGGTTGATTAATGGATTTGCTAGGTTCTTGTCGCAACAATAAGTGTTTACTAAAGGTAGAATATATGGGATGTTCGGATAGTGTGCTTTAATTCCATTTGGATTGAATAAGAACCTTGAGGCAACCAGGGAGTAACTGTCTAACTGTATTTAACATCAATAAAAAGAGACTTTTGAAACAGTTGGTTGCAGCCAACTGCTATGGACAACTTTTACATTTTAGCTATCGGTATAGTCACAAAAAGGTAAAATAGACTCAAACGGTCGTCTCTGTAGTTGATCGTCCACCAAATAAGACGTATATATCATCGTATCCAGTCAGCCAACAAAATTTACAGATTGAACCGACTGATATTTGGAGCTAATTTAGCCGCAGAGTACTAAAACATGCCATAAGAACGGTTTTGGCGGGAATTAGTGGCACATTTAATATCGGATGATATTTTAATTTTTGCAGCGAATAATGCGCAACATGATAAAATTTTAGAAAAAGTGTAAAAATTTGAAGAAAATAAGCTGCTATTCATTTTTTGTACTCAAAATTGTTTTTGACTAGGTGGTCCGTCAGACTTGCTTCAGACTTACGGCATATCTAGTAAGTATTGTATTTGTTGTCCATCACTTAATGGTCTTTTTACATATATGCAAAGGTAATACCTGCCAATAGGTAAAAACAAAATTTTTATCATTTTATTCCTGGCAGAAATTTCTTCTGAAAACAGCTTATGTTCAGAAATACACGGTGACAAATATTTGAACAACTTGTTTTTTTCTGAGCCTACTGTAACAGTCAAAATTGTCAATAACAATGTTAACAACAATTCTACCCGTGTCGTACCCGTGAATGGCAGTTTTGTGTTCAACTAAGGCTAATAATATGTAAGAATGGCTTAGCAGCTGTTGCCAATGGCGCAAACACACACCAGGACAACGAAGGCGATGAAAATAAGTTTATGATAAAAATACCTGGTTACCATTGTACGAAAACAGCAAATAGCTTATCGTTCTCAATACTTTAAAAATATTCAAAAAATGCGTTAATTCTGCTTTAAAATTAGCAAGATGAAATGGTTAGAGAATGGTAGTAAGATATCTATTGCTTATAACCTTTTTCTTTTCAGCTAAATGGGGTGTAATAATTAGTCAGGGAACTGAGAGCCAAAAAAATTAAATAACACTCCGGACAAGATGTTATGTATACCAATCGATAGCTATTGTAAAGCTGTTTAAAAGTTACAAGGAAGTCACATAGTAAAAAATTGTTCCGTCATTATATTGTTGATTTAAGACAGAAGCCTCACAGAAAATGGCAAAAAAATTTTCGCCTCTACTACACACAAAATCTATCAGAGTATACCATGGATATTTTCGCTTAAAATTGAATATAACCTCGAATTTTCGCCATTTTTCGGACAAGCTACAAATTTAAGTACATAGCAACGGCCATAGCATCAATTTTCACGGATTAAAAGTTCGTTTCCAAATAAACTACCCGTTTTAACGTCATTCAATCACACGGCACTACCACAGCTCTTATGAGAAGATTTTATGCACCTGACAATTAAATTAAGCCGCGTCTACTTTCAAAGCGCAGCCTACAGTGTGCGTTAAAAAGTGAACTCATTAAAGTTTATTGGATTATTATTAGTCAGAAGATTTAAGGGTTACTAACTAAGGCACAGATGTGCTACGAAAATCAAATTGACGGCGACAGACTTATAAATTCTTGCTTAATGCCTCTTTCGATCCTAAGTAAAATCTTCAAAATATTTACTTGCATATTTCTCGACATTACATTTCTCGGTCATGATAACTAGAAAACTTATATTTGGTTCGGTATGAAATCTTTAGGGATTGTTTCGGTAATGGAGTATTGTGGGATAAAGAATAGGTAAAGTAATAGCGACAACATATATACTTTCAAATTCACGACGCTTTTTAGTTAGAATATTATACATTTATTATTTAAAATTGATTTCTGAAAGTATGCAAACATTTTTTTCTTCATAACACAGAACGCCGTGTTACTAGTCATTTATGAAAATCTCAAGGTATGACTCTCAGCGAACATTTTGGATTTCATGGCCAGCAGAACTAGCCCTTATAAATCTTTCCGCAATCTTGGGTGGTAACCATAGTACCCAACATGCCCATAGGTAGTTTTGATACGCATAATAGAATTTTCAACTTATATGGTTTGTTCTGAAATGTTGTAAAGAGTGTGGAAAAAATTCTGAGGATGTTGTCGCCAAACAAACTAATTCTAAAACTGAATTATTCACCATATTTAACATTATTTGCAACCCTATTGGTCGAATGTGAATGTACATTTCTCATCTTTGTACTCCTCGTAGTAAAATAATTGCATTAAAATGCTGTTTGAGTAAAGTACGAGGTTTGATAATTTTATCACATAAAACGACAGATATCCCGGTGCCAAAATTTTAATTACGTCATTTAAGATAAAAAAGATAATGTGAGGAAGGTAGCATGCACGTATACAGAAAAACAAAATCGCTATTGTTTTCGAAACACGATCACTGTAATTAGTTTGAGTATGCCGGCTCCCTCTCATCGAGTTGTATCTTTTTCGAATATAATACATCAGGTATAATTGTGAAAAGGCAGCTGCTGTGAATAGTATAACTTGTCCACTACCCAGAGTAGGAACGAATAAGTATAAAGATAATTCAGAGCTTTTATGAAAGTCTTTTTCTTTTCTTTTTAGGGAAAATTCCTTCGCTTGGCTAATGTAACCATTTACAGCAGCCCATAATGCAAACAAAGTGAGAACAAAAATGCCTAGTATAATGAAAAAGTTGAACAAATATTTTCCCCATTTCAAATGAATTCTAGGATTTGTGACAACCAAACATCGTTCAACTGATATTATTACGGTTATTAACCAGGAAAAACTAGTTGGAAATGAAATAAAAAATTTAAAAGTAGCGAAAAAATAACTATTATCTATAGCAACCATTATGATGAAGCCATATATCGGAAGAGATATAAATCCAACAAAAATATCAGAAATGCTCAGGACAACAAAAAAAAAAATTGTTCTATTCCATTCCAGCTTCAACAAAAGCTTCAATAGTACAGCGTTGGCTGTAACGATGAGCACTGCAGTAGTTTCATAAAGGATTCCAAGAATTATTCGATGGTAGTCGTCCTTTACTTTGATTTCCATTATTTAATGTTATTCCAATAATATGTTCGTTGTATTAATTTTATAAAAACGTTTTCTGAAATAATTTTCTTCTCAAAACGTTATTCCAAAACGAATCAAAATTAATTAAACAAGAGCTTTTTATTGATATCTACTGTCCTGTTAAAAATATAGGACAGGTGTGCTGTGTTTACTAGAAAACGTGCCTGCTCATTCAATTCTGGACCTTCGAAGAGGGACGCTCATTCTAGAAAAGCACTTTTCCAAGGACCCTTTCAGTAAATGTACTGAAAAGAAATAGACTTAATTGTAACATTCTAATGCAAACTAAAAAAAAAGAAGAACTTTAACTGCTTCTGCGCATGTGCAGTTATTATATCGCGATGTGAGTGGCGGCTACGGCCCGAAATTTCATTTCAATTTGGGCGTAACGAGACGTCGTCTAAATAAATTTGTTTCGAAAACCTTTCCTAGACACCACCTAATTTAAATATCATTCCCACAAACTATTTGGTCGTATTTTTTTGGCTTTTTTAAATGATTCCTAATTGAGTACCCCTCACCGAGCACTTTTTGAAGTCATTTTTTTAATATATTTTTTTATAACTCACCTTGCGCGAAATAGCCGATAGTCAAACATATTCTGATGATCTGCTATTTCCACTTTGCATCGTGTGAGATTTTAAAGAGAAAGCTTCATCAACAACCAAGCATTAGGGGAACATTTTATCAACACAATTAGTTTGTTTAGGGAGGGGGTAAAAATACTCAGTTTATTTTGTTGTGCAGTTTTACCGAACTTGCGGGAAGTGTACACTCGCAACGAGAATTAATTTGCATGACCAATTGCCAGCAAACTATACTAAAGTTTCCCATTAATTGCTCCAATGCAATGTGGGAAAACCCCACAGTGTTTCATATTCACCACTCTTAGTCTTTCATCTTCATCCATCTCTCCTTGGAAGTAGGGATGTTTAAGTGTCCATTTTCAAAAAAAACTTCTATATGTATCTCTTATTATTCTTCCGATAATGCTTTATCTCATTCTACCACAAATTTTAATACTGTGGATACAGGCAGAATACGTAAATGGAGAGATAGGGAAATGTTCCTTCTAGCGCAGGCGCACGCGCACGCGCACGCCCACAGACGGCCACGGTCAAACACAACAAATCCGGTACCATCCAACACAGCTCCCATATTATGCTGCAAATGAGTCAAAATAGTTCTAGCGCACTATGTAGGGGAATTCCCTGACGTCATCAAAAATCAACGCATGCGCAATAAGATGCGTTAGTTTTGAACATTATGAAATCCTCCGGCAAAGTAAAAACTCTATATAATAAATGGAGCTTACAATGAACCAGCTGAGGGAGGTAGCAAAAGGTCGTGGAATCGCCGGAATCAATAGATTACGCAAAGATAAGCTGGCCGCCAAAATTAAGGATGATATTCAGGCCCAAGATAGGTGGATTAAAATGGTTGGGGAGGATCCCGACATACTAAGGCATATACAGAATCGTTTCATAACACAGGAAATGTGTAATAAGGTCGTTGAAGATAGGGCCCACATGCTCTGCTATGTGCCGGATAAGTTCAAGACGCAGGACATGTGCAACAAGGCTGTTGGGGAGGATCCCTGGACGCTTGATGATGTACCAGATCGGTTCAAGACGCAAGACATGTGGAATAAGGACGTTGAAAAGGATCCCCGCATGCTAAGGCATGTACCGGATTATTTCAAGACGCAAGGCATGTTTAACAGGGTTGTTGAGGAGAATCCTTATACGCTAGAGTATGTGCCAGACCGGTTCAAGACGCAAGACATGTGTAACGAAGCCGTTGAGGAGGATCTCTACCTGTTCGAGGATGTGCCGGACTGGTTTGTCACCCGGGACATGTCTAGTAGCATTAACACTAGGCCTGAATTACTCTCTTCCTATCGCCAGAGGAAAGCCGAACCTTTTCGGCCTTCCTCTCAGAATTAGGGAGGATCTTCTTCCATTAGCCTGGCATCCCGACAGGGCCATTGATTGGTGCTTTTCAGAGGATGAAAAGGCAGACCTTGAAAAATTGTGGGGTTGAATGTAGGTGAAATTCATAAGTTATCTTACAACCCTTCGGGGTTGTAAGATGAAATCAAGCACTATAATAAAGATATGTGTCAGAGAAAATTTGATATATTTGGAATCGTCGTCATCATGACCTTCGCGACCGGCATCGGTCTCTCCCTACCACTAATGGCCCTAACCCTGGTACAAGAAGCAGAGAAGAAGGAGAAGGAACGAAGAATTAAATACCTATGGGATCGCTTTAATGCCCGAGAAATAAATGAATGAAGAATGTAAGGACTGTGAACGTATGCTGGATGAATATGATAGGTGTAGATGCGGGCGAAGGCTCATGGTAAATGGTAAACTTTTATGCTGGTACTGTTATCAGGAATATATCATATATAACGGGGGCGGGTGTGTATGTACGATGACATGCAACCCTCTGAAGTCGTTTGAATTACAATAAAGCAAGATGCTGAAATTTGAGAATGAAATTGTAAACCCAAAGCTATTCTACTCATTTGCCGCTACCTTTACAGACATCAATGATATCAACGTGGACTGCCTGACAGTGTCAGATCCAGTACCAGCCAATGGGGGCAAGGATCAGCGGTACATCATAGGGTACCATACAATAGACCTCGTGGTAGCACTCAGGGTAAAGACACCTAAAATCTGGTCCCCGAATGGAGTGACCCGGTACAACGCTAATGCCGTACCAGCGATGAGTCTTGATTTTGAAGAGTACCCCGACTGGGTTGCGAAATATCGTCAAATATGGAGCAAAATCGAAGAGTTGATTTCTGAGCAATTGACGATGGAGCCCGTGAAAAAGGACCGTTACGTGAACGCCAAGCTCAAATATTACAAGGACGCGATCACAACCAAATTCCACGGTATGCCGGTACCCTATGATGAGCCCTGCCAAGCCAGTACAATCATGGCCATTTCATCGGTGTACGTGCAGGGTAAAAACCACTACCCACAGGTGCATGTCGTGGAATGTCGGTACAAGGACTTCAAAAAAGAATGGCTGCTGAATGAGGATTAAAAAAAAAAACCCATATATTTTATAGGTCTTATGGTGCCTATAAAATATATTAATTAAGGCTTATACTCAGGTGGGGGTTCTAGGTATTGCTTACATACTGTACAGACCTCACGTTTTTTAAAATCTCCTCGCTTGCCTCCTGCCTACCTTTCGCAATCAGCTGAGCCCGCTCCTCTTCATTGAGGGCATTCACGATGCGGTTGAAACGTTGCCGCATTTGTTCCTTTAACATCATATACCTTTGTTTTTCCTTAATAATCAAACCGAATTCATATTTATCAACCACCCCATTTTCAACGGCGGTGGAAATAAGGTCAACAATAGAGTTAAGTTTTGACTCGGCAAGAAGTCTTATATTCTCATGTTTCTTGGACTTAACGCCCATTTTTTCCCCAGCAGTTCTAAGACCCGCCTGCCCTACCCCCACAGCAACGGTCAAGCCACCCATTGCCACCGCTAATGGTACGCCTATTCCCGATAGCATTGTTCCTATGCCAATACTTGAGGTTATTACACTGATGCCCAGCAGACCATGATCGCAGTACCGCAACCAGGTCCCATGCATCTTAAACTTTTTTGCGAGTTTGTCCCGCTCCTTAATCTCACTTCGCAGATACTTCTCAATTTCACCAATCTCATCAAGTCTATACTTTTGGCTTTCATCCTGCATGTCAGCGCCCTGCGCAGGTGCACTTGGTAGGTTTGGGTACAGCTTCGTTATATCATCCATTTATTCTACCAGCAAATGCATCGTTAGCCCGGTGAAGGCTACATTTTTGTCATGATGAAACTCGTCCGTCAGCATAAACTCGAGGCGATCCGTAGAGCCCTTCAATGGCATGTCAATTAGGGTATCAAAACTCCATGTCAGCATATCCCCCCAAGCGTTTAATTCCTTGATGGGCAACAAGGCGAGAATTTTGGACTTCTTGCCATCTAGTAGGGCATCACATTCATCCAGCTGAGGACAAACGAGTCGTAGTCTAATGTAAACGTCAGTCTTGTAGTATGCATCATAGTCACCCTTCTGATAGTACTTATTAGCGGGATCGTATTTAAACCCTAGAAGTTCATGTAATTGTCGATTAAACGCCAACGTGTACCCGTCACTGACACGGAGCCTACAGATTCCATTTTTCATAACAAACAGCTTAATCTTATCCTCTGCCTGGCTATTTACAATAGACACCACATCCTCAATCCTATACAGGCCGGCCATAATCCGTATCCTGGTCTCCCTCTGATCAGGCCCGGTTTTATGGATGGTGAAGTCATTGTTATTGTAAATATTTAGCCACTCACCCCGTATACTGATTGATTTCAGGGCTATCCTACTATCCTGTCCCAGGTAGTCTTCAAATATCGTAGGTTTATAGATATCAGTAATATATAGCTGTTGCATCTTTGTTTTAAAACAAAGATGGACATGTATTCATACAACCCCAAAGCAAAGTACGATTCCAACAGGGGTGAGTGGCCACTTGTCGTAACCAATTTGGAGCATCAGGACCTGTACGTGTCTACGGAATCACACATTTCTGTGTCATTCCCCGAGTTTACCAAATACCCCATCAAAGTTACAACTACCTACCTGAACGACCCTGTCATTCAGGGCTGGACAAGAGGACAAGCCCTGGACTATTGGAATATTCAGGTTAATTTTGCAACTCATTGTGCAAGCACAGCCTTGGGTATATCTGCCAAACATCTAACGGACTCCGTACCACTTGTCAACTCCGTCTTCAAATTTCATATATATTACCACATGCGTCGCATTCTAGCAAGGATGAAGGTACCCATGTCTTTTAACGATGGGTTTTCACGGTACTCAAACCCCTACTCAACCTCTGGGTATGCGCAGATATGTCGCGAATATGGTGCGGACCCTAACGGTCTATACAAGACCAAGTCGGTATCGGCGTCACTCACCAACGGTAGATGGTGGCCTCAAATATGTGCTTGGGTCTCAGGCAGGGGCCAAGGCATCCTTACTCGGCTCCGGTGCTGATAATTACACGGCAAGGCAAATCTTGATGCAGAAATTTGAAGCAATGGTGCAACGCCAGGAAAATGTGGGGAAGGACATAACTGAATTTCAGAAGGTCTTGCAATATGCAAGGACCCCGGTAAACTTCGCCGTCATGCCCAGCGTATACATGCTACCCTTCGATATGAATTTGCGAATAGGCAAAATTGTAGGGTACAACAACAACATCCTGAACACACCTGCCAATATAGATGTGAGAGCCCAAATTGATGTGAATAACAAGCCTATTGTTAAGCATGCTACGCCCCCTATGCATGCCACGGCACCCCCTATACATACCACAGCACCTATACATACCACAGCACCTATCCATGCTATATCCCCAAGGCATACCATACCTACTAAACATACTACGCCTCCTCATCCTCTCGAACAACCCCCACAAAACCAACACGAGGATACCAAGGCCGTATTGATCACGACAGGGATAGGAATCATTATTGCGTATATATGGCTGAAAAAATAACTAAATATTACACCTTACCAACATAGACCACAACAAACCCAACGGCAGCAGCGATTGCCATGTACAGATGCTTGGCTGCGTATTCGACAACGGTTGCCGCTACCCTCAAAAAGAACGAGACTATGGTACCCATAATCCCCGGCAATGCAACACCTGCCTTGCCTGCCAAATACTTCAGCAATTTACCCAATCGTTCCAGCTGCTTCTCTACAAACCCCTTCCCGGCGGCACTTCCTCCTGCAGCACCCGCTGCGGCACCCCCTCCCGTGGCTGCAAGTACGATGGTGCTTATCAGTAGACCAATAGCAGAGACGATGCTGGCTATAGTGATCCCCTGTTCCTTGAACAAGATTTTAAGCTTCTCCAGCAAAGACGTGTCATCTCCAGCAATTTTCATTAACGTTTCCTTGATGGTCCTCAGCTGGCTGTAAATTTGGGAGGACAGTAAGCCATGTGCATCTTGCGTGAGCTTTTTTTGATCATTCAATGTTTTAATCTTATCCTCAAGCTCCTTGATTTTCCCATCAAGGATATCTTGCTGTCCCTTAGCTGCCCCGGCTTTCTGCTTCTCGAATTCTTTCACCTTACCCCTTGCCTTGTCGATCTCGCTATCGTATGTGATCATCTTATTTTTCAGGCTTTTCAAGTTACCCCTTATAGTTTGGAGTTCGAGGTTAAGCCCCCTTCTTTCACGTTCAGTGCCACCAAATAAAGTTTCTTCTATAAAGCTATCCGCGGCATCCACAAATTCCTCCATCGATTCTATAGATTGCATCGAAATGCTATCGGCAGCCCTGTCATTCCCCACAATGTCATCAATCTGTTGCCCAAGCCCGCACGAGCTCTACCTTCAAATTTGAGGTTATGACTCCGGTCGATCTAAATCCAGCACCTTTTTCTTTGTAAATAAAATCTGTAATATCTAAATCCTTGAAATAAAGACGTTCCCCCTCCACCCTAAAATCATCATAAGGTATCATTATAAGCTTCCCCATCAGCCTCGTATCCTTACTAAGATGGGCGTAGAGGCTCTTAACTTTTGATTTTACTATTTCTTTCCCCTGCTCCTCAAGTATAGACCCCGGAGCATCTTGTTGTTCTCCTTGGGTTGAAGGCCCCGGTGTTGATGGGAGTTTTGGCGTTCCAGGGAGTTTTGACGTAGTATCAGGGCTATCATCCCTCCCACCCCCCTCATCCGGAAGATCGTGATCAAATACTGGATTAGTTGGCATTTTATTATAGAAAATCCTCCCCCTAATATAAATGAGTGCATTTGGAGCTAAACTGAACCCCTACGCGGAACTGAAAACGATGCTGGCTATCAAAGGGAAACGGCAGCGCGTCAAGGTGAGTCACGTACCCAGTACAATCAACCAGAATGAGGATCTATATGTTGATATACCCAACCGAGGACAGAATGATGTCATTTTTCCGGGGAGCATCAAGCTACTATTTGACCTGGTGCTGACGGGGACCAACACGAAGCGTACCATCGTCTCGAATATCGGCAAAAGCCTGGTGCGAAATTTACGTATCACCCTGAACGGAAATGAGGTACAGAATATAAGCGACTACAATACCCTGGCAGTGTACCGGGACTTGTGGCTGCCCAAATTCGATCTGGAAAACAACTTAATTCTAGAGGGTATTAACCCTAATGACGGTACCATCAGGGCCCTGCAGGTAAAGGCTACTGAGTACGTTGGGACAGATGAAGAGAAAGCCATCGCTGCGGCCTATGGTAACACCTTTTCCGTCCCCCTTGGTAAAATGTTCGAGCTAACAAGGGACTTACCGTACTATCAAGCGGGATTATACGACAGATTGCAGTTTGTCCTACATTTCGCGTCGTACGGTGACGTTATAAAGGATGTGGGTACGGCAGCCGTGGGAAGTACGGCAACTAAGGCAGCCGACGCCGCCTATAAAATAACCAATATTTCATTGGAGTTTGACAAAGTCAACCATGAGGGTCTCGCGAGTGCCATGATGTCCCGGTATGGTAGTTTCGCGTTACCCTATGAACGGATACTTCGAACTAAGGTGGTAACTATGAAAAAATCGGATACCAGCTATAACATCCAGATCGATACACCTGCCAAGAGTCTGAAAGGTGTTCTGCTACTGTTTGTAGACCCTGCAACGGTGAAGCCCTATGCCGGAAAGAATGAGGTCTTTTACAACCCTAAGATTGAAAAAATATCCATCACTGTGGAGGGTGAGCCAAATGAGCTATTCTCGCACGCGATGCTCGGCAAAGATCATTTTGAGGGGGTTGCGAACCTCCTCGGGGGCCACGACTCGGAGGTAACGATTGGACAATTTTTCAATGAACGATACGCCCTGTTTATCGATTTCCGAACCTCTCCTGATCATACTCTTCACGGCAGCGGAAGACTCCTACAACGCCTAAGTGACGGCATTACGTTGCACATGACTAAGAAAGTCGACGGAACCGGGGATATTCGATGCTATGTGTACCTGCTTCAAGATGCCCAACTAAACATCTTCGATGGTAGGTTTCATTCTGTGGTGTATTAGTGACCATAATTTGTATTTGTCCTCATAGGGCAAATACAAATCAATATGGAAGAAAACAAGAGCTGCCAAAAATGTAAACACTATCTTTCTTTGGAAAATTTTAGGGTCAAGGGAAAGGGCCAATTGACAAAAATGTGCATCAAATGCCTCGATATTAAGAGGGCATCAAAGGAGCGTACAAAGTGCCCCCATGGCAGGCGGAGATCAATATGCAAGGACTGTGGAGGAAGTGGTATCTGCCCCCATCAAAGGCAGAGATCCACCTGTAAAGAGTGTGGAGGAAGTCAAATATGCCCCCATGGGAAATTAAGGTATCGCTGCAAGGAATGTAAGGGAAGTCAAATTTGTAAGCATGAGAAATTGAGGCATCACTGCAAGGAAACCAGGAGCTGCCCAAATTGTAAAAAGAGTCTTTTACCAGATGCATTCAGGGTGGTGAAAAATGGTCAAACTACAAAGACATGCATCAAATGCCTGGATAAAAAGAAGGCGTCAATAGAACGTACAAGGTGCCCCCATGAAAAACAGAGGGCTCTCTGCAAGGAATGCAAGGGCAGTCAGTTTTGTAAACATGAAAGGATAAGATCCCACTGTAAAGAGTGCAAGGGTAGTCAAATCTGCCAGCATGGTAGGCGGAGATCAATATGCAAATACTGTGGGGGGAGTCAAATCTGCCCCCATCAAAGGCAGAGATCCACCTGTAAGGAGTGTGGAGGAAGTCAAATATGCCCCATGGGAAATTAAAGTATCGCTGCAGAGAATGCAAGAAGAGTAAACAGTCGGAATAAATACGGTCTCATTCTGTGGAGTATTAATGACCACAATTTGTATTTGTCCCATGAGGATAAATACAAATCAATATGGAAGGAACTAAGAGATGCTCAAAAAGTAAACACATTTTATCTTTGGACAATTTTAGGATCAAGGGAAATGGTCAAACTACAAAGACATGCATCAAATGCCTGAATGCCAACAAGGCGTCAAGGGAGCGCACCTTGTGCCCACATTAAAGGGTGAAGTCTCAATGTAAGGACTGTAAGGGAAGTCAGATCTGTAGAGAGGATGGTAGGCGAAGATCGGAGTGCAAAGACTGCAAAGGCAGTCAGATTTGCCATCATGAGAAATTAAAGTATCAATGCTAGGACTGTAAGGGAAGTAAAATTTGTAAACATGAAAGGATAAGATCAATGTGTAAGGACTGCAAGGGAGGTCATATTTGCCGTCATGAAAGGCGAAGATCAATATGTAGAGACTGCGGGGGTGGAAGCATCTGCCACCATGAAAAGCAGAGACGATATTGCCCCACCTGCGACCCTTCTGGGCATCTCGCCCAGGTTGTACGATGCCAAACCCACAATTCTCTGAAGGGAAACAAGGAGCTCAGCTCCCAGGAGTATCTCGGGTGCGATATCTCTACGCTGCGTGCCCATATCGAACCCCAGTTCTCCGAGGGCATGAGCTGGGACAATTACGGCAAGGGGTGGCATATAGATCACAAAATCCCCCTCAGGTATAGAGAAAATGGGGATGCTCCATCGCTTGCTGAGGTTGCTAGTAGGCTGCACTATTCCAATACACAACCTATGTGGGCGAGTGAAAACATGTCAAAGGGCAATCGTTTCGTCTCAGAATAAAGTATGGCAACGATCGCTGTCATCGTAGCAGGTGCGGCAATTAACGCCCTGGCATTTTCAGGGACAAACCACCTATTTAGCAAACTATCAGGACACGGGGAAGTGGAGCGAAAAAGGCATGACGAAGCCATGCAAAAACTCAATGATGCCCAGGCTCAATGGGTACGCGATAGACAGGCTAAGCTTGACTGGTTTGCTGAGCAACGGGAGATGCAAATAAAGGCATGTAAAAGCCTTCGCGGGCTCGATGATGACATGTACAAGTATTATATAGCCTCAAACGAGAAGGCCCTACAATTGTCCGACTACTATACACCCTCTAAGAAGCAACAGGATGGGGAATTGAGCTTCATCCTTGGCTCGTTGTCCCTACTAGGCTTCGTGGCTTACAGGTATTTGTAAACGTTTTTTGACATGTATATAATAAAGACATGTCAAAAACGCACGTTGTTACGGAAGAAGAGGCTGAAACATTAAGCCAAATTTACTACATGCCCGAACACCTCTGGGCTGGACGGGCATATAGTAAATAAGACGGAGTTGCCTGGATACCCACCGGCTATCCAGGCAACTCTTGTGGCTACGACACATCAAAGGTCCCAAAAAGTTCGATTACCCACACTTTACCATTACAACACCCAACGAAATGCATCAGTTCGATCTGTTATATATGCCTCACGATAGGGTATATGGCAATACGTACAAGTATATCCTGACAGGCATTGATGTAGCCTCGAGATACAAGGTAGCTAGACCCCTACGGACGAAAAAGGCTAGTGAGGTTGCAGGAATAATTAAGGACATCTACAAGGCAGGACCTTTACACTACCCTAAGATTTTTCAATGTGACAATGGCTCCGAATTCAAATCGGATGTAACGAAGTTACTGGAGGGTAAGGGAGTTGAAATTAAGAGGGCTACCACCAAATATCACCATACATTTACGGCCTTTGTAGAGTCGTACAACAAGGTACTTGCCGAAAGGCTCTTTAAGCCCCAAGATGCACAGGAGTTGGTCTCTGGCGAGCCTAGTACCATTTGGGTCAAGCACCTGTATGCTATCGTCAAAAGTCTAAACGGCAGCAAAACTGCAATGATTGAGATGAAACATAACAGGGCGATTAAACTTGAAGATGTCCCACTCGCAAAAAGTCAGCAATATCCCGAGGAAAAGCCCCTACCCGAGGACGGGTTATATCTCTACCTCCTCCAACCAGGGGAAGAACATGGTGATCAAAAGAGGCGCGCACTTGACGCCTTTTACAGCAAACATACTTACAGGTTGGACAAAATAGTATCAGGTAGTCGTCTTTTGTATTATTTAAAGGACGGTCCCGATCGTAGCTTCGTGTCGGAGGAACTCATGCAGGTACCAGAGGATGTTCAGGTACCTCCGGATGTTATCAAGGAATGGTAAAATGTTTTCACGAGTTCATCTAGTCCATCCAGATCTATTTCGTCATCCTCGTCATCTTCATTCGGATCTCTTACATAGTCCAAAGGATGTTGGGTGTAGGACGGATACCCATAGACGATACCTTTGATGACACTAGGTTCATTTTCCAAATCAATATCAACTAGACGTCTATCTGGTATCGGAAATTTGAGTATATTGCCTATTGTTGATATATCAGCCAAATCTGATAGCTTCAAGTCACTATCCTTGATGACCTGGTAGCAGAGTGCCCCATAGTTGTTCCTATCCTTTTGAACAATATGGAGCCCTAGGCGTGCAATATCGGTCTCTAAATCCTCGTCTATCTCGCTTCTTAAAAATGTACCCCATGCTTTTTCGCCTGATGCTAGTCTGTTTAAAAGCTCTTCGTCTGTGGGGTATTCAAAACCTTCGTAGTATACCCCACCCCGATACCTAAAATTTTCCAGGCAGGTAGGGCAATATCCAGTCACCGACCCTACCTTGATACAGCAATGTAGTACAGGTACCTGGATATTGTAGTTGATTGTAAATTGATTTTTTTTTATATATGCTTCCATCTTTTGATATTTCACTGGCCTTTAACATACACCTAAAAGGGTCAAAAATGTCTACCTCTTTTTTCAAAGTGGGGGGCGGTGCCACCGTCCCTGAATGTAGGTGGACAGACTGTCCACCCTTTGGAGGTCAGCGAAAACCATACCTGATCGGGGGCACATGGGAGATGCCCTTTGAGCCCTACTATTTCAGACCTAGCCGGTAATTTTAATACTCATAAGAGTATTAAAATTAGCGCCTGCCTAGTCCTCCAGTGCCGGAACACCTAGGTCATACAGGTCATCCCGGGTAAGGTCGATAAGACTGAAATGGTTCCTGAAACGTTCGACATGTCCATCCTCTTCAAAACGATTAAAGGCGTGTTTACCGTTGGGATTATCAATGACAACAATCTCTTCGGATTTTGGGTAGTTGTCCCTGAACCATCTCTTTTTGGTAGGAATAATACGTCTTTGAACACGCGCACAGTAGTATGGAAGATGATGGTATTCATCGTCATCCTGTGCACTATGTTTTCTGTATATCATGATGACGTTGTCCTTACCTGGATCTTGAGCATGTGGTACGTACCGTTCTTTGAGCCTCGCATTTTCCTGGGTCTGTACCTCGAGTTCGTACCCCAGCTCCACAAGTTGTTCATCCCTGGAGTCAAGATCGTTCTCGAGAATGTCAATCTTCATATCTTTTTCTGCAAGGGCTTGACGCTGTAGTTGATCACGGATTTTTGGGAACATGTTGCAGCAGTATTTCCTAAATCTTCTTGCCCCGGGTTGCTGGCTTCCAAAAACCAGCTCGTACATACCCTCCTCATTGATGTAGAGGTCGCATTTTTGAGAGTTGGATGGCCAGTTTACCGGTTCCCCCGCAGCGGGGGAACCGGTTAGTTGACACTTGTGGGCGTAATTTTCCGGATTGCAGTGATTGCGGATGGTATCGGACGTGTCTTTTTTGTACCCCAGCGCACCTTCTACTACTTCCTTAGAACGGGTCCAGGAGCGGCCGTTGATAGTCACGGCATGTAGTTTGCTATTGTTAAATTCAAGGGAAAGCTGCGACATTTCTAATATACCAATGCTTAGCCAGAGGATTTCAACGTGGTCATTCTAGAATCCTCCAAGTCCTAGGGTGTTCCAACCTCACATACAAGCAGGCATGCTTTGATTTTTTCAGTTCAGCCTTGATATCATCCCAGTCCGAAATCATGTTGGTTTCCTCGTCTATCATCTTCATGTCACCCTTCTCATGTGGGCACCAGGCAAACAAGGCCTTCTTCTGCCTCCTCAAATTTTCGGGCAAAGCAGTATAACTCTGCGTCAATAGCCACAAACTATGCTTCCTATGCCTACCTGAAATGGCAAGCTCAAGCAACGGCTGCCTTTTCTTGTCGAGATCGTCGACTATGAAGAGACTCTCCTCGCCTGCCAGCAGCGATGACAATCGCGCTATCCATTCAAACAACTGGTCCTTAGGGTCTATCAGGAACACGTAAGGGTCCCTCCATAGCGAGGCCCTTTCTAGATAGGTGGTATTCCACCGTATGGTAGGGCAAAGTATCACTATGTTGGAATAGTGTTTTTTATACTCATTTTCCAGAAGGTCCAGGACACGCTGCGTTTTCCCACATGACGTTGGGCCGGTGAAAATTGCTGTGTGGGGCTCCTTCACAACATTCATCATTTAGTAATATAGCCACTTCTGATCGCATACCTTTGAAAATACACCGGCACATTCGCGGCATATCATCACACCCCCATGCTTATTTTCCAGGAGGCCATGACATGCAGTGCATAGCTTGGTATTTCGAGCCTGATATTCGAGGGGTAGATGAGAAAATTTAATTTACCCACAAGGCAACGGAGTACCTTGCGATACATCCTAACAAGTAGCTCTTTTTCATGGCTTACATCGGTTAGTGCTTCAACGAGTTTGGCGTACCTGGGTATGATGCCATAGGTTAAAAATATATACAAAAGTAGGTAATTATCATCCTGTCTAATCCCCCTAATTTCCGCATCAGTGGCAAGGATGTCTACCTTGTGTTCGATAATAGGGTCCTTATATTTTGTACGCCGCCTGGCCTTAGCTTTATCCAGGCAGCCTATACAACTTTTTGTTCGACCATTCCCCCTAACCCTGAACATGTTCAGGGTTAGGGTGTGCTTGCATTTTATACAGGCTTTATTCATTTACTTAAAGGTACGAGCCTTATGCAATGCCTTTGCAACATCAACAAGTGTTGGGTACCTACCTGTTTCAATATATCTAAACCGGATATTATTATGTATATGCAAATATTTGTAATCTTCCCAAGTCATCTCTTCAGAAAACTGGGCCTCAATGTGACCCCTACAGACAGTCATTAGCTCATGCAGAGGCTGATTGCCGGGGTGGCACTTTGTACGTTTGCGTGATGTCTTGCTAATATTGAGGCAATTTATGCACTGTTGATTTAGCTGACCACAAGGCTTGATCCTGAAATTGTCCAGGGTTAAAACTTTTTTGCATTTTGAGCAATCCTTACCCTCCTCCATTTTCTATTTACCCTCGGGGACAAATAGAAAATTTTACCGGGCGCTCTATTTTGGTTTTGGGACTATGCTTGCGGGCAACCAGCCTTTCTTGACGGCCATTTCGCGACTTGCTCTCCCTGCCGCGAAGTACGCCGTCATTTTGAGGACGTCATTCATGTCCATTTTGGCAGATGGCCTTGTTATGCCCAAAAATTTCTTACCCCCAAGGGCATAAGCGAAGGTAAAACTAAGGTCCACAACGGTCTCATACTGCATATCCCAAATCTCCTTTTCTTTCGGGGTTACGTTGCTTGTTGCCATTTATTATAGCATTTTAAAGAATTCAGGATGAGCCTTGCCCTTTTGTTGAGGTTCGGGGGTTGGTTTGTGGGTTTCTCCGCCATTTTTGCCACCCCTGCCAAACTTATACCAGACGCCAACAGCTATCGCAAGCACGGCAAGCGTACCTACACCATAAAGGTATACATTATCCATGGACTTGCTAGGACCTGCAACAGGTTCTTGTTCATCCTGTGAAGTACCTTTGCCCACGTTCTTCTGTAAGTCGGCCTTGTTCTTTCGGTTCCATTTGGCAAGTCTCTTGCCAGCCGCAACACGGCCCTCATTTTTCTTGGTTATGACCCTCTCCTCTTCTTGTTTCTGCTGAATCTCTTCACTCATTTTATTATAGTACCGCCTGAGGCTCTTCCTTATCCTCCTCCACCTCATTCTTCTTTTTCATATGTCTTGCGGTATGCCCTGCTACCAAGAGGGGCGCTAAACATCTAGCGATCGTACAATACACAAGTATACCAAGATCTGTCATACTATCTCTGATAATAGGATCTTCTTCAATATCTCGACGCAATTCATCTACATTGTCGATGTCCACGAAGTTCCCAATCATGCTAGCATATAAACTGATCACGTGAGTCGAAAGTGCCTTTGCAGTCCTTTCACCCTTTTCGTGGAGTTCTCGTTGAAGGTACTCAGTATGTACTTTATCAATGGTCTCATTTGAGGCCTTATCGACAAGGTCCTCTGTGCAACATTTATTTGGTAATAGATGCCCCTTGCCCTTACGTAGGGCCTCCTTCAAAGCCTGACGTTTATCGATGGGTTTCTCTACATGTTCATATTCTGTAGAGGCTGTGTCGAATACTTGTGCAAGATCTGACATTCTTTTTATTATATTTTGATATTGATAAAAAATATAAGCAATCAGAGCATAGAGTAGAAGTATAGCAATTAGTAGGCACATCTCCATTTTATTCCCTTTCAGGTAATGGGCTTTTATGGCCACGGGCAAGTGTTGTAATTTGATCGGGCTGAACGATCCGTTTATCATCAGCCCTGTTGAGTGCTAACTTCGATACCTCTTGGGTGTATACCTTATGGTTCTTATTTTGGATCAATACCTGACTCTTGTAGACGTCAACGCCCTCTTTAAGACATCGCCGACATCGTCATCAAAGGTGATAGATTTTTGTGTTACACATCGCTGTACGCCATTGGCTTTCCTGTCACCCCCCTCTTTTGTGAGGCTCTCGTAAGCGTATAACTTAGCCCTCAGGGTGATGAACTCGGTCATGATTTTCTCCGCAAGCTCATCTTTCATAAGACCCACGACCTTCTTGTTTTTCCCTATGGAGAGAGGCCTGGCATCATCCTCACTATACGCACTGGTGTCAAAGCGTGCCTCGACGTCGTTCTTGATATCAACATAGAAATCATGTGTCTTTATATGGTAAACGAAGCCGTATCCATATAGCATAGCTGTAATTTAGAACCATATTTGGGTTGCATATAGTCGTAGTGGAACTCGTACATTACCATTTTTGACAGATCCAAGATGGCCTGCCCTATATATACGGGCTTGTTCATCTTGATCTCCGTCTTGCCCATTTCTACACCTAGGAGGTGCTTACTAAACCTGCCTACACCCTTGAAATTTGGTTTCATCACAAGTTTCGTGTGCTTGTCCTCGTTGGTAACAAGCTGGATGTTGCGGTGATTTCTAATGTTCTCCATGGTCTTGCCAAAAACGAGCTCAAATTTGAAATGAATCTCAAATGAATTTGAGCTTCTACAAGCTCAAATTCATGAGCTTGTAGAAGTCCTTCTCAAACTCATTTTTGGCATTAGTTCTCAGCCTAGTATTGTGATCGATGTAACCCTTCAGCCATGCCTTCTGATTAAATTGGATCACCCTACGCACCCCCTTCAGTTCAAGGCCATGTTTTATGGCCTCGTGGAGAGCCCTGATGTGTACAACATATTTTTGCTTATTTTCCAAATTTGGTACCAATTTATCGGCCTTGTGAACCATCATGCGTTCGGGCAGGAACGGCAACTCGTTATGCTTGTCGTGTAGTCTCTCCGGGTAGTCGATGTCAACCTCCCATGCTTGTCTTCAACAAGCTTACCGATCCGCTTTTCGGTAAAGGCCTCGATGTTCGATACCCATTTGAAGCCATCCGTGGGCAGGTCTTGACGCATCGCCCAGCCATACAGATTGTTTGCGTCGAGATACTGGAGGTAGGATGACTCCCCGTCAGGGTTATACTGGTCCCCCATGTACTTGTTATTAGCCTTGGCATACCGGTGTACAGCCTGGGTTATACCTCCACGGATGCCTTTTTCGAACATGAGTAGCATGTCGGGGTCCGTAAGGAGCTCTAACCTAATTCCAGTAAATTTGAGTGCTGCCTTCCATGCCAAGCCAGGTGCGGAGTAGAAATGGGCAGGGTCAAGCTTATAATTCTCCAGGCAGACGCCTCGAAATGTCTCGAAGATGTCGCCCAATAGCAGTACGTCTATGGTCAGGTAGATGTCATGGTAGTCCCCCATAGTAACGTTATCACCCTCTGGGGTAATGACATTCCATACCTCTTTCGCATATGTATAGTCCCTATCGCTGATGCCCTTCATATTCAGCTTGCTGTAAAATGACTCCTTGGGGGGTAGCTCCATCTCCTCAAATCGCTGCCATCCATCCTTTTCTCAGCATCAGCCTGAAGGTATCATCTTTGTCGATAAATTTGGCCATGGATGGTACGTTTGCCTTTACCCGATCTTGATGAAGCTGCTTGGTGGTACTCGTCGATTCACAATTTTTACACCAAAATCTTGCTATATATTCAGCGTCTATGTCCCGGAATTCTAGGCATGTATCTGCACACTGCTTACATTTCATATCTGCGGCGTTTGTACCAATGAGGTTGCTTGCCAATTTGTCTAGCGATGAGGGCATTAATCAACAGGAATCGATGAACCTGATTTCGACTGTCTTATAGGTCTCGCCATCACCATATCCCATGCCTCCAAGGGGTACCTTAATTTTCACGTTGAAACTGATATATTTCTCCGTGTTCTCGGCGATGCAGCCAATATCCTGAGTATCATATTTTTCACCCAGTTCCCGGATGAACATGTGTGCATCATACCCTGAAAGGTTATGGAATATGATGGGAATATGGCCGGGTATCTTGTATTTGAGATTACAGCTGTTATGCGCTGCACCTCTGTACAGCCCGGTATAGTGGCAGTGGTCCCTCACTTTACGGTTATTCTTGCTGTCATCGAAGGGTTTTAGGCAGATATGACATTTCGATGCCTCGTCATGTTCTCTTTTTAGGACCTCCGTTAGAGGCTTCATGTCCTGCTGCGGGTAGGTATTATAGAGACGTTTCACCTCATCCTCCAGATGGTTGACGAAGCGGGTAACACATTGCTCACCCCTGTAAACTTTTAAGGGATCTGGTACGTCCCCATAGGCAAAGGTGCTATATGTACACCAGCCGGACGGTACATGCTTACTCAGCTTTTTAGTCTTCTTGCCTCTTGTATCCTCTATTGGGACCAGCAGACTCTCGAAGTCCGCATAAATAGCAAGGGGTACTTTGAATTGCTGTTGGCCATCTCTATAGTATAGCCATTTCTCGGCCTCATTTGGCATTGTGACCTTGACAGCCTCATGGTCCTTACAGTAGCCATAGTGTTTATTCCTCGATTCAACTGTGGGATAGGCTTGTAGGCAGTTCGGGCAGAAGTGCATTGCATTCCTATTCTTCGAGGTCTCCTTGCCTAGGAGCCTCGATAGACTTTTGACGGCTGTATAGTGAGTCTTTTTGTCATCTGTAATGAGCAGTAGATTCACCTGCTTACCACGTCCGCTATAATGTGATCGCCTCAGGATATTGATCTTCTTCCCCGTCACATACAGGACGTTTACCGCAATCTCCTTGTTGTTCTCCTCGAATTTGTATATGCTCTTGGTGCTTGTGGGGAACTCTATACCCTCCCAATTATAAAGATTTATGTAGGGTCTCAGCTTAGTGATTCTTTGGGGGTCTCTTTCAATTTCCTCATGATGTAGGCTGGCGATGATGCTCCACTTGAAGCACTCCTCATCCTCGTTTTTAGGGTTAATAATGGCCTTCTTTGAGGCTATAAATTTAGGTGCTTGTATATACGATGAGCCCCTCGTTAGCCTCAATTTGTGAAAGTCCACATCAAGGTGTAGGATTCGACTAATTGTAAAGCCACTTTTGGGTAATGCTGGATTTTCCACATGTTTTAACCTGGGTAAACATCCCATCTAGCACATCGTCTACATCGCTACCCTGGAAGACCGAGGTCATATTACTATGAAAGACCTTCTTCACCTCAATATACTCCTCGTCGTTGGCCCCCTCTATATTTGACGGCTTCTTCCACATGATCCATAGTGCCAGCTGTATCTTCGCTGACCCCATATCTTCCACCTGGTCCCCAACCAAGGTTTTCAAGTTGGGCCTCACCATTCCTATATACCGTCAACGTCGGCCCTTCCTATGCCGGGAATGCGGAAACTTCGGAAGGTCCTGTGGTGAGCATGTTTATGTTCCTGGGGTGTAAAATCTTGCCCCGGTTGATCATATGGATTTTGAACTTCCAGGTGGTCTTCCTCGGCCTCCTGTTCGACTTCAGTGTGAAGCGTAGGTTTCGCACCGGCTGCCCTGTTATAGAGATCCATCACCCTACGTTTGAAGGCTGCATAGATTCCCCTGACCCCCTCCTTTATAGGCTTTGGAACTGCGTTCACTAGCCAGTTAAACCACTCTTTCATCTTATCCCCCATAACCGAACGATTTTTCGATAATTCTTGTTGTTCAAAGAGGTCCATGGCCTCCGGTGTTATAGGTTTAGCTGGCTTGGTGGGTAGTTGCTTGGGTGGCCTCCAAGCATACTGTGGTACATTTTCCGATGTCACAGGCCTAGCTGGTTGTTTAGGCGGCCTCCAAGCATACTGTGGTTTCTCCAGTAAGGAAATCAATTCAGCCTTGCGTAGCTTGTAATACCCCGTAAGTCCACGGCTTTTCGCGATATTACGTAATTCTTTGACTGTATTTGTATTCATTCTCTCTATTTATTGTATGATTTTTCGATTTACAGAGGATTTCATAATGTTCAAAACTAACGCATCTTATTGCGCATGCGTTGATTTTTGATGACGTCAGGGAATTCCCCCTACATAGTGCGCTAGAATTATTTTGACTCATTTGCAGCATAATATGGGAGCTGTGTTGGATGGTACCGGATTTGTTGTGTTTGACCGTGGCCGTCTGTGGGCGTCCGCGTGCGCCTGCGCTAGAAGGAACATTTCCCTATCTCTAATGGTACAAATCAATACTATACAATCTGTAACGTGACAGATTCTGATCTAAAGGTTCATTAGGCTGTTATAACGACTCAATATGATAGAGTGCGAATGAAAAATAGGATATCATTAAGTAGTCATTTATCTAGTTGTCAAGTAATGTGTCTGATTTTTCGTTATTTGAAAAAAAAATGAAAAGGAAATAGAATGTATTTTTATGTTCCCTGTAACGTTACATAGTGCAAAATATAAAAGAACATCCAGTTTGTCAATTTCAGTATTGCAAGCGTATAATCTTGTAACATTTTACTGTGACTACCATATTTGTTTATATCTTCCCCAGTCCTCTAGTTGCTCCTATTGTGTAGTTATATTTTTTGCACGTGTCAGTTGAGAAATCTTTTTTTTGAGATGCAGTCAAGTTTTAAAATAAATCTTTATTTGTTTACTTTTAATCCGAATTAACTTAGAAATTCATGTACTACACTATTACGTTAAAATATAACTTTCATTGTCGGCAATCACGACGACTTTACTCTTTCAGCATGCAAATTGTTTGAGGTATATCACAGTTACTACCACAGTTATTATTTGCACCAGAACGTATGGGACGTGATCCCCCTTCTTCTGACTATGCAACAAGATTTGAGCGCTAAGTTCGCACGTTTTTAAAAGAAGAGTAATTACTGAAACGGAATTATTTACTTTATGTAACAGTACTGGTCACGCTATTAGTCGAATATGAACTTACGCTCCACATCTTTGTGCTTCTTTGTAGTATAATAATAGCGTTAAAAAAGTGTTCACGTAAAGTAAAATGGCGATCACTTTATCAGCTAAAGAAAAAGACTGCGCCACGTGATATAAGATATATAAAACAGTATGTGGAAGATAACACGAGCTTATGAGGAAAACACAATTGCTATTGTTTTCCAAACACGATTACTTAATTAGTTTGAGTATGTCGTCTCACTCTCATCGAGTTGTGTCTTTTTGTTATATAAAACATCAAGTATAATTTTCAGAGAGTATCTGCTTTAAATAATATCATTTGTCCACTAGTCCGATTGGAAAGCGAGAGAGGTAACACAAATCATAAATAGTTTAGACAGATATACTTGTGTATCAATAGTATTTCCTAATAACTTTTAGAAATGTGATTACCCGGAAAGCGAATATTTTTAAAAAAAGTGCAAAATGTAATGGAAAGCGAACCATTAGAAAAATGGAAGATTCTAATCAATTATTGTTTCCATCGAAGTCCGTAAAAAGGCTAAGTGCTTTAATTGCTGTAATATGATCGGTTAAATTCGATCTTCCAATTATCCATCTAACTAATAAACAGTCAAATGGTTTCGATAATGCCCGTCAATGACACCTGTTGCTGTCGAAACTTAGCGTAGAATAAACTTGCTTGTTCAGGACATGATAATGCTTATATTATTGAATAACAATTACTAAAAAGATAAGTTTTAAAACAGAATAACCAGTTAGTTACATTTTTAATGTTACATGCGTATAAGATATATACTATTTGATGTCAACAGTTATTTTGAGTTAAGAACCTTACTCATCGGTTTTGCAAAGTGTTTGAGAGTAAATACTGTAGTTCCTATTTATATCTATAAGTTCGAATCATACAATTTGTCAATGTGTACAAGAACACATAGAACGCGATGCCCCTTCCTCTTAACTATGAAATACAACGAGTAGCATCTCTTTGTAATATTGATAATGCTCTTTAGATTGGAGCGTCACGTTCTTACTTCTAAAAAGGAGCGGTAAGGATACACTTGTGACCGAAACTGAATTATCTATATGATGTAACGGTATTAATAACGGTATTAATTTGCACGTATATTCCTCATCTTTGTGCTTCTCCCTAGTAAAATAATTGCGTTAATAAAACTGTTCAAGTAAATTAGAAGAGCCAATATCTCCATCTGAATGCCCCTCGTGAAGTTGTGAGTTACGTCAACTAAGATATAAGAAATACTGTGAGGAAGGTAGCAGGCACATATACAGAAAAACATAATTGCTATTGTTTTCGAAACACGATCAGCGTAATTAGTTTGAGTATGTCGGCTCCCTCTCATCGAGTTGTATCTTTTTCGAATATAATACATCAAGTATAATTGTGAAAAGGCAGCTGCTGTGAATAGTATAATTTGTCCACAACCATTAGTGATGAGAAATATGTATGAAGCTAACTGAAACTTTTCTCGAAAGTCTTTTTCTTTACTTATCAAGGAGAATTCCTTTCCGCGATTTATATAATTAATTGCAGCATCCCATAATGAAATCAACGGGAGACCAAGCATCCCAAAAGTTATAAGTGAGTTGAACAAATGACGTCCCCATTTTAAATGGGCTCTAGGGTTTGTGACAACTAAACATCGTTCAATTGATATTATTACAGTCATCAACCATGAAAAACTAGCTGGAAATGAGCTGAAAAATACAAATGCGGAAAAAAAGTAATCATTATTAGGATCAGCCATGATGAAGAAGCCAAATATCGGAACAGATATGAGTCCAACAAAGAAATCGGAAATACTCAGAATAGCGAACAACCTATTAGTCCTATTCCGTTCCAACTTCCACAAAAGTTTTAATAGCACAGAGTTACCTATAATGATGATCAGTGCAGTAATTTGATAAAGGATTCCAATAATTAGTGAATGGTAGCCCCTAACTTTGATATCCATATTTCAATAATCTTCAAACGTTATGTCTTCTTCGTCGATTTGTAAGATTATTTTCCAAGTAACCTTCCTCAGCAAAAGCATACTGATAACTGAAAAGAATTGATTGAAGTGTTGGATTTTATGTGCGTATTTAGATTTTCTTTAAATGTAAGGTATAGAACAATTTGCATTGCAAAAATAATGTTTTGGTGATTTTGCAAAAGGAGAAAAAGTCTAAAGAAATAACACGACGAGTGAAATCAATTAATTTTTAAAAATGTATAATCAACAGATGGCAATAAGTAACAATAGTCGTTACTGCGAATCAAAACATCATAATGAATCTTTTTGAACGATCAACAGCATGGCTTGTTTTCTTGAATCATTATAGTACATAAAATGAAAGTCAAGTCATAGAGGAACTAAAGAACGGAAATTAGTTTTTTTAAAAGACAGATGGAAAAATATAATTTGAATATATTATTATTTATCCAATTTAAAATATCTTATTAGTACCATCGTTCCAATTAAAAAAAGGTTAAAAATATTAGATTGTGATTACAACAGTTATAATTGTATGAATAAAGGCCAGGTGTATTCCCATAATATATTTTTTAATTTTTCTAACAGTTATTAAGAACGGGTGTTACAGCATCTGCAGAAAATCCCAGTCAAATTTTCATGTCAGAAAAAATACAAGATGCCCTGGGGACGAGGTTGTCACTTCTCGTGATTTTTTTCCAAAAAGTGTCTCGCGAAAATTGATTCCAGATTCGACCTTTCATTTTAATTTCGTAAATCGCGAATTCGCGAAATTAAAAACCCGCAAATATTTTAACGTAAAAACGCGAAAGTAAGTTGGTTATGACGGCTGTTTCATGAAAAAATTTTTTTTCTGTAATAAAATCAATTGTCTGGTGGAGATTGTAATCATCTTTTTTTTTACATGGAAAATATACACCCTTCTATAGCTACTCCTACTTAAATCTCAATTCTTAAATTTCCTTTTAATTCTCCTGAATAAAATTCATATAAACGTCGGGTTTCCTCATATATTTTGTCAACTTTTTTAAAAGCACGAAAAAAAAAATGAATAGAATAAACCATTTACAGGTTACACGACTGGTAAGTTAAAACTGCAACCTTAGTATAAAAAAAAAAAAATAAAATTAAACGTTGTAACGACTCCAAACGCATCCTACATACGTAACTTTTTTGTTACAAACAAACGAGAAGGCTGATATGATATTACTGAATATTTTTACAGGATAGCCACTTCAGTGTTCGAAACATTTATCAATTTGGGTCCTGTGTTCTAAATGTATACGTTAGGCATTCAACGGCATTACCTACCCAATTTTTTCTCATGGCACGGGTAAGCCAGTAATTTACTGAAGACAAGTCTGCTTTGTGGACCGAACCATGGACCCCGTGATTTCGAACTCGATGATCACCATACCATATGAATTTTTTAAGTGTTTATAATCAGTACATGTCACAAAACAAAAATGTTTCTAAGGGAACAGTTCCTGTCATTGATCTTTTCATAAGCAGTGTTGTATAAATTAGTAGAAAGGTATCGAGATTTTAGTCATGTTCACCTCATTCCCAACAATCTAAATAAAAATGAATCTAAGAGAAGAAATGTTTGCAGAAGAAATTTTATCGAATTTTGTCCGAATTTGCGAAAAGAAATGTGGCGAACTGTTCCATTATTTCCCTATTCGTAAAATTTTTTTCCGCGAAATAGACTACAAATGCCCATTCGCAAATATTAATTCTGCGAAAATTGGCATTTTCTCAAAGAAATTTTCTGCAATCATTCTAATCACAATAAATAGCTTGGCAGCAATTTAATGTGGGCGAGTGAATGTTACTATATTCCCGGGTTAACCCAAGCCATGTGAGGGGAACAGGGGGATGGCACATTTTGTGAGCTGTTGTATGTTTTGGGAAGTAGTCTAGTAGAGTACGGACCCTAAATCGGTCTGTGTAGCTCAAAATGAGCATTTATTTGCGTAAATCTTTTCCCTTTTATCTAATATACAAAGTAAAAAACCTTCCAATACTATCGCAATTTTATCAAAGTAAGATCAAAGTAATATTTGTTCGTTTTATGTTATGCAGTATTTATTATGTTAGGCCTTGGTCCCTTTCTTGTGATTATGGTTAGGCCAAATGTTATTTTGTTGTTGTTTTATCTATATCTATATTCCTCCAAGGTATAAGTTTGAAAAGCGTTTCGTCATGTCAAATATTTCACAAAATAACTGTCCTTTATAAAAAAGTAATTTCACAAGAGGAAAATATGCGTGATCATTTGTTGACATTGCCAGGTCAAAGTCCAGTGTTACACTGGGTGCACGTGGCCATATGAGACGTGGCCATAACAAAAGTCAACCCCTTTGTTTAAAGAGCATGTGTAAACAGATTCTAGCATGAAAACAGCGCGAAATTCTTGATTGACTAAGCAAGATGGCGCAAGAAAGCGACAACATTGCATCAATTTCTACACGTTAGCACACACAAGTCTTGTCAATTATTGTAGCTAACAAACATAGCTCTACGATGTGCCAAAGCTTTTTACATGTCGGAAATTCTTCACATTGCGAAGGTAAAACATGATATGTTTAAGATGTTTAGATATGCGTTTTACTCTCAACATCTAAGTTATATTTAAATCGTATCTAAATGGTAATTTGAAATGTAAACAAACATCTTGATAAAGTGTAAACTTTGGACTAATCACATGCGTCATTGACTTTTAAAGACGCTGACGATCTATCACGATAGTTCATTTCAAAAGAAGGTCTATAGGAAGAAGAAGTAGGAAGTCACTAGAGAAGAAAGCAACCGGGTTTTAGAAGACAGGTGACTGAAAGGTATTTGATTATGGAAGACGTAGATTTCTCCGCAAGATTGAAGAAGATCAAACGAAAATTCAGTCGAAAAGCAAGCTATGATGTTGATTTTAAAGCACCAAGTTTCAAAGTAAAATCTCTGTGTTTAGATGGTATTCCTGTGGAAGCTATTTCTAATCAATGCTCTAATGAAGCCGTCGATAAAGCACTTTCTTCTGTTGGGTCTTTACAAGGCAAAAACAAACAAGACATTCTTTTAAAAATTTCAATTAAGTATGGTATCCAAATAATATGCAGAAAAAGCAAAGCTGAGATGTTTAATTACAAAATCCATCAAGTGGGATATTGCAATGTTGATAAAAGATACCCGCAAATATTTGTTTTCATTGCGGCTATGCAAAAAGTGGATCTCACATGTCACGTGTTTTTATGTGAAGATATACAAAAGTCACGTGCTATATGTCTAACAATGGCAAATATATTTAAAAACAGCTTTGAAAATTGGCAAAAATCAAAAGAAATGTCTAATTCTACTCAGGTGAAAGTAAACCGACTTGATATTCGCCGTCAGTCGGCCGACGTCGTCGCTATGCCGCCGCCTAAACATCTATTAGACACACGACGTGCGAGTGATTTTGTGACAGCCGGTGGATTTAAGAGAACAAACGTACGTAGAGGAAGCACGGACACAGATAGCAAAACGTCAAGCGATGAGGAAGGTTTTGATGACGATGCAAATCAGGCGTTTGAAGATATTCTGTCAAAAAGTGCTGACAACGGAAAATGCAGTTTACTGAGACGGGACAGTACAGATTGGGACGCTATAGCACAAGATGAAGAAATTCAAAGAAAAATGCAAGGAGATCTCATATTATGGGAGTAAAAAAAAAAAAAACTTTTTCCGTTTTAGTTTGTTTGTTTGTTTGTTTGTTTGTTTTGTTTACTTGTCAGTTTATTTACGTTAAATAATATTTGTAATTATTTATTATTATTAAAAAAGTATTTTTTGTATCATACAGTTCGATTTTCTTTCTCCAACGGATACAAAAAACATGGCAAGCAAATTTTGCATATAACAAAAATTTATAATTTTGTGTCTGTGATGATTGACAGCGTGTGAAAAAACTAGAAAAAAGTCTGGAGTACTCAAAGAAGTACTTTTCTCCCCGGAAAACCCTGAGCGCAGATGAAATTTGAACAAGAACCACCGAGTACCACAACATTGCGTAGTTAAGGCAAAAAAACTTTGGTCCATGATCCTAAAGTGCAAATCAAAGGCACTCTTTTCTGGTAAAAGCGGATGGCATTGAATGGTAATCTCACTTTCCGTAAAACAAGCTAGCAGGGAATCTGAAATTTGGACTAGTGCTTTTATTTGGATTTTCCCAAAAACTCCTGTTGCCACTGCCGTTGTTTTTGTTTTTGTTTGTTGTTGCTGCTGCTGCTGCTGTTGTTGCTGCTGCTGTTGTTGTTGATGTTGATGTTGTTGTTGTTGTTGTTGTCGTTATTGTTTTTGTATCGCAAACGATAAGTACATTGTGTAAATAGTGATAAAATTGATAGACAAATTCACTCTGCTTGGCCGTTTTATACTAATTTACGGTCTGTTACATTAGTTCATTTTTCAGTTCTATTTTTTTTAAACGATGACAATTAGGACCTAAAAAACAGTAAATTATTCTAATTGTTTAAATGTAGGATTTAAATGAAACACCACTCACAAAATGTTGTGTCCGTTTACAGCCAAACCAACACTTCAAACCACTTCAAACCACTTCAAACCACTTCAAACCACTTCAAGATCATAACACACTTACATTTTCGTGTCAGAAGTTCAAAAACGTGCTATATGGAAAGTATGGTTTAGTGAACAGAGTACTTAGAGAGCGAAATAATTGATACCTGCTGCATTTACTATCCCTTGTTTTTTTAGTCACTTAGGAGAGACTTGAAATGCTGAAACAGGTGTTTAAATCTTTTGACAAAAAAGTCAATACAATTCATAATACTTTAGTCGACATAATAATGCAATCAGTTTTTTCGACTCCGTGGAAACCAGAGAATACACTGTCGTCTTTTAAGTTTACTGCGATCGTAGAAGAAAACTGAGGATGATTGACTGCTAAAATAACTGTCATAGCCAATGTTAGGTGAAGAAATATTTGGAGAAATCGGGTCTCTCACATCATAGTTATGAGAAAATGACCATGACCATGCTTACATGAACGGTTCGAAATCGAACAAAGGAATTGTGACTTAAAAATGTATTAGTGCGGATCTAAGCCCAAATTCTAGGTGATAAAATCACTGCGTAAAATGTTGCTGGTAAAAAAAAGCTCTCTTGCAGTTTTTCTGAACATTCACACTTGTTACTGGTAAAAACAGGTAATATGGTGATGTATGGAAGGAGGAAAGATGCTTTCTCGTGCTTGTACCACCCGTCAAAGTAAGGAGCACTAAAGGAGAAGGCAGAGATGCTCCACTGGAATACTCCAAATTTATTTGGAAACACATACCAATCGTAGAATCTATAAAAGTCAACATAAGTTTTTTAATTTTAAGAACGATCCAAATTTACACTAGGTAGATAGAGACAAGCGAGCGGGGAACGTAAAACGAATTTACACTTAAAAATATATGATGCACTACACAAAAGAAACCGGTTTTCAATTCTTTTTTAGGCGCTGTTCATATGGGAAATATTTCCTCGGGAACCGGATAAATGTTTCAGCATGATATCAAGTCGAGATCTCGGGTTGTTAACAAACTCTTAACAAAATTTAGTTGCGTTCATATGAGAAAAAACATTTACCCGCCTACCGAGATCATGGGTGCGCATGATCGAGATCTCGGTAAGCGGGTAATGCATTTTCCCATATGAACAGAAGTTTCCTCGGTAGGCGAGATAAATTTATGTCTATTCGGCATAATTTTCAAAAATAAACAATAGATTCTTATCACAATAAACAATAGAAACTTATCACATGGTATTTTCTCAACGAGGAAAAGTTTTCTCGCCCATGCCATATGAACAGAAAGTAAGAATTGTATCATGCTGAAATATTTCCCCGCCAATCGAGGGAATAATTCCCATATGAACAGCCCCTTAGGTGCATTTTCTTTCAGATACTTTTACAGTTAATGATCCCATAAATAATAAAAAAATATATCCAAAAATGCGTATGAAAGTCGTTGGTTATCAAAATTCTATCTTTTTAGATAATCAACTGAAACAGTGAATCCCTAATTTCCTAGATCAAAACGCTGTATTTTTGCGTCTTTATCGAAAGACCTAGCTAAGTTCTTTCGACTAAATTCGAATGTTTATGTTTTTTAGTTTCGTGCGAGAGATCAATCAGTTTACATTCTCGTATGGGAGAAGAGGGAGGGGGGGGGGAGTATTGAGTATTGACATCATAAAATCTTGTCATATAATACTTCTACTTTGTTGCATACTAAAGGTGGGGAAAAACCAGTCCAACAATTCATCCAACATTTTTTTCCCATGTTGGATGAAATGTTGGATGAAAAAATACATGTTTGATGAAGCAAAATTTTAGGTTTGTGGGACTGCTTTTAAAAACATTCGAACGATAAGAGTTCATTCATTCCTGAAAAACAAACTGGCGGACAGAAGGAATTCTGCAGTGCTGCTTATGTTGCTGAACGAACTCGTCGATTCAGACGATGAAAAACTAACCAACCCGCGGAAAAACAAGAGAGTGGATAAAGAGGGAGGGAACAAATGGATATTTTAGTAATATCATTAAAGAATTGAAGATCGAAGACAGTTTCGGATTTAGGGAAATGTTTCGAATGGATGTGGGGGATTTCGATTTCCTCCTTAATGAAATATCCCATCTGATATCACCGGGAGAGATGAGCAACTGTGGTGGCCACAGACCAATCATGGCAGAAGAAAGACTCGCCCTTACTGTTCGTTTTCTTGCGACAGGAGAATCGTTTCAATCACTTTACTTTCAGTTCAGAATTTCTTTCAATACAGTATCCTATATAATAAAAGGGTGTTGCAAGGCTTTGGTGGATAAATTGGTCCCAAAATTTCTTCAACTACCATCATCCGAGAAAGATTTACTTGAAATTTCCGAGAAGTTTGAGACTAGGTGGAACTATCCTCATGCTTTAGGTGCAATAGATTATATGTTGGATGAAAAGTACCACCAAACCAATCCAACATGAAAATTCATGCAACTCAGATAGAGAATTCCTTTGATCTTGCCGAAAATGTTGGATGAAATGTTTGACGACGATCAAACTTCATCCAACATCGTCCAACACTATTTTTTTCTTCTTTTTTGAAAATTTTAAATTTTTTCAAAATTTTGAAGTGACCAAACATTAACAAAACAACAGAGGTTGTCAATATCATCCGCCCCCTTATAACTTAATTAAGATTGTCGCAATGATGCCCAACTTGGTAAACTTAGAACATAGTCTTCCACCCTTGTACAATCAAGATAAACAAAAGAGGATTGGCGAGTAACTTAAGTATGGAAAATCGGCGCGAATTTTAAAGGCTAGGATTCAAAAAATAAAACGACTTCCACCACAGACTTACACGTGTTGTTGCCAAGGTCTACAGAGTTCAAGAATAAGACGCCGTATACTAACATTGTCGATTTATTTAAAACAGCTAACCAAGAACTTGCACATATAAACGAATGGTTTAAAGCAAATAAACTCTCACTTAATATAAGTAAAGCTAAATATGTGTTATTCTATAACCGTTACAAAACTGATGATATTCCACTCAAACTACCATCTCTTAAAATTAATAACGTAAACATAAAGAGAGAAGAAACAATAAAATTTCTTGGCGTACTTTTAGACGAATCATTAACATGGAATAAACATATACAAACCCTTGAAAATAAAATCTCTAAAAACTTTGGGATATTATATAAGGCCAAACGATACTTAAATTTCCATTGCTTAAAAAACCTTTATTTTTCTTTTATACACAGCTACTTAACGTATTGTAATATATCCTGGGCAAGTAACAATGTAAATAAATTAAAAAAGTTGTATAATAAACAAAAACATGCTTGTCGCATAATTTTTGGTTTAGACAGATATGCACCAACACAACACTTATTTCTTCAAATTGGGGCTTTGAACATTTATCAATTAAATATGCATCAAGTTTTACTTTTCATGTACAAGATGAAACAAAACATAACACCAAAATTGTTTACTAACCAATTTAGTTCAATACAACATAAATATGATACTAGATTTTCAAAAAATAATTATCAAGTGCCAAAGATTTTATTAAAATCTTGCACGTTTTCAATTAGACCTAGGGGACCATACCTATGGCATAAATTTTTATCTGATGATATTAAAACAAACTCAACTCTTAATATTTTCAAGAAAAATGTAAAAACAAAATTATTAACGACTGATCTTATAGACATTTGTAAATATTTTTAGATGCACACTCTCACATAGACCTTTGTAAATTCAACTAATCTTTTTATGGAATATATATAGTTAGAATATTGCTTTATTATATTAAGTATTATTTTAACTCTCTCTTTCTTTTTGCTTAACAACGGGGCTTAGTGATAAGGCAATTTGTGCCTTCTTTTTGCTCCGGCCATTTTTGTATATATTACAAGATATTTTAACCTGTAACATTTATATAACGGCGAAATATACCAATAACCTAAACCTATAAAATGTAGAAGGATGTAAGTGAGAGTACCTTTAATGTAAAATATAGCCACGAAAAGTGGTATGATGATACGAGACGGATTTTAAGTCCTTCTCCGTCATGGAGTCGCGTTTTCGAGAACTAGAAGACAGGTGCTGCGACCTCGAGCAGCAAGTTGACAACCTGCTGAAGAATGAAATCTGGCAACAAAAAAACTACCGTGAAATAGCACGAGGTTGGCCATTGTTAAGTAAGTAAGTAATAGGATGAATATCCTCCGAATGTAAATTTAGGTAGAAATATTGACCCAAACAAAAGTGCACGTTATGTAATAAACTATTTATTAAGGTCAGTTTGGATGTTTTTCTGATTTGCGGGATTATTTAGATCCTAACCGTTTCACAGCAGGAACGAACGTACAATTTATGAGTCAGCCTTCTAATAATTTAAAAACGATTTCCATTAGCTCATCCCCGCGAAAGATACTGTTAGCTACTGTTGTTTGAACTAACATTTGAGAATATTTTCTTTTAAGATAAACGATGAACTACCAAGGACACATTACATATAGAATATTGTTAAAAATCAATAACCAGAAACTTTAACATTACCCAAACACCTTGGTGCATTCTAGAAGCAGGAATTAATTTGTTAGATTTATAAGCGAAAAAAACACTGGACCCTTTGTTTGAAGAAACAAACGTGGGTCTTCTTCAGCAAACATTTCACCAGTTAGATATAGTTTAGGGAAATTTAGCAACAACAAAATCGGTGCCGACGGGGAAAGCCTCCTTGGTGGTGTGTACATATGGATTATTAAATGCTAAGTCAAGAGAGCTATCAAGTGCAGGTAAATTTTCCTAATATTCAATTAGGCATAAAATAGAAGTTGAAATTTTAACAGTAATTAAAACCTGTGAAAATTTAAAAACTTTGAAGATTTTACTAATGTCGTCAATTCAGATATAAAATTCACAATCATGGCTTTTTTTTAACAATAAGAATCAAATAAAAGCTAATGTTTTTATCAGTGGTGATTACGAGGTAAGGAGCAATTTTTTAGCTTTTTTTTCTGATATGATAAAAGATCAGCATTCAGGAAATTTCGCTGTTTATATTTAGTATTTACTTCTTTAGTTTGGTATGAAAGCAGTCACCAACAACAATGCATGTATTTACTGCAAGAATAGCAAGGACGAAAGGTAAAGGTGTTAGAAAGTTCCCAATGTGCATCTAGATGGTAGACTAAATCAGTTCCAATCCACCTGATACGTTTTGACGAAATATCACCAAGTTGGCAGGATGTCCAATCGTTCTCCAAACCAACCCAACGAAACCAGAAATGAAAAGCGATGCATAATTGGAAACTGCTGAAATGATTGGATAGAAAAGGTTTCAATTTTTAATACACCACAGACACACCACAAAGATGTCTATTTTCTTGTACTTCTCACCTCAGGTATTTACTAAACTAAATAAAACAAGAAGCCCAGGGGCTTGAATATTTCCGCCATTAGCCTGAAAATTTTAAAATTTGAAGTTGATCTTGAAAACGGAGAATTATGGGGTAAACAAATCATTGAGTATTCTCAACTATTTTTGTAACTAACTTGAAATGTTAAAATACAACTCAATAAATCAAAAATAAAATTTTTACATAGCTATATGAAGTATATATTCTAAAATAATAGTTAAAACTTTAACTGGATATTTTTAAAACTGATCAGGAAAATTCTGAAAATTTCAAAATACAAATCTTGTTATGTATAAACTTGACGATTCGAATATAATAACTTCCGAACGAGCTCAATTTGAATGATGAAGTAGTTCATTGTTGATTAATTCAGCAATAAGCATTTGAATATTTCAGTATTTAGGCCTTCAAAATTTACTCTCTTGTTGAAAATTTTTTGAAAATGCTGATGGTGCATGGTTTGATAACATCTGATCTGAAAAAGAAAAGTACGTTTTAAAAATGAGAAACATGAATACAATTTTGTCATAAACTGAATTAACACCAATTTGTTTAAGTATTGTCTCTTTAACCTCTCTTTGCCTCTTTGATTTGAAAAGGGAATTTATTAAAAGGATACAAATCAATGCCATCTAATGCACAACGTATATTATATACAAATGTATGTATATAAATTTATTCAAGCTGTCTTTTGATATCTTTGTTAAACAAACATATTAAGCAGGCAACACATGATTTTGAAACCTGTGGACAAAACAGGATTTATTTTGTTGAAATCGATTATTGAATTCAAAAAATTTAATTGTTTAATATCCTTTTTTGATTCGAATTCTCGAATTAAAATTTCTTTCGGGGGAAACTTTTTGAGGAAACTGATTGGTCATTGTTTCGTTTGACAAATCCAAAAAGTTGAAAATATCTAACTTCTGAAATTTAAATTGACAAATTGAACTCAACAAGTTGAAACAAAAAAGGGTAAACACACAATTATTAAATTTGCGGATTTGATAAATCGATGGTCCTCTTTGTGAGATTTCTAAAAATCAAGTTTTAATATTTTGTGTTACTTTGGGTGAGTTCAAGAAAGATTTTCAAGCAAATTAGGCACTTAAGGAGAACGGATAATTAGCCAGTAACAGAATAGTTAGCCGTTTTCAATAGAATGGTAGCTTAGTGGTTATAACCCGGACATTTTGTGCGGGAGAACGGCATTCGATTCCCCGTAGCGCAATTTCTCTCACATGGCTTGAGTTAACCCAAGCCATGTGAGAGAAATTGGGGAGGTCTGGGTTGTTGGATGTTGCATGGAGTTTTCTGGTAGAGCGCGGGCCCTAATTGGGTCTGCGTAGCTCAAAATGAGCATTAAATACTCCTAGGACTCCCCATCTAAGCCATGGCCCCTCCTGGAAATATAGAAAGGGTATATCCCTTGATATTTGTGAGGCTAGCCATATAAAATATACAGATCATCTATTTATCTATGCAGAATAATTATACAGTGGACTCTCTATGACTCGAACAGCCACGGGGAATCGGAAACCGTTCAAGTTATAGAGAGGTTCGGGTAATAGAGTGTTTGGGAGTTTTTCCAAGTTTTTGTATAAATTTTGTATAAATGGCCAATTAAGCGTGATTTTTCAATCCTTTTCTGCTTTACGTTTTGTCCCAGCATCAGACGCCATGATTGTAAAACTTTAATACCAAAGAATCGTGTTTACGTTTTGTTCGAATGACATTTGAATCATTTAAGACCCCTCACACATGTAGATATGAAACAATCGAATCAGTTAAGACTCTATTTACGTTTACAGAGCCAAAACAATGCAAAAAAACTGCTTGTGTCATATAAAGTTCTAGATACATGTTGCGACGTTCGAGTTAGAGAGAGGAAATACCCGAAGAGACCAAAAAAACGTTTGAGAAAAAAGGAGAGATTCGAGTTATAGGGGTTCGAGTAATAGAAAGTTTTTTATGAGGGTTTATTAGGAAATTCTCACCGTGCCGGCGAAATTGTTCGAGTTAAGGAGAGATTCGAGTTATAGGGGTTCGAGTTATAGAGAGTGTATATACAGCGTGTACAGTATAATTAGCCGCTCATATAACTACTTATACAATAGATATTTTTTACTTAAATTTCCACACTTTTCTTCGTTATCAATTTCCCATAGCCATATAGACCCACATAAAGTTGTGTTTCAATTAAAACCAAAAAAAGGAACAAGAAACCATTGTGCAAAAAAGTTAATTTTACTGCATTTAGCAGTATGTCGTATTATTAAACAACAATACTATTCCGATTTCAAGAAAAAACATGGAAAAGATGCAGTTAGCTAGCTGTAAAGAACACAAATAAGCTTTTAACGGCTAATTATATTAAGCGTAGCGTCTAATAATTCTGCATCGGCTAACTATATATTCTGTTACAGGCTAATCATCAGTTCACCCTGACTGTTCGGTGCAAGTAACAATAAACTTTGGTCACGTTTCGACAACTTTTCTGCAAAAAATCAAAAAAAATCCTGTGCGAATATATATCTTTTTATCTGATAGAAGTAGCCCCTTTTTCCCATAAGAACAGGAGTTGGGTGTCCACAGCCATGAAAATATTACACAAAGCAGGACAAAGGTTTTTTGTTGCTGGCTCTTTAAGAAAAAAAGGCAGTCTAATCAAAGCACTATTTTATGTAGTTAGCTAGCTCAGACTATTAAAAGAGGTATGTCAGCACCAACCAAAAGGAGATCCAAGTCAGCACCAAAAGTTGAGATAGCTAGCTAGCCAGCACACTTTTCTCAATTATATATATAAAATAATTCTTACCTAATAAAATACACGAATTTAAAGAAGAGTGTTTAGCTCCGCAGCTACATCAATAAAGCTACAACGACCACTTTTAGTCATGGCCGTACACAGAATGTTCTGACCACACGAAGAGTACACAAACTCTGTTCAGATTGGTACGTAGATTGGTCATTAAATTGGCAAAGATTAAAATAAAAGCATCTTCATTGGCTTGCGAGAAAATAGAAATTTCCCGAGGCTGTAGCCTGGACACAAATCTAGCAGCGTCCAGCCTAGCTGCGCTGTCTCTATCTATCTCTCTATCTCTCTAGCTATCTCCTCAGGGGATTTTAAAGATTCCGTCTTCGCTGGCGGAAATCAATTACTAAATATCTTTGCCAGGATGTTAAACATTGCAGCAATATTTGATGATAGACACAGTATTTTTAATGGTTCAAAATCTTGATTTTGTAATAATCAAAAGAAAAAATATTCTAGAATCCACCTGTCAGGTCAAATTTTTTGACTTGAAAATCGTTCTCAAAAGTATGATTTTGTCATTAACAGAGAAGAAATTAATTTTGTGAGGTGTCAAAAGATTTACGACAATCCAATCAAGTTGCACAAATCTGTTAGAATTGACCAGACTGATAGGTCTGTTGTCATCCATACTTAAAACAGTACTGCAAAACTAAAAAATGCTAAGGGGCGAGTTATCAAAGCACAAAAGTTGAGGGTGTATTTTTTAGCTCCGAATTTTTGTTTCCTTTTTGAAAACTCCTTATAGTAAATATAACATATGATCCTGTAGAGAATTTTAGAAGCGTTATTTTGAGAAAAAAAAATTATCTAGTGATTTGGGGATATTTCAAATATACTGAGTGTATGTCAAAAGGGGTTACCGTGACAAGTAAATGACTATTATATAACCGTGTATTATTGCTCTTGGCGTTTTTTGTCGCAATTCCTAATCGCCTACGATTCGCAAAAATTTATCTTCGCGGAAAATCTACCTGGTGTTTATTCGCAAAAAATAGTCTTTGCGAACTCACAAAACATTCCTACCTGCAGCTAAAAGTCAAAAATGTTTAAAATTCCTAGTTATCAAATTACTAACTTCTTCTGTCAGTGATTCTCCTAGTTTTTGTAAAGATATGTTTATCTGGTTGCATTCAAAAATTTATTTTTTAAAACTTCCCGTAAAATATATTTAAATGGTTCGCATAAATAAATTTTCGCCGAATCTGTGAAATCAAACGAATGCCGTGATTCGCGAAAATGTCTGTCAATAAAATATTTCCATCGTTAAGCTAAGTCACTAAATGCTGTGTAAAGATTTCATATTGAAACTGTGTCGAATTTTAAAATTTGGGAGTACCGCATTTTCTCTTTAATCGCCGGGGCGCTTCGTAGTTTTTCGAAATTAAAAAAGGGGGTAAGTTATAAGAGAGTCAGTTATAAATGTTCTTAAATTTTTTTATAAATTTAATGAATATGAAACCTTTATCGCCCTGACAGCTTATTAGATGGCGGGTCAGAAAATTATTTTTTAAAATACGAATCGTTTATTAAAATGGGCGTACGTATGTAGACCTTCAATTTTGGACGAAATATAAAACACAAGGTTGTTTCTATATTAGAGTAGCGCATTTTTAGCTTGTTAAAGTTCACTTGTTAATGTTCACAGCAAACATAGGACTTTGGATTTCAGCACCACCCGACGCAAATTTTAATCTCTCTCTACCTTGCCTATGCAAAAGTAGCGACTTTATTGACCATTTGACCCTTTTGAAAGATGACGAAATAATTGTTTCATAACTTTTGCCAACGATTGTTTAAACCATAGTTACAGCAAAGTCCGTTTTTGGTATATTGGATGCATGGTTATATAAAAAACCCCAGTTTGGCAGTTTTATAACTATGACATCAGATCTTTTCTCCAAGATCAAAGAAAGCACAATTGTTTCGTAGTAAAAGTCATAATTAATCAAAATGTCCCCACATAATTTTCTGGAAATATCATTTTGGGTTTAAGAAGTAGGTATTAATAAAGTTGAACACTAAATAATTTGACCACAAAAATTATAATAACCAATTTACCATCAATGAGGTGAAGTCACACGTAATTGTTGGATGTTTTAAATGATGAGTGCTGTTAGAAACTGAAGCCTTTTGTTATATATTAATCATACGTTTATACTTCGTGCTGCTGTGAAGCGCTGTGAGCTGTTAACAAGGTAAGTCAAATATTAAACGCACCCTCGATATCTTAAACAATCCGATATTTGTTTTTCATTCGTGTAACGCGTTGTTTTTATTGACAAACAATGAAAATCAGACTTCTGTCATAATATTCATATTTTGTGATCAGTTTTTATTTTTTATTTTTGTTATTTTTATTCATTTAATTCTATTACGTGAGGTCGCTATGGTGTAGTGGTAGCGCTGTTAACTTGTAATCCAAGATTTGCAGGTTCGAGTCTCCAGTACTCCAATTGAAGTTATTATATCAACCAAGCGTCACAAATATTCAATTGTCTGAAAGTGTGGGAACTTGCCAAGTTACTTCGAGCATGTAAGATATGGTTTGTCTTTGCTTATGGTGCCAAAAATGCTAACAAACTTTCCAATTGCGGCGTTTAAGACAGCGAGTGCCAATATATTCTGTTATTTGGCACGTAAAGACCAAAAGAAAACATTGTTATTTTGTAAAAGAATAGGTTGTTAAGATCGTTGTTATATGCAAAAGGTCTGCGAAGCTATTCAAATACTGCAAAAATAAGATTATTGGATAGCATCACACAACAGATTTTTGACCTTGTCACTGCCAATGTAGCTAATACTCTCCCAAATATACATTTTTAGGCTTTGAAAAAAGACGTTTCCTAATGTGGGAAGGAAATGAACCCTCACACTTTATCAGGTGTGAGAGGTTTGTTAAAACGTGGTTGATATAGTATATCTTCAGGTTATGACAATATTTGATGCACATTTAGACATATTTGTTACAGTGTTGACGTCAGCATTTAAATTCTCTGGATATATATTTAAAAAAGTGTAAGAGAAACCGGGAGCTGTTTTTGAAAAGGCATATTCACCTTTTAAGTTTTTAAATTTAAAAGTAAAGTTTTTATGCTGTAACGAATCATCTGTTTTTTCGATGCAACAGAGGGCATATGAAGCAAATTTCTCAATATGGAAACACACACATATTCGGCTAGTGATTGTCAGATGCAATTCACTCTACAACAACTTGAGATCTTCTAGAAAAGATGCGGTAATTTTTTCTTATATCATTAAAGCTCTTGGAAGAATTTTATACAAATTCTTTCCAAAAGGCGTGAAAAATATCGCATTAAGTAAATCATTACCGTTTCGTGGGAAAATCATAATTAATTTAATACCATCATTTAGTTTTGAGAAGCATCATTTAAGAGCAATGGGGAGGTGCCAATAAATACGACAGCTAAAAGGTTTACCACAAAAATTATAATAACCAATTTCACATTAGTTAATATCCTGGATGATGAATAAAAAGGTCTACTTGTAGGATATGTGCTAGATGATGCCGCTGCAGAACTGAATTTAGCTTTTTTCATAGGATTGATTCTTGTGTTACTTCTTCAACTGATTTCAGGGAAGGTAAATATATGATTGTTTATAAGAAACACATAATACTGGTTGAGGCTAGATGTTGTTTAAGTTTCTTTGTTTTACAGACTTAATTGTTACTTCACTTGCTTGTTTGTTGACTATTTACTTGGAAAGACTGAACTGACAGTAGGCTGATGCGCCAATAGAAATCCAAACTGTTGTTTTAATTATGCTCGTATGAAGTTTGAAAGTCTCGGTAGCTATTGTTGTTTTTAATATTTTAGTCCTCTGTCCTTTTTTTTCCTTTACTCATTTCAGGTGACTGTTGTTTACAAATTGCTTCGTTTTCTGAAAAATTTGAGCCTCATGTTACTTGCAAGATGTTGCTTATAACAAAAAGCTTGTACAAAAAATGATTTTCAGAATCACTATACCATCAAGATAATAAAAGCACAATTTCTGGAATATTTTAATTCCCTTTTAGTTCCCTTACTGGTTATTAGAACACACTAAGTGTTTTTGTTGGCGCACAAAAAGAATGTTGAATGAGTATTCAAACATTCTTTTTGTACGCCAACAAGAACAAGTATGTTTCAGCTGGAGAAGTGGAAAGAGAACGATGTTTATGTAGGGTATGAAACAAGCTTGGTTAGGTTAAACGTAACAAAAACCTAAGGACATAAAATGAGAGAAAAAAAAGACTCCATAGTCATCATGAGGTAGATTTTGGGTTAAAACTAGTTGTACATAATCATCACCATAATGGGGATATCATCACCATAATGGGGATAAATACTAGAAAGACTGGATTAAGCGCCCGGGCGGTTATTCGATGTTATGGCTTTTAGGAGGGGCGTTTGTTCAAGGGAAGGAAAGGAGTGGCGTTAACATTATTGTATCAGTGAATCAGGAAATGAAATCGAGAAATTGGCTCAGTATTAGTTCCAGCCAAATATACATCAGGAAGTTAAACTGAAATAAAAATAATAAAGCCAATGGAATATTTTTAAATTCCCTTTTAGTTCCCCCTACTGGTTATTAGTAACACACTAAGTGTTTTTGGTTGGCGCCACAAGAAAGAATGTTTGAATGAGTATTTCAAAACATTCTTTTTGTACGCCCAACCAAGAACAAGTATGTTTCAGCTGGAGAAGTGGAAAGAGAACGATGTTTATGTAGGGTATGAAACAAGCTTGGTTAGGTTAACGTAACAAAAACCTAAGGACATAAAATGAGAGAAAAAAAAGACTCCATAGTCATCATGAGGTAGATTTTGGGTTAAAACTAGTTGTACATAATCATCACCATAATGGGGATATCATCACCATAATGGGGATAAATACTAGAAAGACTGGATTAAGCGCCCGGGCGGTTATTCGATGTTATGGCTTTTAGGAGGGGCGTTTGTTCAAGGGAAGGAAAGGAGTGGCGTTAACATTATTGTATCAGTGAATCAGGAAATGAAATCGAGAAATTGGCTCAGTATTAGTTCCAGCCAAATATACATCAGGAAGTTAAACTGAAATAAAAAAGTGAATTACAGACATGTATTTATGTTCCTTTTAGGAATAATTTTAAATGTCTAAAGCATTTTAAATTTTAAGTACTCCTCCCTAACTTTGTTTCCAGGAGATTGTTCTTCATGGTCAACTTAATAGTGGTTCACCATGTGACAGTGGTGACAACTACGTCGCCAAGACTTTGTAAGTGTTTTCATTAAGATAGAACCTAAAGAAGGTTCCGCCCAAATAAGACACATAAAAAGCCTTAGGGGTTAGGTTAAGTTCATAGAATTCTCGCTAAATTCTTGTTACGAGTCTTAACGATAATTAGTACTGTTACAATTCCCACCTATTTCACAACACTCTCCTTATGTGCCAATTTCGTTCCCAGTTTATTGTATCTTACCGTATCTGACGAAAAAGTTTGTCTCAGCGTCAAAAAAGTCTAAAGGAGATAAAAGCATAACATCGTAAATTATTAGACATTGCTTGAAATAACACAGAAAATGTTATAAAATCTGAGTATTGTAAGTATGAAATTTACATAAGTAAAATGTTGTCCCGATTTTTCGGATTTTATTTTGCTATATAAAAATATACATATTTAATGTTTTTTTTACCATTTTTTGTGTCAAAACCTGAATATATGCTGAAGACCATTAGAGCGAAATGAAAATAAAAACAGGACGCCAAAATTCAGATGTCCCTTAACGCGATTTATCTCATAACATTTCCCCGATAATTAAAATAACAATGATATTTTTCCCGATTTTCACATTCCTGATAATGCCTGATAATGGTTGATAAAAGATGACGTCAGCAAATATGCCATACTACCATACCAAGTTTTATTACAGTTATATCGCCTTGTCAGAGGTCATGTGGGCGGGCACTTTAAACTTTTTCATGTCCACAGAGTTCATGCGTAATGGTGTTCAGCTTAAAAAAGAAAAGAGATGAGCAATGTTTCCACAAACAAACATTGTTTTTAAAGCGGTTAAAGTAGATTCTTAAGGAGAATTTAAATGCTAATTGAAAGCTTGTGAAAATATTAGCATACAACCGCAACTTTAGCAATACAAACCTATATGTAGTCATACATAAGATCTATTATAATTAGCCTAATAGCTGAAGACGGTGGTGTATTTTCACTGATAGTAGATAGCAAACAGATAGAATAAGGTAAGTTTTTTAATCTAAAGTTTTCAAAATTGATGTGAAACTTGTTTAGGTCAATGCTAAGATAAAAATGATATAAAAGGAGATAAAGATATCAATGGGTTATTTCTCTGTTACTGTGAGACGATAGTAGTCGAAAGTCTGATAAAGAAACGTGATAAAATGAATGATCTTAGATCTCCTTAACTTCTTTGACAGCTAATCTTACAGAAAGACTAGAATATGTGTCAAAGACAATAGAGCTAGGTGAAAGTTCTTTTCTTTCAGCTTTTTTGTTTACCTTTTAAAATATGTGACGCAAAAGCTATAATCAACTTAGATAACATAAAAGCATTTTATTTGACATAACACCTTCGCTTTATCTTTTATAATCAGATAAACTTGAAGGGCTGAGGAGTGCATAATGAAGGGCTGAGGAGCGCTGAGGAGTGCATAAGTTTTTTAAATATGTTCAATGAACAACATCTAATACAACACCTGAAATCTTTTTGGAAGTATTAAGTTTAAAAAGACCTTCATGAAGCTTTGAATTTAAAAAAAATCCAAAATCATGTTTGAAAATCAACCCCCTACCGATTTATAGCCCGCCCACCATTTCGAAATTTGATAAGTTTAATCATGTACAAATTTAATGTTTACGTAAAAGACAGTGTTTGCATTGAGTTACAACAAAATATGTAAACAAAAAAACATTGGGACATTCCTATTCACCAAAAGTCTTTTTAAAAAATATCCTTGCCTTTGCGTTTTTCCACTTGTAAAATCCCACGTGACAAATTGTTTAAATGGATAAAATATCACCAATTTCTAATTTAAAACACGTGATGCAAAATTCTAACATTTTTTAAAACATTAGAAGCAAAAGGAAGTAGGAAAACTTGATGTATTTTTATGAGAACAGCATTAAGAAAAAGAACAGCGATGAAGATACACGCAAAATAGTGGTTACTGTAGTATCTTACTCAAATCTAAGGAGGGAAAAAAATCACCTGGTTTTAAAAATTGTGCTAAAGGTCATAGTGAAAAACACATTGTGTTTCCAATGCACAGCGTGTAGTCAAGTTTTGGCTATGACAAGTTATTTTAAACAGTAAAACCGTGCTTACATGTTGGACGCAGTAAAACCTATTCTTTATCTTATTTTTTATGGCTTCGTTTTATTTCTTTACATATCAATTAATATATATTTGGAAATTTTTTTTAATTACAATTGTCTTGGCAATATAAGTTCCAAAAAATTTTCCGTTGACAATTGAAATAATCGTGTTAAGCTGATTGCTTAGTTAAGTTCGAACAGAACGTGACGTTTAAGCAAAGCTTTTTTAATCTATATTTATTCTGTAGAGCACTTTTCAAGGCATTTGCACGATTTTTACGTTGATGCAAGACCATCAAAAAATGGGAAAGATGGAGAAAGTCTCGCTGCTACTTCTGATGTTAACCTGCTACGTTGAGCATTCAAATGGACAGATAAATACTGCTAAGGAGTTCATTGATTGGTACAATGCCAACATAGGGGAACTTTCATACGATTCAGGTAATTGGGCGTTTATAAAAGCTACCAATATTACTGACTACAACACCAAGCAATCAGAAAAAGCGTCTGTGGAGAATTCAAAACTATACTCAGTAATACGTCAAAATGCGTCGACGTATAAGTTGGATGGAGCTGATGCCGACACAAAACGTCAATACAAACTTTTATTAATGACAAGAACGTCAAAGAATGAAAGTGTTGTCAAACAGATTAGTGAAATAGGTGGTAAAATGGAAACACTTTACAGCACTGGTAAAGTACCTTACGATAAAAACATAATCAAAAGCATTACTAAGAAGACTACTAACTTGACATTGGGAGACTTGGTTAACATTATGAAGACTTCTAACGATTCTAAAGAACTTTTGTATGTTTGGAAAGGATGGCGAGACGCGCTTGGAAGCAAATTAAAAGGTTTATATAAAGAGTATGTTCATCTCAACAACATTGGTGCAGTGGAAAATGGTTATGAAGATGCTGGCGACTATAAACGCAAAATTTACGAAGTAAATAATTTAAAAGAAGTGGCAGAAGAATTTTGGAAAGAATTGAAACCATTTTATCAAGAAGTTCATGCTTATGTTCGACATCGTTTGACACATGTGTACCCAGATTTAGTAAAAGACACTGAACCTATTCCAGCTCATTTATTGGGTAATATGTGGGCACAGTCATGGGATAACGTTTACAAACATGTAATTCCCTTTAGAGGTAGGATTTTTGTTTTTCTTTTCATAAAAATTTGTGTTTTAAATACAGAAAGGAATTCCCACTGTTTTAATTTCATTGAGGCGTTAGGGAAACACTCAGATGAAGTTATAAA